>JAOSBN010000007.1:29759216-29780301 GCA_027563595.1 Erythroxylum suave
TATTTTTCCATATGTAATTGGGCTTTCATCTTCACGTGAAGTATGGATGGCTCTTGAAAATGCCTTTGGTTCAATCTCCTAGAATCGACAACTTCAACTCCATATTGAACTTCAAGAATTGAAAAAGAATGATCTCTCTGTCTCTCAATACTCACAAAAAGCAAAGGCTCTTTCTGATGAGCTCAAAGTTGCGGGTAAGCCTCTTTCTCTTGTTGAATTTAATGCGATTATTTATCGCAACATTGGATCTGATTTTCATAGCATCATTACTGCTCTTAATCTCCGCACTGAACCTGTTTCCTTTTATGAGCTACATGGGCAATTGGTTGCTCATGAAATTCTCTTAAGAAGCTCTACTGAACCACAAGCAAACATGGTTCTTAAGAGTTCAGATCCTATTCTTCCAACACCACCAGCATCCTCTTCTCGTTCTCGTGGTTTCTCCTCCAATTCAGCTGGTTTCCACAATAATAATGGCAACAATCAACGCCCTCGTGCCCCTTGTCAAATTTGTGGAAAAGGTAACCATACTGCTGTCAATTGCCGTCATCGGTACAGTCCAAAAAATCAAAACTACCAAGGCAATCAGCCTTGGCAAGGTTATTCTTCTCAGAATTCTATTCGGTCCTCCACTACCATGGCACATTATTCTGCTACAAACTGCCCTATGAACTGGTTTCTTGATACGGCCGCAAATTATCAAATAACACCAGATGTTCAATCTCTAAGTGGCATGACTGATTAAGTCATTATAAAGGCAATGATCTCCTTCATGTACGTAATGGTCAAGGGTTACAAATCACTCACACTGGTACTGCTTCTCTCCTTTCTTCGAATGATTCTCTAAAACTAAATAATGTTCTTTGTGTCCCTTCCATTATTAAAAACTTACTTTCTATTCAAAAGTTCTCGTCTGATAATTAATGTTTTTTTGAATTTTGGCCTAATTTTTTCTTAATCAAGGACCAGCAAACCTGGAAGGTACTGATGCAAGGACTTAGTGAGTCAGGCATGTACACTTTGTCTCCCACGAAACAAGCCTTAACAGCTCAATTACCGACCCTTGATGAGTGGTATGTGCGGCTTGGACATCCGAACTCTCAAAAGCTAAAGTCTTTATTAAAAAATAATTTAATTTCTAGTTCTAGCAGCATTTTATCTCCTTATTCTAGTTGCTTGTTAGGAAAATTAGGTCGACTTCCTCTTGCTGCAGTTGAACACAAAAGACATGCACCCTTTGATATCATACATTGTAATGTTTGGGGCCCAGCTCCCACTCAATCTTATTATGGGCATCGCTATTTTGTTTTGTTCATTGATGATTTTACTCGTTTCACCTGGGTATATTTTTTGAAAAACAAAAGTGACGTTCATAGCATTTTTTTGAATTTCAAAAAATTAATTGCAAAGCAATTTGGTGTAAAATTTTAAGCTTTTCACTCTGATTGGGGTGAGGAGTATCAAAAACTGCATCACTATTTTCAAACTGTTGGCATTCAACATCTCATTGCCTGCCCCTATACTCATGAGCAAAATGGCACTTCTGAAAGAAAAAATAACACACTTAATTGACACTTCTTTAACCCTTTTGGCTCATGCCCATCTCCCTTTAAAATTTTGGAATTTTGCATTAGAACAAAGTGTCACTTTAATCAATGTTTTGCCAAGTCATGTTATTCACCAAAAATCTCCATTTCAATTACTTTTTCACAAGGACCCAAATTATCTTTCTTTTAAATCCTTTGGGTGTGCAATTTTTCCACTTCTCAGACCTTATAATGCACACAAGTTTTCCTTTCGCACTACTCCTTGCATTTATTTAGGACTAAGCCCCACACACTTTGCATATCGGTGTTTCGATAAGTCTAGTGGTCGCATTTATTTGGCACGCCATGTCCGATTTATTGAAAACAATTTTCCTTATTCCATCCCACAATCCACTCCATCAAAGGCCGAAGATTCAACCCCTTGGCTAACAATTTTTATTGCATCCTACCCTCACGTGGTCTCTCCATCAGTATCTTCCTCAGGTTTGAATTCTAATTCTAATTTATCCTTATCCAGTAATTCTTCTCCTTCTGAAAGTCTATCTTTATCTCCATCTAATAATGCTATTTTGTCTTTATCTCCACTTACCCTTCAAAGTCCATCTTCAAATACGTCATCCCCCATTTCCAAAGATACCAACTCATCCTTATCATCTCCCAATCACATGAACTCACCTTCGTCCTCATCCTCTCCATCCAATTTTAACTCAACTAACTCATCTGTTTCCACTGAAAATTTGGGACTAAATTTAGTTATTGACCTTACCCAATACCCCAATTCTAAATCCACCACTTCACCTCAACGTCTTCATCAAATGCAATTACGGCCCACTACCATGTCTAAACGTCAAGCTCAGCTTGTCCAAACCCCACCAAACTATCTTCAAATCGAACCAAAAACTCTTACCCAAGCTAAACCATACCAAGAATGGCGAGAAGCAATGACCAATGAGCTAAATGCCCTACTTGAGAACCATACATAGACCCTTGTTCCTCGTCCGCCATACAAAAATATCTTCGGGAACAACTGGATATTTCGAATCAAAAGAAAGCCTGATGGTAGTATTGATCAATACAAGACTCGATTAGTTGCAAAAGGTTACAATCAACAATCTGGCATTGACTATCATGAAACCTTTTCTCCTGTTGTCAAGTTCACAACTGTGCGCACTATGCTTTCCATTGCCACTGTTCATCAATGGCCGATCAGACAAATTGATATCTCTAATTCATTTTTGCATGGGTACCTTGACGATGAGATATATATGGAACAACCTACTGGCTACACTCATTCGGCCTACCCTGATCATGTCTGTTACCTACACCACTCACTTTATGGTCTCAAACAGGCGCCTAAACAATGGTTTCATTGACTTTCTGATTTCTTACTCAAGATGGGTTTTACATCATCCAAGGCTAACAATTCTCTTTTCATATTATCCAAAGGTACATTAAAATTTTTTGTTCTAGTCTATGTTGATGATATCTTATTGACCTACTTAGATGCATCCAAACTAGATTGCTTTCTCAACAGTATTAAGACGATTTTTCCAGTCAAAGATCTTGGTCCTCTTTACTATTTTTTGGGCATTCAAGCTCTTCCCCATTCCTTTAGTCTTCTACTTACTTAACAAAATTACTTGGAGAATCTTCTTGTTGAGACAAACATGCAAAATTCGAAACCATCTCCCACACCTATGTCTGTTACTCCAAATTTAAGCAAAGCAATGGGTAGTCCTTTGTCACAACTTGAACAATATCGCCAAGTAATTGGTGCTCTTCAGTATTTGACAATGACAAGACCAGATATTGCCTTTCCTGTCAACAAGTTGGCACAGTTCATGCACTGTCCCACTGATGTTCATTGGCAAGCTGTGAAGCATCTTTTACGGTATCTTTGTGGAACCAGCAACCATGGTCTTCTACTCTCTAAAAATTCCAATTTGACTCTTCACAGTTTTTCTGATAGCGACTGGGCAGGTTGCCCGGCTGACCATCGTTCCACAAGGGGTTATCTTGTTTATCTTGGATCCAATTTGATTTCCTGGTCTTCTAAAAAGCAACCAATTGTTGCTAGATCCTCTACAGAAAGTGAGTATAAAGCATAGGCAAGTGTAACAGCTGAAGTCTTGTGGCTAACTTCTCTTTTGCGTGAACTTGGTTTTCCAACTGCTCTACCTGCCACCTTGTGGTGTGACAACATTGGTGCTGTCTATTTGTCTTCAAATCCAATTTTTCATAGCCGTATGTTGAATTGGACTATCACTTTGTCAGGGAACAAGTTAACCTAGAAAATTTAATTGTGAGATTTATTTCTTCTGCTGATTAGCTTGTTGATATCTTAACTAAACCATTTGGTACTAAAACTTTTCTTCACCTTCGTGACAAGCTTCGTCTTTAGTCCCTTTCGCCATCAGCTTGGGGGGGGGGGGTTGTTAGTGAATGAAATTTCGATAATTACTGCTAAATATTTTCTATGTGTATATCTGTTATTTTTGTATAGTTATTACTTGTATTTATCTCTTCTATCTTGTAACCAAACTTGGTATAAATACCAAGGCTGTTCACATTGACAAAAATGGAACACAAATTACATTTTTCCATTTGTTTCTTTATCTGTACATTTCTAAATTCATTTGAGCATCATACCCGCGTTCTTGGTAGCGTATATGTGGCCTTGTTGATGGCAGAATATGATCTCAAGAGAGATTTTCTGAAGAGTTCTAAAATCCACTCTTTCTTTGTACTATTGGGGGAATGAGAATTTCAAATCAAATTTCGAGGTTTTAGCTAGAGTAATGCCAAGTTTCTGAAGTAGTACTTCTCCTTGCGGTCTAAGAACAAGAACCATAGAGACAAAGCAAAGCATAACGAGCACTGTAAGTAGGATTTTAATAATCGTTTCACTGGTGGATGGCCACTGTCTTTGTAATCGCAAGGGGATTCTTATGGCAATGAATGGAACAGAAAGATGATGGCTTTTCTAGTGGTAGGATAAGTGGGATCGTTGGCTTTACAGTGCCAGAGCTTTCATTTAGATGATGCGAGAGAGAAAGCTGCTATGAAAGATGGAAGAGAAGTGCTAGACGTGGGATATTTATTTCTATTTTTATTTTTAAATACATAAAAAAAATTTGTTTATTGAATTTTTTAATTTTAATTTCTTCCAAAAAATTTTAAAATTATAAGAAAGTGGTTTTTATTCCTTGTTTTTTCATGAAATGATTTATTATTAACGAAATATATATTATTTAATTATTTATATATTAATTATTAACAAGAACTATGAATAATTTAAAATAACTTATCTTTATGTTTTATCTAGTATATAATTATTACTAGCGATTAAAAAAATAACTACGTTGATATTAGTACTCAAACAAATTTATGTTTTTATCCGAAAGAAAAACAAAAAAAAGTAACAAATAGCATCAAAATTAGTTATAATTGGTTGTAGTTTAGTGACAAATTATTTAAAGACGTTCTTTATTTTGTATATGTTTAGATGTATATGATAAAGTTCATGGAATAATTGTATATTGCAAATGAAATTATAATGAGATTATAATTATGAGATTTATATTGCATTTATTTATTATTTCTAAATATTCCTAATCATTGTTCTATTAAGATTGAACATTAATATAACGTAAAAAGATTATCATAAATTTTGTTTTTCCCTATGAAAGAAGTAGTCAATCTCATAGACTAAAGTATAGAGATACTTAAATAAACGTGTGGGTACTTGTTAGAGAACAAGTTTACTAAACAGACCCGATATGAGAAATCTATTTGGAACATTACTTGTATATCCATGGAATTCTCACTATGATAATTGTATAAGTGATCATTTGGCTTGAGATCACTAAAGTTATCTTGTATAGGGATTGCTACGTTTTGATACTATTTATGACCTATTTAATCATGGGTTATTCAATCGGTAGTCATTGAATGTAGCATGCATTATATGGAGATAGTTGTATTGTAACATCCCGTTATCCATGTTAAGGCTAGAATAGTAAATTATGAGAAATTTATGAGAAAATTAGGAAAATGCACGTCAAGCATAAGTTATTTATGACATGCACATTTTTGCATATTCATATGACTGTACATGCATTCATTGACATTTCCGGGTATAATTGAGTTAGTAAATGTGATTAAAATGTGTTTTGGCAATTGTGAGATTATTTAAGGTCTTTTGAATTTTTTGGTGAATTTTAAAAAATAAAAAATATTGATTTATAGACCATTTATATAGTAACACGTGGCAATATATATAAGAGACATTTAGCTAGTTGTACTATGACAAATGGGCTGCGTCTGTTGTGATAAGTGGATGTTGGGTTGATTGACACCTAAATATCATGCAAAAACCCACGAAGTTGGTTCTGAGAAGAGAATTACACTGTAGCTTTTGGATCACCGAAAGCATTCTCTACTTTGTGTTTTTGTCCCTCATTGGTTGTCTTTGTAGTTGAAACAAGTAAGTCACTTGATGATGTTTTTATGGTGTAAAAATATACATGCATGCATGGGTTGAGATTTGAGGTTGTAGTATTGAATAATTTAGATGATGTGTTTGAGAATATGCTTTGTTTTTGGTGTTAATATAATTGTGTCTATTATGTATGATGTTAGGTGTTTAAGTGTGAATTATTATGATTTTTTTTTACTTGTGTATGTTGATGAGCTAAAGATAAGTTAGAATGGGTTTAAGTAATCTTTTGAATTAATTGGTGTAGTCATTAACGTAGAAAAAAAAAACATTTTACAGAGAAGTGGAAAATGTGGAGTTTGGGTTTTTGGATGTTTGATGTCTAGAGTTGTTTTTTTTTTTTTTTTTGCATTGCCTTGAAGTTATAATGAGTGTAAGAAGTGTTTAAATTGGGAACAACAAAGAGAGGAGTATGAAAAATTCTGGAAAATTTATGTTTGAAAAAAACAAAAGATAGTATAGAGAGAATGAAAATGTGGCATTTTGGATTTGTAAGTTTTGAAGTGTAAAGTTGATTATGGTGTATTTGGAGATTGTATTTGGAAATGGAAATGCTGAATAGATGAGTTTTGAAGTGAAGGAGTTTGGGAAAAAAAATGAAACAAGTGTAGTAACCATGAAAACGCAGTAGAGAGAGAGGGAATACATGGGATTTCGGATTTATGATTGTTAAAATATAAATGTGATTCTGACTTATTTAGAGAGTGATTTAAAGTTAGAAATGCATGATTAAAAAGTTAGAAGGGTTATGTTTAGTCTAGAGAAAATAGAAAAAAAATTGAATGAAATGAAAGAGTTGTTTCAGTAAGGAAGAGAAGAAGAAAATCTGGGTTTGGTGAAGAGGATGAAGTTGGTGTGCTAGAGAGACAAAAGGTGATGGTTTATATGTGTGGGTTAAAAACTAGAGTATTTCATTGAACAGCCCTAAGTCTTTTGCTTATAACTTTTTCATCCGAACTCCAAATAACTTGAAACTTGAACCAATGAATTCCTAAGACATTTTTCTTTGTCTCCATAAAAATTTAGAGTTATCTGTGACAAGATGGGTAAAATCACTGTTTTTATTATTCATTTGTGGCAATATTTTATACACATAAAGTACAATAAAGTCTCCTATAATCGAGGAGATGATAAGCATAATTACATGATTATAGAATTATTCTAGAACTATCTATATTTACAAATCTATTTACTTCCTATAGGCCCCCTCAAGATGGAGGTCCGAGAGGAGAGTCCAATCTTGTCACGCAATAGAAGGAATGGTGTCCGCGAGAGAGGTTTGGTGAGTGCATCAGCAAGCTGATCCCGAGAGGATATTGGAGTAACACGCAAAAAATCATTTTGTACTTGGTCACGAATGAAGTGGAAGTCTATAGCTATATGTTTCATTCTGGAATGGAAAACTGGATTTGAGTAGAGGTGAGTTGCTCCCACATTATCACAGTAGATGATGGGCACACTAGAGAGAGAGATGCCAAGTTCAGTGAGAAGAGAACTTAGCCATCGGATTTCAGCAGCCGTGGACACAACTGATCGGTATTCTGCTTCAGTGGAGGAACGGGCAACAGTGCGTTGTTTCTTGGAACTCCAGGAAATGAGATTGGAGCCAAGATATACAAGATATGCACTAGTGGATGTGTAGTCGTCCTTGTTCCCCGCCCAGTCGGCATCAGAAAATGCATGTACTGATTGGTTAGTATGACGATGAATAGGTCGACGAAGATCAAGAGTGCCCCTTATGTAGCGTAGAAGACGCTTAACTGCCAGCCAATGAGTTGAAGTAGGTCGATGCATGAATTGAGACAGTCTGTTGACGGCAAATGCAATATCGAGACGAGTTAAGGTGAGATACTGTAGTCCTCCGAAAATGGATCTGTATTCTGTAGGATCGGTTAGGGAAGTTCCAGGCAAAAGCTAAAGAGGGGTATCGGAGGCCATAGGTGTGAGAACAGGCTTGGCATCCAAGATCTGAGCTCGAGTCAATAAGTCAACCATGTACTTCCTTTGCGAAAGAAGAGGTCCCTGTGAGTGATGAAGGACTTCTATCCCAAGAAAGTAAGACAGTGGCCCAAGATCCTTGATAGAGAATCTGTCTGCCAGAAGACTGATGAAGGTCTAAACAAATACTCTGTCAGGACCGGTGACAATGAGGTCATCAACGTACACCGAAAGATAGATGAGATTATTGTCTCTGTTGTAGATAAATAGTGATGTGTCAGACTTACTATTCTGAAATCCTTGAAGTAGAAGAAAGTGACGAAGTTCTGAGTACCAGGCACGAGGCGCCTGTTTTAACCCATATGCTGTAGTGGATGGTTCAAGGTCGTTGGTGAGGGAAGTTTGGGAAGTGAAGGCATATTTAGGGTTGGGTTTGTAAATGTGGTTTTTGAACCGTGTTTGCATTGGGTGTGTGTAGTGGGTTCGATCGATAGGGAAGGAGAAGAATCTAGTTGAGGTGAGGAGGGTGCAGGTGAGGGATCTAATAAAGGTGAAGTGGGTGCAGGTGAGGGATCTAATAAAGGTGAAGGGGGTGCAGGTGAGAGAGTTGGTAGAGGCGATTGTGGATCAGGGGTACCAGGGGGTGTATGAGTAGCCGTAGGGCGAAGTGAAGGAACAAACGTGAAGGGCGGCATCCATTCAGTAACGGTGGTTTCATCAAGTCGTGGCAGATCAGGTAAAGAGGAGGTAAAGGGAAACTCATTCTTAACAAACCTGACATGTCGTGATACATAAAGTCGTGAGGAGGAGATGTCGAGACAGAGATAAGCACTTTGGGAGGTTGAGTAGCCTAGAAACACACAGGGTCTGGAACGTTGGTCAAGTTTGTGCATGGTGCATGGACAGAGCCATGGGAAACATATGCACCCGAAGACACGGAGTTTTTCATAGTTGGGGGGAGTGTTGAAGAGTAAGTGGTATGGGGATGTCATAGATAGAGATCGCGTTGGCATGCGGTTAATAAGATATACCGCTGTTGCAAACGCATAGTTCCAATAATGTAGGGGAATGGAGGCATGAGCCATGAGAGAAAGACCTGTTTCTACTATGTGACGTTGCCTTCTTTCGGAGTAGCCATTGTATTCGGGAGTGTGTGGTGGAGATGTATAGTGTGAAATGCCACATGTAGAGAGAAACGGGGGTAAAGCAGTATACTCGCCCCCATTGTCACTATATAAAATTTTGATGGTGTTGTCAAAGAAACGTTCAACAAGAGGTTTAAAACGTTGAAACACATTGTTCACATGCGACTTGCGTTGCAAAGGATAATACCAGATATATTTTGTGAAATGGTCAACAAAAATAACATAATATTTAAAGTTATCAATTGAGACAACAGGTGAAGTCCAAACATCTGAATAAATTATTTCAAGAGGTCTTGTGGAAACTAATGTTGACTCAAAGAAAGGCAATTTGTGACTCTTACTACGAAGGCATGCATGGCACGCATTATTTGACGAACTAGATGAAACAGGAAGGTTGAACTGACTCAAGACATGACTGGAAATCGGTGCAGCTGGATGGCCTAGCCAGTGGTACCAACAGGACAAGGGAGCACGAACACTGGTGAAGTGAAGTGTGGGGGATTGGGAGATGGATGCCCTAGGCCACTCATACACTCCATGCTTAACTGGTTCCTTCAGTAGGATTGTTCCTGTGCTGAGATCCTTAACAAAAAAATCAGACGGGGTAAATTCAACTGAGGTATTATTTGTTGCATAAAATTGTGAAACGAAAATAAGGTTTTGCTTGAGAGATGGCACACACAATAAATCAGTAAGTTTAAAATTATGAGAAGGGGAGGAAAGAGTGCAAGAACTAGTGTGTGTGATAGAGTATTGGGAACCATCACCAAGCAAGACGTCGTCGGGAGCCGAGTAAGGCGTGTGGAGTGAAAGATTCTGCAGGTCGGACGTGACATGGTGGCTGGCTCCACTGTCTAACAGCCAGCTTTGATCCGATTGTGATGGAGGAGCTGCAAAGTTAATTCTTGGTTGCCAAGGTGTGAAACCAGCCTGGCTGCGAGGAGTTGACCGCTGCTGATTCTACTGAGGATTGTACGGGGCTGGCTGCTGAACAAACAAGTGACCATACTGGGGACATTGAAGAACTTTGTGTCCTTGTGTCCCACAAGCTTGACAATATCCCTGATAGGGACGTGCAGGTCAGTGCTGGGAGAAACGCTGAGGATGTGGAGCTCCTTGGGTCTGCTGCTGAGGTGCTAAAAAGGATGGACTAGGAGCAGAATGTCGCCGTTGGCAGTTGCGTCTAGGACCTGAAGTTACGTTAGCAGTAACAGGGTTGGAAGTCGGCAGCAGTACATTATTCTGGCGTAAAAAAGCCTCATGATTGAGGAGCTTCTCATGGAGTTTTTCAAACGTGGGAGTGTTCTCTTGTGCGTTCATGGCATTAGCAATTGATTTGTATGCCTCATCCAGTCCGTCGAGTACTCGTTCAATGAGGTCTTCGTCGTCGAGAGGCTTGCCAAGCAAAGCCAATTCGTCTGCTTTTTGACGAATGAAGTTCATGTAGTCTGAGATGGATCGACCATCTTGTGTAGGGAGTTTAATCTGATCTCTGATTTGTTTAATATGGTCGCGAGACGGCTTAGCATAAATTGAGGCGAGGATGTCCCAGACATCCTTTGAAGTCACTACCTGATTGACATGGGGTGCTACAGTGGTGGTGAGTGAACCAAGGAGTGCTGCAAAAATCATTTGATCCTGGCGATACCAGGTATCATAAGCAGGATTTGGAACATCGTTGCCATTGACGGTGATGACTTTGGCTGGAGGTTGCAGTGTCCCATCGACGTAGCCCAACAATTGATAACCTCGTAAAATGGCTTGGAATTGAAGTTTACAAATGAGATAATTATTTGGTGAGAGTTTTACGGATGTTTGTGGGTTGATGGTGAGAGCAATGATGGGATGCTCCGGATCGTGTAGATTTTGAAGAGTTCCAGGGAAGTTGGTCATGATGGAGAAAAAAAATTTTGAATTCTGCTGACGGCGACTAGAGAAGGATGAAGATTAGTCAGCTAGAGAAGGATGAAGAAAATAGGTCACAGATCGTGTGGCTCTGATACCATGACAAGATGGGTAAAATCACTGTTTTTATTATTCATTTGTGGCAATATTTTATACACATAGAGTACAACAAAGTCTCCTATAATCGAGGAGATGATAAGCACAATTACATTATTATAGCATTATTCTAGAACTATCTATATTTACAAATCTATTTACTTCCTATAATCTGAAGTGATTTGAAAGTGATTGATAGGATGAAAGTGTGAAAGTTTGCTGGAATGTTATGAATTGGAAAATTTTCATGATCATGCCTAGGCTTTATAATTATAACTTGAGCTGTAGATATCTTAATGAGTTGATTTTGTATTCATATCAAACTAGAGACATATGTCTACAGCTTTTGTGAAGAAGTCGAACTTTAATTCTATCTCTATGATTTTCAAAATTGGCATGTAATTGAGTCTCAACTTAGGCTGTAGCACTACCAGGGATAGAAATCTTGTCCTGCGGTTATTGAATAAACTGTATTGATGTGGGCCCAATTAGACTGAGTTGTCTTCACCAACGTTGTATCTTATTCTCTAAGTTTTAAATTGGTATAAAGGTTGTAATTTTTGGATATTTGAGCTGAAAGATATGAGTTGTAAAATTAGAGAGTATGATCATGTACTAGCCAAAAGTTCAAATATGCATAGTTTGTGGTATTTTGTGCATAAATCATTGAATACTGAATCAAAATGCATGATCTTAGTGTCATTAGAAACTTAAGACATTTTAGAACAACTTTTCAGAAGGAAGTTTTGCCCAATTTTTTCATTTACCCTATTAGATTAATTATGCAAAGTTGACCCGAAATCATATGGGTAGAAAATCTGAAGTGGTCAATTAGGTTATGATATTGATTTCACATTGTTTTATAATCGTCCAAATTATAAATACAAATGATATTAATGAGGACTTGATATCTGAATGTTTTGATGATTAGAATCAATATGATACTCCAGAATTGTCGTTGAACATGCATTGTACATCCTTTCTATACATTGAAGTGCATAAAAGAACACTTGTACATTTGTGCAACAATGTGATATTTGTGAATGTATGTTGTATATGTTATAAAGGAGCACATTGGATGCCATTCAGATATTGCCGGACCATCCAGGCAATAGCTTCTTGGAGCGTACTGTGAGTCAATCTAGATGATTTCCTAGGATTAATTTGATTTGAATTTAATTTGATTTGTTAAACTTCTCATATTATTGAACTGTTTGTGAGTTGTTTATGGATTCCGGACCTGAGGTCCAAGGAGTTTAATAGTTAGGCATGTATTGGGAGTGTTTTTATTTGATATGAATTTGACATTTGATTCTCAACAAAAGTTGAATGCCAGACTTAGGTCTGATGACTGTGAAATTTTGTCTGAGCATTATATAAGATTGTGATATATGAGATACTCAGAATTTGTTTCATTTCATAAAATGCATGCTCCGATAAAGGCATTGTGTCTTGAGTTGCCAATATGAAGCACTTCCACATAGAGCTTTGCTCTGTGATATATGTTTTGCACGTAGAGCAATGCTCCGTGATTCTATTCTGACTGAGCCCTATGGGCCAATATTTATATAAGTATGTGATAGGCACTCAATCACAACAATAAGAACGAATGTGAGTCTCATGCATATAAATTATAAGACTGAAATTTATTGAATAATTTGCAAAGTTGAATGAGTGATAAATTGATGTGATTTATTTGTTATGCTTAGCAATGTGAATTGTGTGATCCTATGATATACCATGTTATGTGAACATCTGGAATATGCATATGATCTGAATGAGTGTCTGTAAAATATGTATTATGTGTATGTGATCCGGTGAAATCATCAATGATGGTTTACTCATTGAGTTTGCAAAACTCATAAAAATTGCAATGTAGTTTTTCAGGTACGAGACAGGAGACCTAGTTCTTTAAAAGACCCCTTTTGGATTTTGTCTCAAAGATCTATCAGCTGGTTCCAGGAGTGTTGTGTCTTGTATTTTGTTGTTTTAGTTAAAACTTGTATGAGGTTATGTAAATATTTGTCTAAAGGAAATAGTGTAAATTTTGTGGATTAACGCAATGAATGGTTTTTAAAATTTGCTTATTTTTAAACGATGTTAGTTGATGCGATGTATAAGTTGGAATTATTTTACTCTAACATACCATTATCATAGGTTATGTTCCTGAAAGTTTGGGTATGTATCCTATGGTAGTAGGATGTTGCTTGTATGATCAAGATGAGATTCATCACTTTAAGTGATTAGGGGGAATGTTCCGTTATCCTCAATTAGTATTGTTTTGGGAAATTCTTAGCCAAGGTGGAATACAATTTTGTAAGTAGTTTACAAATTTCATTAATTGAATTAATAGCTAATGATGAAAAACTAATATGATTGGACTTAAAATTGAATAGACTTAATTTCATACTCTATATCTAGTCGGAATATTGGTTGATGAAATGATTGAATTATACGAAAAAAATCATTCACAGAAAGGTTAGTCAAAACCACTTTGACATTCCTAAATATTTGGATGGTCATGATGTATTGCTAGACGCCAATCTTGATTTATGATTATAAATTATTTAATTGGAGAATTAAAGATAAATTAAAAGTTGTTTTAATTTATATAATTCTAATTATGAATTAGAATTAGAATTTATAATCATTGTCAACATAATTGGGAACCTAATAGGTCTCACATATAGAATGGGTTGAAGAGAACAAAGTTACTTTAATTAAGTTAAACTTGATTGTAAAATTTGAGAAACTTTATGATTAAATATGAGATATTTAATAAATAAGGATCAATATGAGATATTGGATTTTATTTAGAAAAAATTGGTGTTTAATTAGAATTACAAATAATTCTAATTAAAGTTTAGTTAAAATTATAATTTAATTTCAATGAAATTACCAAAATGTCCAGAACCTATTATAAATGATCTTCAACACTATAGAGCTAGTACTTCTTACTTAACCCTCTCTGTAAGAGTTATAGAGTTCTCTCAACTCATTCTATGGATACAGTTAGAGGTCGAACAATTATATGGCTATAGTGGTTGAAATGGATTGATTTCGGGAATAGTTCGAAAGATATGATAAGACAAAAATCAAGCTTTAGAATAAGGTATGGATTAAGTTTTCGCTTTGTTATAATTTGTGTTAATCATTTTATAGAATTGAAGAGATCTTGGTTTTCGGAAAATCAAAAGTTGTAAAAAAGTTTCGTAATTATTCTGCTATGGTTAAGATCGAATCTTGACCCAATTTCCTAACAATTCATATGGCAGTGAATGGAACAGAAAGATGATGGCTTTTCTAGTGGTAGGATAAGTTGGATCATTGGTTTTACACTGCTAGAGGTTTCATTTAGGTGATGTGAGAGAGAAGCTGGTGCGAAAGATGGGAGAGAATTGTCTAGACGTAGGATATTTGTTTCTATTTTTATTTTTTAAATACATTAAAAGTTTTTGTTTATTTTAATTTTTTAATTTTAATTTCTTCTAAAAATTATAAAATTATAAGAAAGTGGTTTTTTTTTCTGTTTTCCCATAAGATGATTTATTATCAACTAAATATATATTATTTAATTATTTATATATTAATTATTAACAAGAACTATGAATAATTTAAAATAATTTATCTTTATGTTTTATCTAATATATAATTATTACTAGTGATTAAAAACATAAGGACATTGATATTAGTAATCAAACAAATTTATGTTTTTACCTGAAAGAAAAACAAAAAATTAAAAAATATAACATAAAAAATATTTATAATTTTAAGTTTTTTTTTCAGTTACCAAAACCTTATGATGTTACGTGGCATAGACATGATAGTAGAATCAACTAATTAATTTTTAAAAATAATAAAAATTATGATATCAACAATAATATGACACTTAATTAATAGAAGTTTAATTTTATTAAATTTTATATCTTTTTAAGTTGATTATGAATATCTTTAATGATTACTAGATTTGGCAACAAGATGGGTCGAGTTTAGGCCATCTAGGCCCTAATCTGGCTTTGGTTCCAACTTGACCTGAAGCACGATCTGGCCCAAGGCTCTAGGCTCAAGCACAAGTCTGATTGGGCTTCAGTGACCCAAAGTCCAATAAAGTTCGGCCTAACTTGATTAAATATCTATTTTTTAATTTTTAAAAATTAAAAACAATATCTTTTCATTTAAAAATTTTAACCTTTAAGAGTTAGGTTGAGTTGAGCAACCTGAGCTCGAGTTCAATCTAATATCTAAATTTTAATCCAATTTAGTTTGAAACTTAGTCTGACTTGTTGACTTTAAGCAATTAAACATGAGAATCAATAGTACAATGTTATGGTAGTTAAATTATATTGTAAAAAATATCATCTATGATGAAAATAATACTTCAAATTCGCAACTACACTTTACACTTTGGTATGGCTTTAATTAATCTAAAATAAAGGGATAAATTTGAAGTTAGATTGAATTCGAACTCAAAATTAATTTTAACTTTGAAAAGAAATCAAGGTTTAAATAACTACTCCACCCATTACTAATATTATTCATGACCCTTAAAAAATGATGGTAAAAAGAAAAGGAGGTAAGCATTATTGAAGTGTTATCATTTTAAGATTTTTATATTCTAATTATAGTGAAGTTTTTTTAATTTTCAATTGAGTAATCAATCTTTTAAAACTTTAACAGTTCAATTCAAAATATTAATTTCGGTAATTTGTTGATTTTACTAACGAAATCTTTATTGTTTATGATATATAGGTGTTCACTTTAAAAATTTCTCTTTACTCCATTCTAGCTATGGCAACTATTTTTCTAGTAGACATCTACATGTTATAAATAGCAGAGAGCCTATTAACAGTGTTTGAAATATCATTTTATACCGGCCGATACTGGTTGAAAGGTACTGTACTGTCCTAAAAACAGAACGGTATTTCCTACTTTGATACCTATTTTGGGTACCGACCAGTATCAGAAGTTTCGCCTTATGCCAGTCGCTATTTAAAATATTGATCGTTACAATAAAATTTGACAAATCCAAGGACTAAATTGCCAAAAAATTCAAGACCCCCACCAGTCGCACATAGAACTCTCTCATCTCACTCTCATTTTTTTCTCTCACCACCATTCTACTTCTTGCTCGTCGCTCTCACTATCACGGTCGACCTTAGACCACCATTGCGACGCCACCACCCCTCTCCACAACACCTCCCTATCCCTGCTAGTTTGCGGTCTACCTCTCCACCTGAGCCTCCTCACTCCTCTTACTACTCTCTGCCTCTCCCTCCTCTCCACCGATTGCTCAACTGCTCTCCTCCACTAGTCCACCACCATCACTGTCACTGATCAAAAGAAAAGTGAAACCAAAATTTCTAGATTTGATTTTTTAACTTGACCAGACCCATTAAACCAAATTGAAATTGTGATTTTTTTAGGTTTGTTTTCAATTGTTTTTTTTCTACTACTGAATTGCATTTGTGAATGGTTGGAATTAAATTGTGAATGGTTGTGTTCAATGTGTTAGATTGTGAATGGTTGGGATTGTTGTAGTTTTCACGTTTGAGAAATTTGAGTTTGAATTTTTAAAGATAGAAATATTTTATGATGATTAAATCCAACTGCAATGTAAGTAAAATTTTAATCTAATAAAATGAAATGCAAAAATTTTCTTCATATGATGATGTTAATCAATGAATGTGACGAAACTGGTAAGGAATAACCAAACATACTTAACCAAATTAGTCCATCTTATATAATTTATTAACTCATATAATATATGGTTGTAAATGTGTCCTCTTTTTAATCCATTGTATGGATAATATTAAATATGTGCAGAAAAAGTTTTTAAACATACATGAAACTAACAAGATATTCATTATCAAAATATTTTCCAGTAGGAATTGCTTCTATTTTTTGTTTAGTAATTTATTTATATTTTGTCTTTATGATTGCAAAGTAGTTTGATGACAACTTATCTTAAGTTATAAAATGACAATGATGATATTCTTAAAAGTCCTCATATGATAGCTCATTTACATACTTATGTATAGAAGTTGATTACTCAATTTTCTATAGATATATAAAGGAAAAATTCAAAGCATCTTAGTGTAGTACAATCTTACACATAAATCCAAAAAGAGTCATTTTTAATTGAGTATTTAACCTTTTTTAATACTTTTCCTTATAATTTTACATGTTAATTTTTATTCTTTATCTCTTGGACCGCTTTCATTTATTTGTAAGGTTTAATTACTTATGTTACTTTTACTGATTCATATTAAAGAAGATATTGTTTTAACTCTCACTTTTAATATTAATAATATTACAATAATACTTATATAAGTAATAGAAAATATTTAAAAACTAAGATATAATAAAAGTTTTGTTTCTCTTTATATGGGACTTTAAAAGTTTGTATAGCCAACTTTTTCATGTTTTGATGGTCAATATCTTGAATACTTGAATTGTTGGTTTTTGACTTATAGTAAATTATGTTAGATGAAATTGAATTACATAAGACAAAATGAGTTATATTATATAAGATAGACATGCGTATCGTGTAATAAAATTACGTGTTCTTTATTTTGATATATATATTCATTTATTTTTATAGATAAATGGAAGGAAGTTCAAGTATTTTGGAATATTTAACCTCTTCAGGAAGATACGATGATCTAGCTTGGGCTTATGATGTATTGGTCCTCAGTATGGCGAATCATAATATTTTCAACAAGCATTTGAAAGGTGGAAGAATCATCAATTTTTGAAGCATTTAGCTAGGGGTTAAAGGAGATATGGAACTCTGTAAAAAAGTAAGTTATGATGTGATGTGACAAATGAAAACTTTGCTTGAAGAATGTCAACCCGAGAAAAATAGAAGGGGGAGATTAAATTAGTTGTGGAAGTTCGTTTGCTAGTGTTCATGATGATAGTGGAAATGTTGAAGGTGGTAGTAGTAGTGATAGTATTCCTTCCCAGCAAGAAGTGGATGCTGCATTTGGACCTAATGTTAAGAAAAGAAAGGGCAGATGACTATTTTTTGGGCCACAAATAACTCTTGGAGCTCAACCTTTAATTCGAGTTTCATGTAATCAAGAGATGTGACTCACAATATAGATATAACAATAACTAGATGGTGGTATAATACAGGTGCATCATTCAATGATTCCCAATCAATGAGTTATTTTTTTGATGTCATAAAGAGTGTGAAGGAACTAATCGAGGCCAATTTGAAAAATAGGCCTTCTTTATACCTTATCTTGTAGTTATCAATGACAAGTGGAAAAGACAACTTTATTCTCCATTGTTTGTAATTGAGGCATTTTTAAATCATAGTGTCTATTTCAAACTAGGTTTTACAAAGAAAGTTAAAGTTAATAAAATAATGTTGTTAATTATTACAATAGTTACCACCTACGAGATGATGCAAGACCTACTGAGTTCACAAATAGAGCTTTATAAGTAGTCTTTTGGAGATTTTGGGATGCCAATTGCTATTCTAGAAAGAGCAAAACTTTCTCCAAATATATATTTTTTATTTTTGTTACTTGTTGAAATTTAATTATCACTTTATTTTCTTTATAACGCTACTTTTGTTATCTTACGACTTACGTTTTCTTGGCGTGATCAATTCAGAACTGGTGTTCCAAAATTGCAAAGGTTTACAATTTGAATTTCTAAATCAATATGTGACTGCAGTAGGCTATGAAGGGGAGTAGAGCACATTTGAATTCATCTATTCCAAGAAAAGGAATAGATTGATCGTACCAGAGATTGAATGACTTAGTTTTCATTTATCATTATTAATTTAGATATAATTTCTTATTATTTTTTAATGATTAAATTTTATTGTTTGCAAAGACTTTTAATAAAACAAGTAGTTCAGTAGATCCAATTTGCATTGGTAATATCGATCTTTTGACATATTGAGTTTCTAAGGAACCAGATTTGGTAGATGTGAGTGACTTGGAAGATAATTTTGGATAAGAAAGCATTGACATGTCATTTGGTGTATTGAATTTGAATGATGATGATGAGACTTCTCTCAATGATGAGAATTTTGTATTAAATGATAATTGAGGTCAGTGCAGTTATAACGGATATTTCTCATAGATTATTGAATGAAGTTTCAAGTTTTTGTTTCTCCTTTTCCTTTAATTTTACTTATATTTGATGTATATGTTAAATTATATTTATGCAATGTAATTACAAAATATTTTTCTTTTAGATTTTACTTCTACTTGCTTGTTTCTTTATCATAAACTCTTACTGAAAATTGTAATAGTTAGAGAGTTAAAGATATTTATTGTTCTTTTCATTTAATGTTTTGATGTAATTATTATATATTATATGATGAAATTGTAATATTTTAAATACTTTGTATTGTTCTTAATTTTATATTTGTATGATGATTAATTTTTATACTAATTGTAGTTATTATTTATATCTGAAATATCTAAAAATTAATGTTAATAAAATAAATAAATTTTTATTTTAAATTTTGTTATTATGATTTTTGGAGCCAAGGTTGATGTAAAATTATAAAATATATAGTACAATTTATTAATAAAATATTTTGTAATTCTTAAAAAATTTATGGGCTATTTCATAAATTTTAAAAATTGTACAAAACAATATTTGGTATTGATCGGTATCGGTATAATAACGTACCAGAATCTAATCCGGTACTAGAATTGGTATGGTATTTATAACATTGTTTGTTAATTAAATCAACAAATTACTAACTAAATTAATGTTTTGTACTCAATTGAAAATTTTAAAAGTTTAGACATTAAATTAAAAAATCTTAAAAGTTAAGTAATTTAAGAATAGTTATTCCTTAAAAAGTTATATGATAAACAAAGCATATTATCTTCTTGAAAAGATTCAAGTACCGTCCAATCTATTGCCAAAACTTTAAAGGACAGTAAAAAGAACGTTGAGATCTTGAAAGCATATTATCTTCCTTAAAATTGTCTGTACGTTTTATCAGAAAAAGGTGGAGGAAAAGCAGGCTGGCTCAAAGGTTATGGTTCCCTTTATTCTACGCTGGAGTGGATCTCACGCCATGCCTGATGCCACTCCATAAAATATTCAACTTAACTAAAAACTATATTAAATTTTCTATTTTAATTATTCTGTTTCATCCCTATTTTATTAAATTTTATTTATACATTTATGTGTAATTCACGTAGATGTATGAATGAGATTTAATAAAATATGATAGGAACAACATAATTAAAATATGAGATATGATCCCAACTGTGACTATTTACGTAATTACAATTATTTTGTACATTGGGAAATAGAGAAATATCTTGGACTTACCAAATTTAACCAACTAAATAAACTAAGCTGGAACACAAATTTAGGAATTAGGATAAGTAAACAAAATTTGATCCCAATTTTAAATATTTGAGTATTATGAGTTCAAAATTTGACTTGAAATATTTTTTTATGTAATTCAAAAAATATATAAAAATTAACTTAAATTTGATATTTAGCCTAAAAAATGAAATAAAATGTTTTTAAATTTTAAAAAGAGATTCAAAATAAAATATAAATACAGTTATTTAAAATTGATCAAAATTAAATTTAGATTTAAATTTAAAATAATTTCGAATTAGGTTTAGACCTGAATTTGACCTAGGCATGTCAACGGGCCGAGCTAGGCCTGGGCTGGCAATGGCCAGGCCCGGCCCATCGAAAATTAAGGGCGGGCTATTTTGGCCATTTCGGCCGCCGATGGCGAGACCCACGGGGAAGCCCATGGCCCTGGCTCGCCTAGCCCGCCGGGGCCGCGAGCTGCCCGCGGGCCGTTTTTGGCCCGTCATATTTTTAATAAATTTAAAATTTTGTTGTTTTATTTTTTAAATTTAATAAATTATAAATTTTTTTATTTTATTTTTCATATTTACAACATATGTATATTATGCATATATGTATTTATGCTTTTTAAAACTTTTTAT
>JAOSBN010000007.1:29796240-29823950 GCA_027563595.1 Erythroxylum suave
ATCTCATCCCCTGTTCTTCTTGTAAGAAACTTGCCCAGTAAACCTTGGAATCTAATAGCCAAGTTCTGCAGATTTCGCTTTACTTTTGCTGTGTCATTTCTATTGTTGCATTACTATACGTAACACCATGAGCCGAAAACAAGCTGTAACCAGAGGCTGCCTCATATAACAAGTACAAGGACATTGTTAAAGAGACTTAAAAGTTGGAAACTTTGTGTCGCTTCTTCTGTCAAATGATTTAGGGGTTCTAGGGTACTGGCAACAGAGGAAGAAGAAAGTAGGGCTTTAGAAGGGTTTTGGAGTTTAAGATTATACCTTATATATGACGCTTAGGCACGGAAGGAAATGCAATACATCTGCTAAGTTTTGGCTCAATAAATTGAATGGTTGAGATTAAAAAGAGAGAGAAGAGGGTACAAAACAAGTGGTACAGATCATCTGTACCCCGGAACTAATTCTTGTTTCATCGATCAGAAGCAAGCTATGTGACTGACTATCTTCTGTCAAATTAATATAAAAATATCTAATTATTATTTTTAAAACATAAACATAAATATATATAACCAAAAAATATTTTTGTATTTCAAATTTTTTTCAAAAATATTGAATTTATTATGCTTAAAGTCAATCGAACCTAACTTCATCTAGCTTAACCCTATTTTTTCACTTTCTCTGTCGTTTATCTTTTCTTTTCTTTTATAATTTTTGCCTTTTAACAGTAAATTTTAATGTTCCCAGTTATGAAGCAGTCCATTTTTGGAGTTCATCCCCTAGAACTTACAGTATGAGCTCATATCAGGTCAAGTTAGAGTTCTGACTTGGTTCTATTTGGAATGAATTTTAGTACATTTTACAGTTCATTCCACCATCGTGCAAATGGCAAAGATGTGTTGAGGGGAGTAGCTCGTGCATCCAGAACCAGTTCCTTCGAGGAAAATAGTGGATCAATGTGTTATAGGCATAACGCGGCCAACAGCCCTCTCCAAGTGTCCCCAATCGCGCATCCCACTTGAACATCAAGAAGCTTATTTTGTCTCCGGTAGTAATCCTCCAGAGGCTTGCTCTGCAGAGAGAAAAAATTTGATCATCAATATTCATTAACTACTCTCTTTCAATAGAGTAAAAGACGCAAACTTTTCTATAGTTCAAATAAATTTTAAAAAAAGTCATAATTTTTAAAACTTTAGGGAAAAACATTCATAATTTTTAATTTTTCAAAAACTATTTGAAAATAATCGTTAAAATTAACAGTGAAACACATGCAACGAATAATGTATTAAAAACCAAGCAAATTTTCTTGATATAACAATTTAAATCAACTCTTAAATTTAACCCGCATAGTAAGCATATTTGTGAGACACTTGATATGGCTTTGGCCAGTAGGTGCACACACAAGCACAAGTAAATCTGTGCATATACATAATGATTGATGCATATTTGCAGGCCACTTAGTTCACATTCCTTAAGCAGGATAAGACAAATGCGTTAAAATCTTGGTTTTCAGTAATCCACACGATTGCCACATCTGGAACCGCAAATAGCTAATACAAGTCTTTCTTCCTTAGCACCGGGTAAAACGTTGTCTAAACCGGAATCAATAAACAGGCTACTTCCTCTCCCACTATGCGGGCTGAATTATGCATTTTCATCTTTCATTGAGTTACATTTCTTCTTAAGTAAACTGACATCAGTGTAGCTGCAGGCCATGTAAATGAGGGCTTCAACTATGATTACATAATGATCCGAAACTGCAAATCCCTACTAATTTGACAGGAGTGCCAAATAATTCAAAGCTTCAACCAATTTTAATGATGTTAAATGACCCATTGTTAATCGACACATCTGGGCCAACCCACAAGACCCAACTTCGCGCTATTCTCCACACTTCACTCATGCTCTCCCACTGCGCTACACTCTGATATTTTTCGCTCTTCATTTCATTAGCACCTAGAATCTTCTATTGTAACAGAATTGCTTAGATTGCGGTAGCCAATAGCTTTTCTTCTTTTCTTGTATAAAATACCCTTTCCTGTACAGACACTAGTATGACGAAATAAACATTTCTTCATCATTGAGAAAACTTTTCAAATGAGATGGAATTCTAATCAATCTTCACCAACTCTGTAGATAACTCAGGGGGCTACCGTAAGGAGACCTACGTGCGATTATCACTTTAAGTCTGTTAACTTATGAAAAGGTTACCTGCTTAACATAGGCCTCGAGTTTATCTTTCCAGGCACCCTCTGCAATAGCAAAGCAAGATGCTTGCTAAGTATACTGCATGGTTACATCAGTAATTGTGCCATCGAATGTGCTCACAAGGATTAATGAGAGAAAAGGGACTACCTTCTTGATTTTTCACCAAGTAATCATCAGTCCACTTGAAATTGACAACCAAATCAATATCCACAAGGTGTTCAAGGATATCCTGCGAAACCAAGAAAAGGGCAGTCACGTAAACAGGGAGTCTTTGGTTATACATATTGCTAGTAGAAAAAAAAAACCTGATCAATTTTTTGGGATGGTAACGGGTCGAGGCCTGAGAGTCCAAACGAAATCATTTTGACCGAACCAGTTTAGACGGAGCTGAACTCAAATTGTAATACGTTGTTTCAGCAAGTATGAATTATATCTAAAGCAAAGAATCTCCAGAAAGGGGACACTCATGGAACAATTCATTAGTTTTTCTATGTTATCTTATCTAAGGCTATAGTATTCAATAGATACTAGCTAAATAATGTCAAAATTTAGATCCAAGAGCTTACAGCTTGGGATTGTGAACGCGGAATTCCATCCAGAATGAAACCTCTTTCATTGCACCCATCTTCCAACCGTTTTGAAAGTAGGCCGATTACTACGTTCTCTGAAACAAGCTCTCCGCGATTCACTGCATTTGCAATCTATATTCCAAGGAAGAACAAGAACAGAGTTAAGCAAAAGCGAAGAAGCAACTCCGTAATCAAAAAGGCAGTTATTTGCGCTTGACATATAAAAGAAATTCCATAAACAAAAAAAAGATAACACCAAAATAACAGAAAAATAAAAACAACAAATTATAAGAAAATGAATAACAGAGCTAAAAACCTGTTTGTAAAGAGAAGAGCGAGGATGGAGCTCTTGACGGACGAGACCGGCCATGGAAATGCGAGGAACTTCCAAAAACTTCGAGAGTCTTTCTGCGAACACATGCTTTTTAGTGTGTGGATATCCTATGAACGACCACTGCACTCTCACCGGAACATCTCCTTCCGTATCCGTCACAACCTTCCCAAGCGGATCGCGGCAGTTAATGTCGACGTACTCGTCGGGGTCGAGCTGCAGTTGAGCTGCGCCGATGGAAGAGTAGAACCGGAAAACAGATAGTTGCACGAATCGGTGGAGTGGTGGCGCCGCCGAAATTCTGACTGTTTTCTCAATCAGGTGGCGGAGGGCGATCATCGGCAGAGAAGAGATTTCACTGTTCAGGGAGCAAGCAACAAATTAACAGTTCAGGGGCAGAGCCCGTGGTCACTGGTTAATGCGTGATAGGTGGGACCCTATCAGTGGAATTTTGAAAGACAGACTTTTATGTATTTCTTTAATTGGATATTCGCACACGTGGAGGTAGTCGCCACGGTTCAGTGGCTCATTAACATCAACGGCACGTCGTATTTGGGACCACAGATTCTAGTATTTTAATATGTTTATCCAAAGCAAAAACCTAGTTTTCCGCTCAAATTTTAACTTTTCGGTTCTATCATGCTTAACAAATGCAAGTCTAGTCCACTTGATCTTCTGGTCCAAGTATCCTGTACTATTTTTATCTCAGATTATCCCACCTATTTATTTATATGTGCAAGTCTAGTCTACTTGATCTTTTGGTCCATGTATTTTGTACCATTTCTATATCAGATGACCATATAAATAAATAGGTAAGATCATCGGAGAAAGGGGTGGTACAGGATACATGGGCTAGAAGATTTGAGGGGAGTCTAAAAGGAAGTGGTGCTTCTAGGAGTGGATGAGCGAGTAACACATAAGAACTTGCCCTTGAGAAGGGAAAAATTGCTAATACCCTATAAGTTGAGGAGCAAAAGGAGAAATTCGTCTGAGGAGCGGCTCAAATCCGATTAACTAATTGGTGAAGCAATAGCTTACTAAGGCAACAATCAGTAGTTGGTATAAGAGAATGATCAGTAGTACGGACAATGAGACACGACCCAGACTCCTATAGGAGGTAGCAGTGGCAGATTTTCAGCAATGGGCAAAAGCACGACGAAGCAATGTCATGTGAAGATAACTCCTGTTGTTAAAAATTGATTATCATATTAATTAATCAGTTAAATTAATACGTTTTTACAAACTAAAATAAATCAATTATTTTTTATTTAATAATATTTTAAATTAAACAAAAAATCTCTTTCAATTATATCTAAAATTATTTAATTTATTTAATTATTTAATTTATTTAATCTTTCATGTGACGGATCTAATACTAATTCAATCTTTTAAATCTTAAATTTCTTGTCTTATCAGTTTAACTTTTGATCCGATTTTAAATATTGCATATACCTCCTTAAAATTCAATTTCATAGATTACGACTTTAATTTAAACTTGTTATAAAAATGAATTTGGCTGAATTTAAAGTAAAAATTTCTTATTTCACTTAATTAAAAACCTAAATTTATCTAATTAATTTCGATTTAAATAAAAATTCTTTTATTCTACATACTTGAACAGTTTAATTTATTGAGTCAATTATGCCTTTTTTAATTTGAAATGCCTTTTTAAAGCCAATTTAGGCTTCCAACTAGGCTTTAAGTTATAAATTAAATTAATTGAAATCTGTGATGTTTTGAATTCAAGTTATTAATACTTTCAATTTTATTGTTATTTTCTCGTATAATTTATTTAGAATAAATTATTTAGAAATTATTTCACGTGTATCAAAAATTATTCAACATAAATGAAGACAACTTTAGACCCCGCGCCTCAGCAAAATTTGTACTGGATTGTACTGTTGTAAGGGCAGCAAACTTCCCCCATGTCAGGAAAACTGCTGCAACTATCTTTCAATCCTTGGATAAGCTACAAACTCCTGTAACAAATTTAGATAAGAAATAGCAGGAATGAAGAGCAATCACTTATTATGATCACTGATCATAACGTTTTGAAAGATTATTGGTCCTGATATTTACAAGGTTATTTCAGCCCTCAAGCTAGAGGTGTCACTACAGTGACGTTTTCAACCCTGGAGTTGAGATGGCTTCTCTGCCTCTAATGGAGGTTTTTCAACTTTGAGCTTCTTGCTCTTTTTTGCAGAGGTCGAGTTGCTTTCGGCACCCCAAAACAATCGCATCTGCATCATATCCAACAATCGAGATTGCAAATGTTTGTTCATTTCTATGACGTGCTTTGCCATACTCAAGGCCCATCTGCGGTTCTCTATGTTTATATCTACCTTCATTTCCAAGGCTCCAGGCGACTGTCCTTGCTGGTTTGTATCTCCAATGCAAGGAATCCAGATTAAGTTCTACGGAAAATCTTAGGAAAAAGCAAAACTTGATGCTATTTTATCTGTTCAAGCATCACAATTCTCACGAGCATAGCATGCCAGAGAAGGGAAAGAGAGACTGACCTGCATCTCCAATATTTGCTGATTCATTGAGCTGGTGCTTCCAGAATCGCCAAGAGTATGATTTTCCTCAAGGGATGGACATGAGTGAAGAGTAGTGATCATTCCCCTGGATAATTTATCCAGCTCAGGAAACTTGCCGAGCAAAGATACACGGAATTGATTGAACACTCTTCGATGGTTTGGTGCAGGCAGTACAGAAGATATTGGAAGCACTAAAAGGTTAGTTACAGGCCCTGTGAAGTAAGATAAAAGAGAAATTTCCAAATTAGTTCAGCCTATATCTGCGGTGAGGTCACACATCCACCGTAAGTCTGTTAGTCATCACCGTCAGTTTCCAGAATGAATATGGATCCAAATATCTTCCAGAATTATATTGAGTGTCAGAATTTAGAAACGAGGACATTTGTTATTCTGAGTGACTATAGGTTTGCCAAATAAAGAGGTGTTTTATATGCTAAAGATGTTACTACATCCCCATTCACTCGCAATAAAACAGAACCATAAGAAGGTGATGATGGGTAGGATTGAGCGTACCTTTCCGATGGTCAAATCTTCGTATAATTACTCCACTTGCAACATTCCAAAGGCATACAGTGCAGTCTGTGGAGGCCGATAACAAACCTAATGCACTGAAGGTCAATGCTGTTATCGATCCGCTGGATGAAGGAAGAGAGTTTAAGTGTTATCATTCTGGCACCAAAAAATAGAAAACTTGACCAAGATTAGAAATAACCATACTTAAACTTCAAGATATATTAGTAAATATGAAATGTTCTTCTATCTACATTGCAATGCTGATAATGACCAGATGTCATCTCAACACAGAGAAGGAAAGTCTGATAAATTGTAATCTAGCTGCTCAGAAATAGTAGCAGTGACGGCTGATAACTACTTTCAGGCACTGCTCGTTTTTAACTATACAATCAGTAACCTTCCATAATGAATAGATAATGATTAGTTTTTGTTATATTTTGTTTAACATCCCAATGCCTAGAGATTTGACAATGAATCTGAGGAAACTTTATGCATACGTTACACATTACTTGTGTCCTTTCAGCTCAACTGGTTGATCTTCAGCAAAAATAGAAGGATCTTCCTCTAGACCAATATGGAGCACATTGATAAATATTGTTCCATCTATGCTTCCAGAAAACAGGTGTTCCTCTGTAGGATCAAGGACGATTGCGGTTATCCCAATTGAATATTCTTGAGTTTGTATAGGACTACCTGAGATAAGGCCCCAAGCCTACGAGAAAACAGAATTGCATCCCTGAATCATGAGAAATCGAAATTCAAAGCTCCAGTAGTTGATAGTAATACATAGTATATTATCTATCTAATTACCTTGCATGTACCATCAAGGGAGCTTGATATAAGCATCGAGGTTGTTGTTAACAGGCCGGTTATGGAGGAAACATGGTCCAACAAACAGTATAAGAATGGAGAATTGCTGAAATTCTCTATATCTAGCAAACTTCACAAAATCCATAATGAGAATAAAAAATTAATCATGGAATTTGGTATCGTAACCTCTTGCGATGAAGAATCAAAGAATCAAATGGAAATGTTTATTCTTTACCTAATCATACACCACACACAAATCATCCCATCCTCTGAACCAGATATAAGAAGAGAGTCATCTTCAGAGAAAGTCATGCAGTTCAAAGGCTTGCGGTGGGCAAACCAAGTTTTGAGCAGTGTTCCTCTGGTAACCTACATGTCATCTACACATTATATCCTTCTCATATGATCAATAAAACTAAATATCGAGTACAGATGCATGTGTACATCACCTGTTTATGAATAGTACTAAGGATCATGCTAGAAATACATGCTCTGGGAACTAGAGTTTTGTGTAGAATAAGGTTCCTCTTTCCGTTTCAGTTGAGAAAAAAAGATGCTCAGTACTAACCTCCCAGATGTAAACATTTCCAGAAGGAGAACCACCTGCAAGATATATACCATCCTTGGTGGACGCAAGTGGTCCTATGGCCTCTATTGGGTAGCTTCGAAGTGGTGACTGAGACTGAAATTAGAACATCAAGTGAAACAGAGTTCAACAAGCATTTCTCAGACGGACCCCAAATTGTTAAATTAATCCTTACAGACAATAAGTTCTGAACACGAATCCTCACGAGATTGATGACATTCCCTAAATCAAAATCATAGTTCTTTTACCAGAAATCAAAAGTTAACAAACTTTCTATTACAGGTTCAAGGAAAGTGAGAAACTGATCTCCGGATTGCATTGTGACTAGAAGCAGGCAAAATTTCATAAACCCAAATCCTAAAAGGGGTCTTAAACCCTGTTACCTTGTTCAAGGACCAAGTGAAGACGGACCCACCACCAACAGAACGATATCTGCTAACCTGAGAAGCAACAAGAAAGCGATCATTCAGGCACAGTAAACCATGAGGAGGAGAAGCACAAGTTGGTATGTGCATAACACGATCTCCAGTCTCCATATCCCAAACAGTAATTCCGATCCCCATACTCTTGTCACTACAAACAGCCAAAACCTGACCAACCACTCCCATCTTCATCTCCTCCATAGCCAGTCCTATCTACACGCTCAATAACACATACAGCTTTTACTGATGTAAACTTTACACACATACACAGATAGTGTGTGAATGAAGTTACGCACGCACAATGTGTCTCTATCAGAGCACGCAAGGATTGATCGACGCATGGCAGAGAAGGATTAAAGAAAGCGACAAATGTTGTTGGGCATTTTCGCATTTTTTCGCTTGTGTTGCCACTGAGAGAGCAGCAGCGAAATGGAGGGTCTCGAAATGAAAGGCTTGGGTTTTCTCGCAAGTGTTCAGCATGCAGCGTTGTTACATGTCAGGTCTGGTCAATGATTTGTTGGGAATGGGGCCCACTGGATTAGTACCTAAGACTGTCTATAAATAGATGAGGTTGACTATTTGACTAGGTTACATGACTCGGCATGTTTGGAAACTTTCCATTTGGATTTGTTAATAAATTGAATTCAATTTATACTGTTTGGAACAAACTTAGTAATATTATAATTGAATTCAATTACACTATTTGGAACATAATTAAAATGAATTTAATTATTTCACATGATATTTTTATCCTTAACTAAAAAATAATCTTATTAAATAATAAATATTAACACTTACATGGAACAAAATTTACTTAAAATGTAGCTAAAAACAAGCAAACAAAAAAATCTAGATATATACAAAATAATTCGAGAAATGCAAAAGAATGTAAACGAAATGGGAAAACGAAAGGATAAGCTAAATCGAACGATAGATCTAAAAGAGAACGATGATCATAGACAAAAAAACGAAAAAGGAAAAGACACCTATAAACAAGGAAAAGGGAAAACTTGGATATGGTGGGAGTTGTTGATTCAAGGTGAAGAAGGTGTTGTTGTTCCTTTTTTTGATGGAAGGGTCTGCTTGAGATAGGAGAGGATGCTTGTGGTGAAGAGATGGGTAAGATTCTTGCTTTTAGATGGGTATTATTGGAAGGATATTTTCAACGTTCAAAAGAAAAGTTGAACTCCCAATTCGTAATTCAATTCCGATGATTTTTCAGGTAAATTCAATTTGTATAGAATTATGGATTTCAATTACATGCATGAATTGAACTCATTCCTTTTTTCTGGTTCCAAATACCTGAATTGAATTCAATATTGCATGTCATTCCAAACAACATCTAAAACTTTTAATTAAATGTATTATTAAATTAAGATTGATTGATTTTCAAAATAATAATTTTAATATCATAGGTCTAATTATTTAATTAAATATTATACTATAATTTCATAAAAATATGTCCCGTTAAAAATGGCAATGAGTTGGAGGCCTAAGTCTAACATAAAATTATGTCTTCGATTTTGAGTTAGGTTGAGCCTAAACAAGCTAGTTCAAATTTATTTTTTAATTTTTTAACAATTAAAAATAATTTCGTTTTATTCAAAATGATGTTATTTTGTGTAAAAATTTTAAACTTCAAACTATAAAGGATAGGCAGCCTAAACCCAAACCATTTTCAAAGTTGATAAAATAAAAACTCAATCAACTCAAATCAAATAACCATTTCAAAGTTCAAAATAAAAAAATTCAATCAACTCATATCAAATCAATTGACTTCGAATTGGACTGGATCATTTTTATCATTACTACCCTATCAATTTTTTTAAAATTAAAAATATAAAACCACGTAATTTTTTTAATTGAGTTTAGGCTTGAGCTGTCCAGGTTCAGGCTTACGCAAGACCTAACTTTTTAACTGAAACAATGTTGTTTTTGAGTTTTAAGTCAATTTGGGCCTAGGCCTGATCCATAGACCAGTCCATTGAAAATAATTAAATTTAGACCTATGGGCTAAAAATTGTCATCTATAATTTTATAACGGTCTAATATCATCTAAATATTTTAAACCATAAACATAATGTCTTACCAATTTAACTTCCGATTTGGTTTTTCAGCATTACTTTTATTTGTAAAATAGTTTACTAATTATACATATAAATAATTATCGTTGTAGAGCTTTTTCACTTATTTTTCTTTTTTAGAAGTTTTAATTATTTTCTAATTACAATAAAACTAACAAATATCATTATTTGAATACCCACATATTAAATTGTTATGTGTATGAAATAATTTGAAAATTTTGCACTTTTATTCAATTAGCATATAATTCATTATCGGGTCTAGAAAAATATAAATGTGCATAATAACATAAGACTTATATACGATAGTATGATTATAAGGTACTCAATTTCATTAGATTCCATAAAACTCATGCTAAATAGTAAATTTAATATAAAGTTAATGCATTGGCTATTAAAAGTCTAATAAGGTAACTTCAAAAACAATTGGAAAAAAAATTATGTTATTCAAGATAAACTAGATAGTTGAGTTTATTATCCCAAAATGATCAAGAGAATGTTCAAGGTTCTCAATTAGTATTGATTCTATTATTTTCCATTAGTATTAATTTTAAAAATCTTTATTCAAGGTGTTATGACACTTTTAAAAAATAATTTTTAAATATCATTAATTGAATCAATTAGTAATGGTGGAGAACTGATATGATTGAAGTCAAATAGAATATACATTAATTTTATGCTCTATATCCAATTAATATATTGTATGATAAAAGGATCGAGTTATACAAAAAAAAATCATGCATAAAAAGGTTAGTTCAAATCCGTTTGATATTCCTAAATATTTAAGTAGTCACGATGCATTCCTAGACGTCAATCTTTATCTATAGCTATAAATTATTTAATTAAATAATTAAAGGTAAATTAAAGAAGTTCAATTAATCTAACCCTAAATATTGTTTAGGGGTATAATTTATATATATTGGCAACATATTTGAGAATATAATGAGTCATGCTTTAATCAAGTTAGACTTAATTATAAAATTTGACAAACTTTTAAATATTAGATATTTAATAAATAAGGAACAATATAAGATATTAGTCTTATTTAAATATAATTAGTACTTAATTACAAGTATTTGTAATTCTAATTAAAGTTTAATTAAAATTAAAAATTTTAAATTAAATTATTAAAATGTCCAAAATGACTATAAATAGGCTTAAGCTCTAAGGAATCTAAAGATTCTTACCTAACCATTTCTGTACCAGTTGTAGAACTCTCTCAACTAGCTATATGCATATTGTTATAGGTCGGATACATGTGTCACTATGGTGGTTGAGATGAACCAATTTCAAAAATGGTTTGAGGAAAACAATAAGAAAAGGATCGAGTTTTATAATAAAATACAAATATAATTTATGATTTATTATATTTTTTATGCTAATCATCTTGACTTTAAGAAAATCATTTGAATTGGTTTAGTAATTATTCCACTACACGTGAGATTAGATCTCACCTCGATTTTTTATCAAATATAAACTGACATGCAATTGCTTTTCAATTCATGCTTCCGTTGAATGTAAGAGTTAAAATTATAAGAAAACATAAATTATAAGTGACTGCGTTGAATGTAAGTGACTATGAATTTGTACAAATTGGATAATGATCAATATGATTGTGTGAGATTAGGCACACCCGTCCTTGACTGTGTAAATGGACCGTGGACTAATGGAGACCGTAAATATCCACGATTCTTTAAAAATTGGTTGAGGCACGATTACCTACATAGCTATATAAGTGACCTTGTCTATTTATAAAATCATATTTTGTATAAAAGGGGAAATAATGGGGTTCATAAAGAAGAGTGAAAAAAAACACTGAAAAAGAAAAAGAAAAAGAAAAAGAAAGAGAGTGACAGTCAACTTAGAGGTCTTTCTCTTTCTATAATTGGTCATTTTAGTTACCTATTGTTTTTGAGTGTCTGTTTAATTGTTTAAGGATCAGATTGAGAGTGTTGTTCACTTAGGGTTTCAACCTATAGCCAATACTAAAATTTAGTAGCATAACTTGCACTCCGTTTTGTGATATAGTTCCGAGCAAGGATTAAAGGGTTGGAAATTTTAAACTCTTATAAGTTCCTATTTAAAATTAGTAGATTTATTTGTCAATTTGGACAATAATTTTTTCCTCTATACTAGAGGATTTTTCACGTATATCTAGTGTTCGATTTATTTTCTTGTCATACATATGTATATTGTTTGGTTGTTTATTTTTCCAATTGGAACTTTTAAGATTTGTGAATTGCTCTTGATTGATGCCGTGGGAATTATGATTGGAGTATAATAGTTTGTTCTGCTTTCAATACGTTAATCTGTTTAGAAGTGTGAATCTAGGCTTCGTCCAAATTGCATTCATGATAACCATTCCAGTCCAAATTGCATCTTCAGTCGTTAACGCATAGGCAAAAGCACGTTGAAGCCAAAAAGGATTGGAACGGGTAATGTTAATAGAGGATGACATTTTTTTATTCAGATTCTTTGAAGCCTCCAACTTAAACAAATTAGTTGAAATGGGACCTTGGCACATTGGGTATCAATTGATGTTCGTGCAAAAGTGGAGACCGGGCATGGAGTTCAATCGAGATACCATAAATGTGCTTCCAATTTGGGTGCAATTCCATAAGCTATCGTTGGAGTTTTGGACAATTGAAGGTTTGAGTTTTCTTGCTAGCTCCCTGGGGAAACCTCTATACATGTATTCCCAAACGACACGAATGGAGAGGATTGGCGATGCTAAGTTATGTATTGAAATACCTAAAGCATCACCGTTGCCTGATCAATTACCTCTTATGCATGTGATTGATACTGGTGAACTTGAGCAAACAATTGTACATATCTCCTACCCCTGGAAACTGAATACATCCTCTAAGAAATGGACTCCCACAAGTCGAACTTTCAAATCAACTTGGCATGATGACTTAATGATGGGTGCTACTGGAATGGTTCATTGTGAGCAAGTAGTTAATGAAGCTACTGTTGTTTGTGGTGAAGAGCGTATAAAGCCTATTAGTATGCATAAATTATAGAATCTGGTTAGGGTGACAAACTCTTCATAGTTGGTTATTGGAAAGGAAGGAAAGGATGGTGAGACTACTGATATTTCTAAAGCCTCTGAGAATAGGACAGTGCAAGTAGCAGAGATTATTATCTCCTTTGAGCACAGAACAATGGTACCTGAAGGTGATAGAGCAATGGTGGCAACCAGTTGTTGCACATAACAGGAAGATGCAGATACTGACCAACCAGTACAGTAGCAATCAAATGGTCTTCAACTAGTTGGGTTGAGGACTGAACAAGTTGAGACACACATTTCCCAGGGAAAGACAACTCTTAACAAATCCGATGCAGACAATGAGGAGAATCTAGACTGTGAAACGAATGATTTTACCTCCCAATATACGGAGCACTATTAGAGGGATTGGGCCAACGTGTTGTCCCCACACGCAATTGTTGAGCTAATTAATAATCAAGGGACAACGAACAAACAGAAGACAGTGATACCCCACTATATCACATCCTAGACATTCTTAGTGATTTTTGCATGAAATCCAAATCTGCAAAAAGGAAATCTGCACGGAAGAGAAAGAAAAATCCCAGTTACTAGTAATGTTAAATGTGCCTATAATTATATCTTGTTGTTGATGTCTAGTATGTAGATAGTCATACTATCTTTCTTAGGTAGGTTTGGTTCTTTGGTCATATTGCCACATGATGGTAGAGTTAAAGCCTTGAACTCGTTGTAACGCCGTTTTAGTTTAACTATAATTTAAACTCATTTTTAATTTTTTAAAAAAATTTCCTAAGCTTACATTTGATGGTGTGTGGAGGTAACTATACATATTCCATTTATACTCATATTCCATTTATATGCCAAATTGATGATCTTCTAGTCTTTTAACATAAGTAAGGTGAGGTATAGTTGCAGAAATGGATATGGAAGTAGTTATTGAAATGATCATGTGGACATGTGATCCTAAGTCGTTCTTTGAAAATTTTTGCTTACAGTTGATAATTAGTGATTCATATTCACTCATAATGTCAATATATGTAACGCTTCCAAAAAAAATTTAGAAACCATAATTATCCAAATAGTTCCCAAAGCATACCATTAATCACCAAAGTCCTCATTAGTTCCAAAATAGAGGATTATTTGTCAAATACAAAAGCATGCGACATAACACAACTACCGGAGTTTTCACATTCAAAAATATATACAATCAAAAACTTTACACAGTTAAACTGCTAGACCCACCCTACCTATTCTCCACTATGTTAATAACACACACTGGAGTTATCGACAATCACTGGATATCCTAAAAAAATAATGGCAAGAGGTGAGTTGCCAACTCAGTGAGGATAAATGACCTTACCCTTAAAACCAAGTAACTCAATAATTAATAATAACACTTAGTCAACTTATTAAATCATACATACAATACGTATATACACAACAATCCTCAATCTAATCCAATAGTTAACAAACATCTCAAAAATTTCACCAAATGATAATTACACAAATATTAATTTCAATTGCCATTTATGTTTTGTTCCAATATTTAACTGAATTACCTGGGCACAACTTAACCTAGCAGGCATACACCCAATGGTCTATTGACTCATCTCATCATAATCTCTTGTTGGTGGAAATATAATTAAATGTATAAATATTGGCACAAGGTACTTTGATTTCTCAATCTTCACCCCGATATAACTCTAGTACCTAGCCATTGACACCGGATATCCCCAAGACTCAAGATATCTTAGTATCACTCTGGTACCTAGTCATCGGCACAGGACATCCCCAAGACTCAGGATGTGCCAGTATATGCTTCACAGACAAATACCTAGCCATCACTCACTCATATCGACTTAACATATCCATCTAAGGCCATTGAATGTAGTCTATCTTAGGAAGCCACCAATTCTTGATTTTCACTAATTATACATAACTTATTATCCACTAGTCTCTATTTAATTAACACATTTTCTATCAACTTAACAACTAATACGCCTAAGAAAACGTAACAAATATAACAACGAAGCACCTTAAACTACATTAATTATTTGATAATTAAAGTAAATATAATTTGTTATGTAAGTATCATTAATTAAATTAATGACTAATTCAAACTATAATTTATTAATAATAAAACGATACTTAATTTTAAAAGTAAAGTTCAAGGTTATCCCTACCTCTCGATTTCAAACTTAACTAATTGACAGTCCAAATTACTCCTTAATTGGACCTTCGAACCTAAAATTTACAAAATTCTATTAGATTAATTTACGAAAATTTCTAACCCAATTACACTTAATAATCCAACATTATTTTCTCTTCCAATTCATTCTTAATTATAAAAATATTATCCTTACTAACCCAACCCCCAAAATTACTAAAATACCCTTAACTAATTAAAAGTCCCATTTTACATTTATCCATTTCAATTAATACCACAAATGCCCTTATTGTAACTAAATTCCAAATTTACCCTGCACTTTTTTGTATTCCTTATTCTGCCCTTATAAGCAACTTAAATTTTCATAAGATGTCATTGCCTTGACCCTCTCCTTTTCTTCTCTCTACTTTTCTTTTATCAATTTTCTAGCCACATTTTCTCCCTTTTTATCCCTTCATGCAACTTCAATTATTGTCCCTATCAACCACAACATGCAATCTAACTATAAACTAGTGGAGGATGATCCAAAATCACAAATAAAATGACATAATAGTTACTAGAATTTTTACCTAAGTGTAAGGCACTATGGGGTTGTCAACCTCCTCAACTCCCTCCAATTTTTGCAAAACAAACAAAATGAAGAAACTTATGAGGAAAGAGTTAAATGCAGATGAAAGAGTGTGTTTTTAGACACACTTACAAGTTGGAAATTTGAGAGAAAAGTAAAGAAGAAGGTCATTTTCGTACATGCTTTACTAATTTCCATATTCTAGTTTTTTTATGCACGTTTAAAGGTTGTGGGTTGGGTTGGGCTTTGGGTAAGTTATATTAATGAATTGACATTATAGATGTCCCCCTCTTAAAAGAATTTCATCCTTGAAATTAAATTACTTGAGGATCCAAACAAATGTGGATACTGACATCGAACTTCTTCCTCTACCTGCCAAGTAGCCTCCCTTGGAGAACGATGATGACTCCATAAAACTTGCACCATAGAAATCTCCCTTCTCCTTAATTTCCAAATTTGTCTATCTAATATCTCTACTTGCTCCTCCTTATAAGTCATGTCATTTGTAACTTCAATATCAGGCCTTGATATAACATGACTGGAATCCGATCGGTGCTGTCTCAATATTGACACATAGAACACACCATGAATTTGTGAGAACTCTGCTTGTAATGTTAATCTGTAAGCTAACAGCCCCATATGCTGTACAATTTCATATTTCTCAATATATCTCGAGCTCAACTTCCCTCTTTTACCAAACCTGATAATTCCCCTCTAAGGTGATACCCGAAGAAATAGCATATCGCCAACATTGTACTTCATCTCCCGACAATGTTGATAAGCATATTTCTTTTGCCGATCCTGAGCTGCCTTCAAGTATTGCCTTACCACCTTTTTTTTCTTTATCGTCTCTTGAACCAACTCTGGCCCCTCTAATAATTTGACTCCCTCTATATCCTAACATATCGGATCTTTACATCACCTGTCATATAATACCTCAAAGGGTGCCATACAGATGCTAGAGTGATAACTATTGTAATACCTAAACTCCATCAAAGGTAACTATCTATCCTAATCGTCTTCAAAGTTCAACACATAAGCTCTCATTATATCCTCCAATGTCTAAATCGTACGCTCCTACAATCTATTCTACTCAAATTCAAAATGCAGTACTCAAATTCGATCTAGTCCCTGAAGTTTTCTGTAAACTCCTCCAAAATTGAGAAGTAAACTGTGGATCTCGATTTGATACAATAGAAACTAACCCCATATAATCTCACAATCTCATCAACATACAACTTGGCAACCTTGTCCAATGAGTTTGTCTGTTGTGCAGGTAAGAAATGAGCTGATGTAGTCAACCTATCTACAATCACCCAAACTGAATCATGTCTACATCTAGTCCTCGATAATGTTACCACGAAATCCATCGAAATTTTCTCCCACTTTCATGAAGGAATGGCTAAGGGTTTTAATTTCCCCATTGGGGCCTGATATCCTGCCTTAACCTACTATTAGGTCAAACACCTCGACATAAAATGTGCTACATCTTTCTTCATTATTGGCCACCAGCAATATGGTCTTAAGTTCCGATACATTTTTGTAATACCAGGATACATAGCACATGGTTTATTATGAGCTTCCTTCAAAATCTCCTCTTGTAATCCATCTACTTTTGACACACAAGCTCGCCTCCTAATCAGCAACGCTCCATCTGCTCTTACTGAAAAGTTAGTCCCCCTATTATGTTGTACTCTCTCCCTCATCTGCATCTGATAGGAATCTCGAGCTTGTGCCTCTCTGATCCTATCTCCCAAATCTGGTTAGACCTATAACATCACCAATAAACCACTTAAATAATCAATCTCCAATTTCACATCCAATGCCCTTAATTCCACCAATGACATCATAATGTGTCCAATCAAACTAGCCATTATGCTAGAGCTTTTCCTACTCAAAGTGTCTGTCATTTACATTCGCCTTCCTTGGATGGTTATCAATAGTACAATTGTAATCCTTGAGCAGCTCAATCTATCTTCTCTATCTTAAGTTTAAATCCCTCTGAGTTAAAATATACTCGAGGCTTTTGTGATTTGTAAGGACTCGAAATGTATCTCTATACATATAATGTCTCCAAATCTTAAAAATATGCACAATCGCCGTTAACTCCAAATCATGGGTGAGATAATTTAACTCATGCGATCTTAACTAACGAGAGGCATAAGTTGTCACCTTTTCATGTTGCATTAGTACACACCCCAAATCTATCCTTGAAGCATCAGTATATTCCTCAAAACCTCCATAACCTGATGGTAACACCAAAATTGGGTTGGAAGTTAGTCTCTGCTTAAGCTCCTCAAAACTTGCCTGACACTAATCGATCCACTCAAATTGAACTCCTTTCTTCAACAGTTTGATTAACGGGCTAGTTATTATCAAAATCTCTCTACAAATCTCTAATAATACCTAGCAAATCCCAGAAAACTCCTTATCTCTGATATATTTCTAGGCAGTTCCCACTTCGTAATTGCCTTTACCTTAGTAGGATCAGACATCACTTCATCTCGAGACACCACATGTCCAAGGAAAACTACTCACTCTATCCAAAACTCACTTAACTTCACGTATAACTATCTCTCCTTCATAATCTGCAACACAATCCTCAAATGTTGCTCATTCTCCTCTTTACTCCTCGAATACACCAATATATCATTAATGAACACTATCACCAAACTGATCTAAATACTCCTGAGAAGTCCTATTCATCAATGCCATGAATGCAGCTGGTGCATTAGTCAACTCGAAAGACATCACTAGGAACTCATAATGGCCATACCGAGTACGAAAAGCTATCTTGGGAATACTTGACTCAGCTATCCTCAATTGTCAGTATCCCAATCTCAAGTTAATCTTGGAAAATATAACGACTCCCCTCAGTTTGGATTGTCTATCCTCAGTAACAGATACTTATTCTTCATTGTCACCATATTTAACTATCGGTAATCCATGCATAGTGTAACATCCTATCACGTGAATTAGGGTTAAAATGGTGATTATTAGAGATTATTGAGAAATTAGGAAGCGTAACTCATGTTTATGCATAATGAGACATACACATACATGAACATGAAATTATTGATCTTGCACATTACAATTATTTGTACATGAATTCATTGACATATTCTGGGTATAATTGATTCTAAATGTGATTAAAATGTGAATTGTGAGTTATTTGCGTTCAAAATTTATTTGGAGACCATTAGCATTATTTCAGAATTTTTGGTGAATGTGAGGTACATTTGGACTAGGACAAATGTTAAGTGGTAGGATAAATTGATACATGAAAATTTGGGATGATTAAGCCTAAAATTGAGAGACATTTGGCATAGTTAAATGTGTGACAAGTGGACTAGTAAATAAATGACAATTGGACAAATTAATGTGTGACATGTGGACCAATAATTAGGAGACATATGGACTGATTAAATGGTGTCACTTGGTGGCTTATGGAAGGGATAAGTGTCTTACATGCTTAAGGACACATGTTGAACTAATATGGTGACATCTAGCACCTTAGGTGTAATGTTTCAGCCAAGCTCATTCTCTTCTCTTCTCATCTCTCACCACCGAAACCTTGCTACTGTCTTCCCCTTCTTGTGTTTTGCTTGAAGCTATGCTAAATTACCACACTAAATACATGATTTTACCCATCACAAAATAGCTAAAGAACCAGCTGATTGTTGTTGTTTCATCATAGCTGAAAGTCATTTAATTCCATCTTGAATGTGTGTTGATTCTGCATGTTTGGAGTACTGATTTGGAGTGATTTTTGAGCTGGAATTAGAACTGAACAAGTAAGTAAAAGATTAGTGTTTATGGCATGTTAAATGGTTTGAGAATGATGTGTGAATTGGACTGAAAAGCATGAGATAATGGTGAAGATGTATGCTGGAATGTTAAGAATTGGAGATTTTTCATTGAATAGACTTTGGTGTTTTGATTATATCTTGAACTTTAGATTTCTAAATACATTGATTCTTGATTCAGAATAAATTAGAGACATATGTCTTCAACTTTCCTGAAGAAGTTGAATGTTAATTCTATCTCTAAGCATTTCAAAATCTGGTCGGAAGTAGAGTTAGGAGTTCTGTTGTAGTTTAAAAAATAGTCTGAACTGTTTAGGTATAATTTTTAATATACTGAACTAAATTGTACAATTTTGGTGTTATTAGAAACTGGAAACATAGTGTCACAATTGTCTAGAAGAAATTGTTACTAAAATACAACATTTTCCTGATCATAATGATCATGCAAATTTATCCCAAAAGGGGGTGTTAGGCTGAAAATGCTGAGGTGTGTTGGAATTTGATGACTGGAATGTTTTTGCTAAACATGCTTTGGTATTTTGGCTATATTTTGATATGTAGATTTACAAATGAAATGATTCTTGATTTAAATTGAACTAGAAACATTTGGATACAAATTTTAAGAAGAAATTGAATTTAAATTCTATCCATAAGAGCTATGAAAGTGAGCTAGAAGTTGGGAGGAAAAATTTGCGGAGATATAAGGAGCAGTATGGAGTAATTTGATCATAACTTGCACGATACTACATCAAAATGAGTGCATTTAATGGTGTTGAAACTTAAGACACAGAGCAACATGTTATTAGAAGGAAGTATTTTCTGAAAATGGCTAGTTGTAGGTCAAAAGTGGCACGAACAGAAGAAAAAAAGTGCAGCTCGGTGAAGATGAAGGTTTGAGTTTTAGAGAGAGAAAAGGTGGTGGTTGCATGCATAAATTAGGAACTAGAGTATTTCATTGATTAGCTCTCAGTCTTTTGACTATAACTTTCTCATCCGAACTCCAAATGACTTGAAACTTGGATCAATGGATTCCTAAGACATTTTTCTTTCTCTTCATAAAAATTTAGAGCTCTCTAAATTAAATTGAAAGTGACTGATTGGATGAAAGTGTGGAAGTCTGCTGGAATGTTATGAACTGGAAAATTTTCATGAACATGCTTCAGTATTCTGATTATAACTTGATCTGTAGATTTCCAAATAATTTGATTATTGGTTCAGAGTAGACTAGAGACATACGTATACAAATTTCTTGAAGAATTCTAATTTTGATTCTATCTCTAAGACTTTCAAATTTGGCATGAAACTGCATCTTAGCTTAGGCTGTAGCATTACCAGGTACAGAAACCATGTCCTATGATTATTGAATAAAATGTATTTATGTAGGCCGATTTAGATTAAGGTGTCTTCACCAAAGTTGTAGCTTATTATCTTATCTTTAAATTGGTATAAATCTTGTAATTTTTGGATATCTGAGCTGAAATATTTGAGTTGTACAATTTGAGGGAATGATCATATACTAGCCAAATATTCAAATATACACAGTTTGTGGTATTGTGAGCATAACTCATAGTATAGTGAATCAAATTAGATGATATTGGAGTCATTAGAAACTTAAGACATTGTTGAACAATGTTTCAGAAGAAAGTGTTGCCTAATATTGCCATTCACTTTATCAGATTTAGCATGCAAAACTGACCCTTATGTGTATTAGAAGAAAAATCTGAAGTGGTCAATGAAATTATGAAATTTGTGTTGACATTGATTTGTTTTGGTCCATTTATAAATATAAATGGTAGTAATGAGGGCTTCAATATCTGAATGAATTGTTGATAAGGATCATAATAAAATACCTCAGAATTGTCATTGGACATGGATTGTGCATATTTAATATAAGTACATGTGCATAAATGAATACCTATATTAGTGCAAAAATGTGATATATTGTAGTGTGTTGTGTATGTTATAGAGGAGCACATCGGACGCTAGTCAGACATTGCCGGACCATCCAGGCAATAACTTCCTAGAGGGTATTGAGAGTAACCTAGACGGTCTCACTTAATTACTTGTTTGTTTAAATTTTGTTTTGAAATGATTGAATGAATGAGGCTTGATTGTTGATTCCAGACAATGAAGGTCCGATGACTGTGATATTGGATTGAGATATTGAAGTGCTACTTGTATGTGAATGTGCAAAACTATGTGCTTCATAATATGATTGATTGTGTTGATTGTGTACTGGATTTCAGACAATATTTTCCGAGGCGTTTTGATGCATGAAAATGATATTGGAAGTACTGATTGAATGTGAATACATCTGCCTAAATGATTTTCTGATTCTCAACTGAAAAGTTGAATGTCGGACCTAGTCCGATGACCACTACTACTATGATTATTATTATAACTGACACTGTGACTGATATACTGTTATATTATATGCTAACGAAAGTGATTGAATTTGTTGACTAAACTGTGACATGCACTTCATTTTGATGCATGTAATATTAAGGAATTGTGACTGGTGTTGCTACTGATACTGTTACTGACAAGAGCTTTAAGCTCCCGCATATGTGGTTCGAGCCTATGGCTTACTGTGATCAATGAATCACTGACTGACTGACTGAGCCTAATAATTCGGGATACTGTAAAAGCACATAGTCACAACAATATAAAAATGAATGTGAGTCTCATACATATCGCATCCGCATATAATTTGAATTCATTGAATGATTTACAAAGCTGCGTGAATGTCATTATATGATTGAACTGTTTAATTGAGATGATTTATCTATGATAGTATTTGATACTTGTCAAGTGGCTTTGAATTGTGTGATTGCCTATTATAATTGATCTTGTTTTATGATATGAGTGAACCAATGAGGATGTTTACTTTACTGAGTTCACAAAACTCATCAAAATTACACCGTTGCTTTTCAGGTTTGAGAGTGAGATGACCTAGCTTCTCAGACTTGGTAGAAGCATATTTATGCAGTTGTTACTGTCAGATTTGGTTCAAAGGTCGGTCAGCTGGGATTAAGGACATAGTTGTTTTCATTTGGGTTTATAGTATGTGGTGTGTACTGAGTTGTTTATGTTCATAGGACAATGTTGTATAAACATGGAAGATATGGTTCTATATGAAACAATGTAAATCATGGTTTGATATAATGTGATAACATTTTGGGTTTTTAAAATATGTGATTGATGGTTTAGTGTATGATGCCATGTTATATACAGTGAAGGTGAGTTAGTTAACATATCATTTCTGACAGGCATGTACATGTGTATCTGATGGACACACGTTCATATGTCAGTTGGGAATAGGATGTTACATGATGTAGGGTGTAATATAGTATGAGTGAGATTGCATGCTATCACATGTTTTTGTGTAGAAGTTGTGCATATTCTTTCCTTGAGAGTGTTGGATTCTAGGTCTAGATTTTGAATAATATACAAAAGCATAACATTTGCTATTACCGTGAGCCCTGGTGGATATGTTTCATATATGCCTAGATGTAGATGCTTCATGTTTATTTGTGATCCTAAGCATTAGGTCTTCACTATGAAAATTCTTTCCTTTGACAAAAAAGATTTCAGTATTGGAAGCATTCCCATCGCTATATCTAATTTCATACCTATTATCAGAACTCTTTTAAGCTCCTAACATGTCTTCTAACTTTTCACTTCCTTTTATGAACTTGGAGAATAAGTCCTCAAGAGAACCAACTTCCTTTTTCAATTCTTCATTCTCATGCTTTAAAATGTCTAAATCATGATTATCCACTATAGCTACACCTTTAAAAGCTTTGATGTTATGCAATTTACTTTTTAATTTTTATCTTTTTATTTTCACTCATACATGCATCTAGATTCTTTTAAACTTCTCTGAGTTTAGAAGTCGTTGTTTCTTTTTTCATGCTCATAATTTTAAGACTTTTAATAAGTGCATCATATGTCAAATCAATGTTTTTAGAGTTAGAGAGGACATCATCATCATCTTTTTTGATAAAGCACATATGTGCTACATCTCCTTCCAAATGTTCACACTCGAAGTCCCTTATTTCGCCCCCAATGAGAGCTTTGAGTGCCTTCTTTTTTCGTTTTCCTTCTTCTCTTTCTTGTCATTTCTTTCATATTTTTCATTTTCTTTATGAAGAGGACATTGAGATTCATATGTCTAGGATTCGAACATTCAAAACAAATAATGTATTTTATTTACAATTTAAATCTATCTGACCATGTTTATAGTCCTTTCTCTTTTAAGAGTTCTTCTTTAAGAAGTTTCTTCCTACATCTCTTGGAACCTCATTTCATATATAAAAAGAGATTCAATGAGCTCCCACAAATGCAGAGTTGTTAAATCCTTAGCTTCTTTTATGGTTGTGACTTTACATTCACATGTTTTTGGCAGTAAGATAAGAAACTTCCTTATGATTTTAATATTAGTGTAGGCATTTTTAAGACCCTTAAAAGCATCGTTAATATCAATAAATCTAATAAACATACTAGAAATGCTTTCATCATGTTTCATTTAAACAATTCATACTGGTGAGTTAGTACACTAACTTTGCTTTCCTCAACCTAGTTTATTCCTTTAGGAGTAACTTCTAAAGTATGACAAATTTTGTAAGTCTTTCCATACCTATAGACTCTATTCAATTCATTTATTCTTAATCCACAAAACAAAATATGGATGGCTTTGTTATTCAAAGAGATTAATCTTTTATCTTGAGGATACCATTCCTTTTTCAACTTAGGAACTTTTCTATCATTTATAGTTTTAGTAGGAATGTACAAACCACTTGAGATAATTTCCTATAGATTGACATTTTCAACTATTAAGAAAATTTTCATTGTTGTTTTCCAATAAAGATAGTCATTTCTATTAAAGAAGGGGGCTTTACTAATATTTTTGGTTAAAGGATGATGAAGATGCTCTTAATTATGTCATTATAATTTTTGCTATAGGATTTCATTTGGAATACTAGCCAAATTGACCAACTATGATACCATTTGTTATTCTCTAATGGCGCCTAAAGGAGGGGGGGGGGGTGAATTTGGTGAATTTAAGATAAAATAAATAAATAAGTAATACAATAACTATAGAGGAAGATAAAGAATAAAATAAAAGCTAAAATAAGTAAATAAATACACAAATAAGGAAGCAAACGGGTAAATAAATAAATCAAATAAGTCATTATAAGAAAATATTTAGGCTACATAACTAAAAGGGAAGTACGACATATTAAATATTTAGGCTAAATAAAAGACGTAAGACTCGAAAAAATGTTTAAAAAACCTATAAGAAAGAGAAAAACCTCTCTATTGTTCACTCAAAGTTACATGAGTTAAGTTTTACTAGTAATAACCTTGGTAATTGCTGCAAGCGCACAGGTCGTTCGCATAATACCTAAGGTGTCGATCCCACGAGGAAGGAAACTAATCCTAAAGGCTAAGGCAACTAAGTTTGCAACTAACCTAATTAAATAACTAATGCAAAAAGTAAATCAATTGATAATCAAATTTGAGAAATTAAAGTGCAATAAGAATAAACAAAATAGCAACTCACACCTAACCTGAAATAAACCTAGAAATAACTAAGGGAGAGAAAGGGGATTTAACTCAAAATTAAATGAAACCTAACCAATTATGCAACCACTAACTTGATGGGTCTAGACAATCCTAGGGTGAATTACTCTTTATCGAGTTATAATTCTTAACCTAATTAATAATTCCTAATTCAAATTATGTAAATTACGATCTCTCGATCTGCAATTAGTCCAAAACCTAAATTAGTTCTAAGTTGTCTATTAACCTACTAGGAATCTATGCTCAATCTTTCGTTACATAATTCGACCAGTTTGATCCAATTCCCTATCTATTGATTCACCTAACTCTCATTAGCCCAAATCTATGATTTTTACCTAGCTTACCCTCTCAGTTTATTGCCAAATTATTAAGCACAAAATTGAATCACAAGCAAGCAATAGAAAACAAAATCAATTGAATTTCATTTATCTCAAAAATTAACATCTAAAGGTGAGTATAAACTCAACTCATCATTCAACGCAATAAATCTCAACACCTATTTCAATTCTATACATAAATAAAACCAAAATAAATGGAAATACTATCAAGAACGAAATCTCGAAAATGGCAATAGTAGGAAACCACCTATTATGGGAAGTACTTCGTGTCTAACTCGTCTTCGCGTTTCTCTTCCTTGTCTTCTTCCTCGATCTCTTGACTTCTCTCTAGGGTTTCTCTCGGAGTGACAGAATCACAGTTTTTGTTCAAGCCTTTTCACTTTCTAATGACTACTGGCGGCTGTCTTAAAGTGTGCTATTTATTCTGTGGAAGCCTTAGGTCAAACTCGGGGTCGAAACGGTTCAAAAAATATACCCAAAAATCAAGTTTTTGCATCAACCCGATGCAAGGCACAATTGTGACCCTTCATGTCATGATCGTGGTCGGCACTTTGCCCTTTCTGTCATGAGCATGACTTGGAGTGGACGATCGTGGCCTGACTTAACGTTCTCTGTCACGATCATGACTTTGAGTGCACGATTGTGGCCTGGTTGCTTCTTTCTCTTCTTTCTTTGTCACAACCGTGGCCCATATGCACGATCATGGCCTATGTCTTTAAGCCCAAAACTCTTTAAATCTTTATCGTTCTTCCCTATTTGTCCTGTAACGCTAGCACACACATCAAAGTACCTCAAAAATATACAATTTAAGCTCAAAATTCCAACTAACCTATAAGTATACTTAATTACACAAAATATCTTAATTAAGTTCTAAATGCATGCTCCACACTCACTTTAACTCTAAATGCATAACAATTTAAACTCTAAAACATCATGCAAAAAACAACTATCATCTATGTGAGATCATTTACCTTTATCCTAGTACATCAAAACTTTCTATTGATAGTCATGTACTCACTAAGTTTTAGCAGAGTCATATCATTCATGATCACCTCCCTACAGTTCTTCTTGAGCCTTCTTGTTTTCCTCTTACAATCTCTATGTACAATCTTCTCACATTTTTTCATTGAAATATCAAAGTGTCTCTTTTTAACTTGTATGAATCACCTAAACTTTGTCTCTCTCAAATCAAATCTGATTTGCTTATTCCAATAATAATAAACACGTTATGAGCATCAAAGGATTTGTGATATAAAATTTTGACAACTCAATTAAACAAGCTTAGAAATTTATATAACAAAATCAAATGAATCTAAATTTATTTTATGACCTTTTATAACCTTATCTAAAGGGAAAACTCTATTACATTACAATTGTAACCTAATGTCTTGTTCCAACATATGAGGTATCTGTATATCAAAGTCTTCAAAAATTCATTTACTTTAAAGATTTCCTATTGGACCTCGTTTCCGAAGTCCAACTCGTGATCATTATCGTTTCATAACTTGCTCTGATACCAAAAATGTTGGCCCTGGTCCCCGTACGTAATTCATGGCGACTATGCATGGCCATTTGGGAATTTATTTGTAACAAAAATAATAATTGGGAATATTTCAATAAAATAAATTAAAACCTTAGGTTTAATTAAAAATATATACACGGAAGGTTCGTGGTGGGATCGTAAAACAATTTTGGACACTTAATTTAATTATTCAAAAATGAACTGATTTAATAACTACAATTAATTATTAATAAAATAATTAATGGAGATTAGGTAATAAATATATCAACTAAATTAATTTCATAGGAAATGTAAAAATAATGCTCATCAATTAAATTCAAATTTCCATATCAACAATAACAAAGAATAAAGGATTTGATTAATTAGAAAAAGGAAAGAGGCAGTGAAGGCTGTTCTGGAAACCTGGGCGCTCACGATCACGACCTAGTCGCGATTGCGAACTTACAGACTTGAATTCGTCGCAGTCGCAAACCGTGGTTTTCTTGCCCCTATCGCGATCGCAAGATCGGAAAATTCCTCTATACTGTCATGATCGCACCTCCTTGCGATCACGACGGTCGCGATCATGCCGTGTTACGATCGCGACTCGTGACTTGGGGATGTCACGATCGTACCTGGTCACGATCGTGACTTCCCTATTTTAACCCCCTTACTTTAAATCAGTA
>JAOSBN010000007.1:29824050-29849711 GCA_027563595.1 Erythroxylum suave
GTATACTGAAAGTTATGCCCAAAAGATTTCAGACTATTCTTAAGCTTCAACAGAATTCTTTTCTCAACTTCCAATCATATTCTGAAATTCTTAGAGGCAGAATTAGAATTCCCTCATTTCATAAAATTTGTATCCTTATGAATCTAGTTTAATTTAAAAGAAGAATCACTCCATCTGCAAAACTTCAGATCAAGATATAATCAGAATACTGAAGTATATTCAGTAAAACCATCCCAGTTATCATACTTTAGTACAGTCATATTTCCAACCTAAATTCTTCAATCAATACATTTCAGAAAGGCCTAATTTTTGGTGGATATGAAGATTAATGTCTTAAGAGTCGATTGGTTTAATTCCCATGTCAATAAGATTTCTGGAGGAGAAGTTATAACCAAAAGAATGAAGGATGTGCAAAACTGTCAAACAACATTGTGCACTACCTTTTTTTTTTCCAACTTCTTCCTGCTCTTCCCAAAACAAACCTTCGGGTCAATGTTACACGGTCATTTTGATAATTAAAATGAAAGATTTAGGACAAAAATTCTCTAAAAATTTGTTCCTTTACATCTTAAGTTTCTACAGACGCCAATGTTATGCAATTTGGTTCAGTATTTTGAAATTTATCCCTAAATGTCTACAGACTATTCACAAACAGTGACAGATTCCAGATACTCAACTTCAAGCCAACTTTTTACATGCTTATTGACAGAAATAAAATTCAACGACTTCATGAAAGTTTTAGATATAAGTTTCTAGTTTAATAATAATTTAAATTCATCCAATTTGGATACCTACAGAGCAAGATATGGCTAAAATACCAAAACCTGTCTAGTAGAACTACTCATCCGAACCAGTTTCCAGCATGTATCAAACCTCAATTCTTTCCCATTTTAGTACACAATTGATCCATATCAAACATCAAACAACACATGTTATCACAGGATACCAAGTTTATAATTCCCTTACCTCTTTAATTTCAAAGAATAACTCCAAAGATCCCACTATATCAACTCCTTTCAAGCAACCAAACCCAACTTCAAGATCAAGATGGAACTAAGATGATTCTTCACACCATATAGACAGCAACAAAAAGGATAACATGAAGTAGCTCCCTCAATGAATAGTTTGGAAAAGGAATTCGTGTGATAACATAGAGGATTGATGCAAAAATTCAGAACATGGACAAGGATGATTTTGGTGGAGAGATTGGAAACAAAGTGTGGGCTGCTGGAATTTTCTTACAAGAATGTAGCACCTAAGCTACTAGGTTTTTCTTTGATGACTGGACAAATGTCTCCAATGCACACCTTCCATTTTTCCCTCCATTTATGCTGCCTATTGCAACACTTCCATTAGGCCACTTTTCAACTCATTAACAATGCCATTTTTCACATTCTTGCCAAGCCATTTGTCATACAATGGATGATGCCAAATGTCAATGTATTAGCTATGCCACATGTCACTAACTCATAGGCTTAATCATTCTAATTTTCATGTACCAACCTAACTTGCCACTTGAAAATTTTCCTAGTCCAAATATACATTTAAATACCTCAATTCTCTAATGGTATCAATTAATCCCAATTTACTAACTATAGTCCATCAATTCCAAAATTCAAGTCATATACCTTTCACATTCAAATTGTAACACAATTTTAACTCCTATCTCACATGCACTTTCATGATCATGCATCGTTTCAACTAGGGTATATTTTGGGTCCTTACAGAGTCTGTCTATTGTATAGGTAAGAAATGAGACGATTTAGTCAACCTATCCACAATCTCCTACACAGAGTCATGTTTACGTCTGGTCCTTGTTAACACTACCATGAAATCTATCGAAATTTTCTCCCACTTCCATGACGGAATGGCTAAGAGTCTTAATTTCCCAACTAAGGCGTAATGCTCTACCTTAACCTACTGACAGGTCAAACACCTTGACATAAACTCTGCTACATCTTTCTTCATTATTGGCCACTAGTAATAAGGTCTTAAGTTCTGATACATTTTTTTGGTACCCAGATGCATTGCATATGGTGCACTGTGAGCTTCCTTCAAAATCTCCCTCGTAATCCATCTACATTATGAATACAAACTTGCCTACCAGTCACCAATGCTCCATCTGCTCTTATTGAAAAATTAGTCTCCCTATTATGTTGCACTCTTTCCCTCATTCACATTAGATGGGTATCCTGAGCGACCTTGTGCCTCTCTGATCTTATCTCCCAAATCTGGTTGAACCTGTAACGTCGCCAATAAACTACTCAAATAATCAATCTCCAATTTCACATCCAATGCTCTTAACTCCACCAATGGCATCATACGATGTCCACTCAAACTAGCCATTATGCTAGAGCTTTTCCTATTCAAAGCGTTTGCTACTACATTAGCCTTCCCTAGATGGTAATCAATAGTACAATCATAATCCTTCAGTAGCTCAATCCATCTTCTCTACCTTAAGTTTAACTCCATTTAAGTTAATAAATACTTAGGGCTCTTATGATCTGTAAGGATTTGGGATGTTTCTCCATACAAATAATGTCTCAAAATCTGAAGAGCATATACAATCGTCGCTAACTCCAAATCATAGGTGGGATAATTCAACTTATGCAATCTCAATTGACGGGAGGCATAAGCTATCAGTTTTCCATGTTTCATTAGTACACAACCCAAACCTATCCTCTAAGCATTAGTATACACCTCAAAACCTCCACCACCTGATGGTAACACCAAAATTGGGTGAAAGTTAATCTCTGCTTAAGCTCCTCAAAACTCTCCTGACACTGATTGGTCCACTAAAACTAAATTCCTTTCTTCAACAATTTGTTTAACGTGCTAGTTATTATCTAAAATCCCTCTACAAATCTCCGATAATACCTAATATGTAATATCCCATTATCCCATTATTAGGGTTAGAACCTTTGGATGTTTTATATATAAGAGTTTATTGAGAATTTAGAAAATGCATTTCATGCATTATATGCCATACACATGCATGTGAATAATATTGATATTCATGAAAAAAAATTGTACATGTATTCATTGACATTTTTTGGGTATTATTGATGTATCAATGTGATTAAAATGTGAATTGTGAATTATTTGTGTTGAAAATTTATTTGGTGATAATAGTTATTATTTTGGAATTTTTGGTGAATTATGGATTAATTGTCTTGAAATTTTAATTGGGGTGTAATAGAATTTTTTCGTATTTTTGGAGACATTTTGAATATTTTGGAGATTTATCGAAATTTTGAGGTAATTTAGACTACGAAAAATTTAGAAATAAGATACAAATAGAAGTGGGACAAATGGACCTATTAAGAATTTATAATTGGACAAATTACTAAGTGACAAGTGGTGGCCTTACATTGATGACAAATGGGCTATATGCAAAGGTGACATGTGGCATTGTATGATGAAGCCACCTAAGTCGTGTTTAAGTAAGAAACTTTCAACAGCTCCTTTGTTTGGTCTCCACCAAACACAACATCTTCCTTCTTTCTTTTCCATCCCCGAAACCCATTATTTGTTCTACTCATTTTTGAAATTTCTGCTGGAAGATTTGAAGTGTGAATCAACTAAGTGATGTTTTATTGCTTGAATTTGTATGGGTAGTGTAAATGACAATTTGATGATGTTTTAATGTTTCTAAATGGGTGCATGCATGAGTGGTGTAGGAAGATAAATGAATGCATGCATGGATGGTGTTAATGCATGTGTGGGTGGTGAAGGAAGAAGCAGATTTGGTAATATGCTTAACAAGATGAAAGATTGAAGTGAGCTGGAGCATGTTATATGCAGTATTTTACTGAATATACATCTGTATTTATAACATAACTTGATCTGTGAATATCTAAATTGGATTTAGTTTCATTCAGAGTAAACTAGAGACATAGATATACATTTTTCATGAAGGAATCGAATTTTAAATCTGTCATTAAGAGTCTTGGAATTTGGCTTGAAGTTGAAAATTTTGTTCTGTCATGGTTTGGGAACAGTCTATAGCTTTTTGATTATAACTTGCACAATACTAAACCAAAATGCACGAAATTGATGTCATTAGACACTTAAGACATTTTGGAACATTAGTTTAGTAAAAGGAATTGCCTAAATACCTCATTGTATAGGTCAAAATGGTCATACAAATCTGACCCGAAATCTGCTTAAGAAAGTCTGGAAAAAGAAATTGCAGAACATGTGATATGGAAAAATATGGAATAGTTACTGTTTTGGGTTTATGATCAATTATGAATTGTTGAAATGTGTATTGAGGTTACTGATCTGAAACTGAACTAAAAATAATAAAATTTTGATAATGAAGTGTTTGATAAAAGGGATATCATGTTATGGAAAAGGATAGGTTTCATGAATGAAATTATGTAGTTGAATAGGTTTAATCTATTGATTAGAGTTTGATGATTTCATGAAAACAAATTGATTTTTGAATGACTATGGAATGATGTTGTGTTTGAGGTGAAGTAATCAAGAAAATTGGAGTGAACTTGGTGTTAAATGTATGTTGTGTCTGCATATGAACTAGAGTATTTTTACTAAACAGATTTGAGTCTTTTGGCTATAACTTTTTCATCCAATCTCCAAATGACTTTAAACTTGAACCAATAGATTCCTAACACAATGTTCGTCCTCTCCATGAAACTTTAGATCCATCTGAAGTCATTCTGGAAAGATTTGAATGATGAATTTAGGATGAAAACGATGAATTGAACGAGAATAATTTCATTGAACAAGCTTTTGTATTTTCAGTATATCTTCATATATAGATTTTTAAATGAGTTTATTCTTAATTCATATTAAATTAGAGTCATATGGATACAACTTTCTTGAAGAAGTCAAATTATAATTCTATCTCTAAGCCTTTCAAAATCTGGCTTGAAATTGAGTCTTGACTGAGACTGTAGTACTACCCGAGATAGAAATCATATCCTGTTGATATTGAATAAACTGTATTGATAGAAGTTGAATTCAAAGGTGTCTTCACAAAGGTTTTATTTTATTCTTTTAGCTTTTGATCGGTATATCATTTATAATTTTTGGATACGGGAATTGAGAGATATGAGTTGTACACCTTCAAGGGTATGGTTATGTACTAGCCAAAAGTTCAAATGTACTCAGTCTGTGATATTGTGAGCATAACTCATAGAATACTGAATCAAATTATATGATTTTGGTGTCATTCAAAACATAAGACATAGGAGAACAATTTTTCAGAAGGAATTATTGGCAAATTACTTCACTTTACTGATGATAATAATCATGCAAAGTAGACCCAAAAGTACGCTTTTAGACAAGTTTGGATGGTTAAATTAAGTATTGATATATGAATGAATATTGTGACAAGAATAATGATAAGGAACCCAGAATTGTCATGAACATGTATTGTACATATTCAGTATACATGAATGTGCATAAATAAATTCATATTTGTGCAAAATTGTGATGTGTGTATGTATGATATGTTTTAGAGGAACACATTGAACGACAACATCTAGACATTACTAGGACTTCAAGGCAATAAACGAAAGGGAGCATTTGTGAGTCAACTTAGATGATATTCCTAGGATTAGTTGATTTTGTTTAACTTCCAATTATTAAATTGTTTGTGATCTATATGTGAATTCTAGACTTTAATAGTCTGAGGAGTTTGATAGTTGGGAATGTATTGGAAGTTCAGATTAAGGCATTGTGATCAGAGTAGTCAGTATGAAGGAGCTATAAGCTCAGTATTCTCCACGTAGATCTCTGCTCTGTAATTTCTATTTCTAATTGAGCCCAATGGGCTAGTATTTGTTTCTGTATCTAAAAGGCACTCGGTCATAACAAATAATAATGAATCTAGAGTCTCATATGCATCTGCATTTGTATATTTATGATTATGAAACATATACTAGTGAATTCTTTCTAAAGTTGTGATGTTACAGTGATATGTCATGATAATGTGACTGATTGGGTTGTACAAATTTTGAAGGAAGGTATGTGAAGTGTATAGTATTTATTATGTTTTATTGTGATGTGAAAAGTTGTGAATTTGATTGGTTGTATGATATTTGTGTGTAACCTGGAGTGAGATCATTAATGGTGGTTCATTCATTGAGTTCACAAAACTTATCCAAAATTGCAATGTGACTTTTCAGGTACAAGACAGGAGACCTAGATTCCTAAGATTTTCTAGAAGTACATTTTGGACTAAGATATGGCTCAAAAGTATGTCAGCTAGCATTTGAGGAGTTATAATTGTCTTAAGTAGTTTACATATGTCATGTAGAACTTGTGTAAGGTTGTAAATATTGGTTTTAATGACTTCAATGTAAACTATTATAAATGAATGAGATGAGAAGTTGAGTTTTTTTTAAGTATTGTGTTTGGTGACTTTGACATATATAGTTGATGCCATGATTAAGTTGGATATGTTGCCAAGTTATAAAGTGAAGGTGAGATAGTTAACAAGCCACTATTATAGATTATATATTGGAATGTCCTCAGAGTATCCTAGTATGAAATCTATAGTAGTGGGGTGTTGCTATATAATAAGTCCTAGAAAACTCCTTATCTATGATATATTTCTAGGCGGTTCTCACTCTATAATTGCCTTTACCTTAGCAGGATCAAGCATCACTCCCTCTTGAGACACCACATGTCCAAGGAAAACTACTCGCTCCATCCAAAATTCACACTTAGTCCACTTTGCATACAATTGTCTATCCCTCAAAATCTGTAATACAATCCTCAAATGTTGCTTATGCTCCTCTTTACTCCTCAAATACACGAATATATCATCAATGGACACTATCATAAACTGATCCAGATGCCTAAAATGTCCTATTCATCAATTCCATGAATATAGCTGGTGCATTAGTCAATCCGAAAGGCATCACTAGGAACTCATAATGGCCATACCAAATATGAAAAGCTATTTTGGGAATACTTGACTCAGCTATTCTCAACTACTAGTATCCCAATCTTATGTAAATTTTGGTAAATATAACCAACCCCCTCAGCTGAACTGAAAGATCATTTATTCTCGGCAACGGATAGTTATTGTTCACTATCATTATGTTTAATTGCTGGTAATCCATCCAAAGTCTTATACTGCCATCCATTTTCTTCACAAACAATACTCGAGCTTCTTATGGTGATGTGCTCAACCTAATAAAACCCTTTTTCAATAACTCCTCTAACTGCCTTTTCAACTCATTTAACTCAACAGTAGCCATCCTATAAGGTGCAATGGAAATCAGCATCACTCTAGGCATAGTCTCAGTGGTGAAATCTATCTCTCGTTGAGGTGGTAAACCTGGTAAATCATTTAAGAATATGTCTAAAAATTTCCTTACCACAGGAATTTCCTCTAATCCAAGACTCACCTCCCTTGTATCTATAATATGAGCCAGGTATGCCTCACATCCATCCAATATCAATTGCTTAGTAGTCACAATCGAGATCGCATATATTGGAATCACTTTGTGATCCCCTAAAAATATCACTTTCAAGTTACTCGAAGACTTTATCATCACCTCCTTCACATAACAATCTATTATAGCTCGATGTTATGCCAACCAATCCATCTTGAGAATCACATCAAAATCCCTTAAATCCATCCCTATTAAATTACCAAGTAGCTCTACTCCACCAGTCCTCACTGGCATTCCCCTCTTTGCACTATTTATTACCACATAATCTCCTACTGGTAACGATACCCTTAGGTCATATCCTAAAGGAATAACCTACTGCAGAACTCTATAGGCAAACTGTAATGAAATGTAGGGGTGTGTAGATCTTAGGTTTACTAATACATAAGCATTAACATCAAATAGTGAAATCATACCATAAATAACATCGTTGGTTGCAGGTGCCTCCTCCCTTATCATATGGTATATACTCGCCTAAGTTTGGCTTTAAGCTAAGGACTTCCCCCCAGTACCTGCACCTACTGCTGATCCACATCTAACTTCTCTACCATCACCTCTACCACCAGTTCTACCTGAACTTTTTCCCGAGTCAAAGGAACCACTCTGACCCTATACTGTCTCCTCTGCCCTCACTTCTGGACTCCTCCTTACTGCCGAACAACTGGTCTATAAATTTTCTCGCTCTCCATAAATATAATATACCTGACTAATTCCATTAGGCCCCTAATATGCTCCTATGTGAAATCTCCTGCGAGTGGCACAATTAGGATATCCTCCAACTCCTCTATCAAAAGATCCTCTAAATCCTAGACTAGTCCTTCTGTTAGATCCAATTGATGGTGTACTAGCAGTGTTATATTGTCCTAAATCCCTACCAACTCCTCCACTAGACCTGTAGATACTACCACGCCTATTTGATGTGGCATCAGCCTCCTAGATCCCCTAGCACCAGTAGACCATGAATCAGTTGCTCCCCTCTTAACAGCCCGACTCCCCTCTCTATGACGACTCTCCGATTGGGTCTTTATCTCTCTCCTTCTTCTGCCTTGTTCTATTACATCTTCCACTCCAAGTGCAGTCTCTAGTAACTTCTTGAAGTTAGAAGTGAAAGCTCCTAATCCCAAATGAATATCAGTCCTCAGACCCTACTCAAATTTGTAACATCTGTCTTCAGGATTTGCCACAAGCTCTAATGAATACCTAGATAAAGTTGCAAACCAAGCCTCATAATATTCCATTGACATCTCCTCTATTTGAACCAAACTCATGAACTCCATCTTCTTTCGATCCCGATATATTCATGGAGTGTTATTTATTTAATATGCCATTGACATCTCCTCTGTCTAAACCAAACTCATGAACTCCATCTTCTTTCGATCCCGATATATTCATGGAGTGTATTTATCTCTGAACTCTCTCTGAAACTCCTACCAAGTCATCTCTCGAGTCTTATAAGATCTCCTCATTGACTTCCACCAAGTCAGTGTATTTCCCTAGAATAAAGAATCAATGTACTACAACCTTCTTTATGATGTACACTCTAGAAAATCTAAAATTATCTCTGTCTGCTCCCACCGTGCCTCAGCCTCCTCAAGATCTTTAGTATCTCAAAACTCTACTATACCCATCTTACGAATCCATTAATAGTTTTGATCCACCACCCTAGAATCACCTCGGGCTGGAGCCGCAGTAATAGCCTACTGCATCATCAATGGTGGTGTTGGCACCTCTCCTCCTACCCTATCTGCTTGGGCATCCTCTTGATCTGGCACATCTGGAGCACAGATCAAACTCCCTGATTCCCCAAGTGACTCAGGGCCAACATTATCCTCTCCTGAAGTCATCCTATTAGTTTTTTTACTCAATACGTCCCTAGAAACGTAAACTCACTTTGATACCAACCAATGTGATGCTTCCAAAATTCTTAAACCATAATTAACCAAATAGTTCCTAAAACATATCATTAATAATCAAATTCTTCATTAGTTCCAAAAGAGATGATTGTTTGGCAGAGAAAAAAACATTCTACATAACACAACTATCGGAGTTGTCACATTAAAATATATATATACATTCCAAAAGCTTTACACAAGTAATCTATTGGCCCTACCTAAACTCCACTCGATCTGTCTTGTACTCTAGGGTTATCAGTAATCACTTGATCTCCTAATAAATAAATAAATAAATGGCACACACACACACACACAAAAGCTTGACATAAGTAATTTGTTGGCCTCACCTAAACTCCACTTGGTTTGTCCTATACTCTGGGGTTATCAGTAATCACTCAATCTTCTAAATAAATAAAAAAAAATGGCAAGGGGTGAGCTGCCAACTCAATAAGGATAACTGACCTTGCTTTAAAAACAAGGAACTCAACAATTAATTAAAACACTTAATTAACCAATTAAATCATACATATAATACATCTATACACAATAGTACTTTGTCTAATCCAAACAATTAACAACCATCTCAAAAAAATTTCATCAAATTATGATTAACACAAATATTAATTATAACTGTAATTTATGCTTTATCTAATAATTAACTGAACTATCTGGGCCCAGCTTAACCTAGTAGTTGTACATCTAATAGTCTGCTGACTTATCTCATCTTAATCTCTCATCTGTGAAAAAGTAATTAAATGAATAATTATCGACACAAGGTACCTCAATTTCTCAATCTTCACCCTGGTACTACTCCAATGCCTAGCCTTTGACACTAGATATCCCTGGGACTTAGGATATCTTGGTACCACTTCGATACCTAGTCATCAGCACAAGACATCCTTGAGACTTAGGATGCCCGGGTATCTGCTCCATAGATAGATACCTAACCACCACTCACTCATATTAACTCATCATTTCCATCTAAGATCATCGAATATGGCCTATCCCAGGCAAGCTACCGACTCTCATTTTTCACCCATTATTCACAATTTATTATCCACTAATCTCTATTTAATTAACACATTTCCCGTCAATTTAACAAGTAATACACCTAAGAAAATGCAACAAAATATAACAACGAAACATCTTATGCTACGTTAATTTGTTTATAATTAAAGTAAATATAGTTCATGTAAGTAATATTAATCATTAATTAAATTAATGACTAATTCAAAATAAAATTTATAATAACAAAACGATACTTAATTTTAAAAGTAAAGTCTAAGGTGATCCTTACCTCGGTTTCATACTCAACTAATTAATAATCCCAATTTCTCCTTAATCGGACTTTCGGACTAGAATTTACAAAATTTTATTAGAGTAATTTATCAAAAATTCCTTACACTAAAAATCCAACATTATTCTCTCTTGCAATTTATTCTTCATTAAAAAATCCATATTAACCTAACCCCTATAATTACTAAAATACCCTTAACTAATCAAAAGTCCATTTTACCCTCCTCCATTTCAATTAATACCAAAAATGCCCTTCTTATAACAAAATTACATATTTATCTTAAATTTTCTGCACTTCCCATTCTACCCTTACATGTAACTTAAATCCCAGATTCACCTTTAATTTTCTACACTTCCCATTCTTCACCTATATGCGACTTAATTTTCAAATCAATGCCATCATCTTCTCCCTCCGCTCTTCTTCTCTCTTTTCTTCTTTCATTATTTTCCATCCACATTTTCTCCAATTTTCTCTCTTCATGCAACTTCCAAAAATTATCCAAAATAACCACGTGTAATCTAACTACAAACTAGTGGAGGATGATCAAAATCACACAAAAAGACATAAAAATGGCTATTGGAATTTTACCTAAATGTGAGGAATTTTGATGTTGTTAACCATGACAACTTCCTCAAAATTTACTGCAAAACAAACAAAATGATGATACTTATAAGGAAAGAGTTTCATGCAAATGAAGAGTGTGTTTTTAAACACACTTACCAACTGGAAATAAATAGAAAAGATGAAGAAGATGGTGGTTTCATTGGTTACCACCATCTTTCCAGTTGCTAGAATTTTTGTAAGTGCTTAATAAAGTATGGGTTGGGCTATGGGTTCGGTTTAGTTTTAGTTTTGTGGGCTTTACATTTTTAGTTACGAGCACTTGCCCTACTTCATCTTTTATATAATAGTTTTAACTTTTGAGACTATCTTTTTCACTTCTTTCTTTTCCAGTTTGTAACTTTCTTTATTAACTACCTTTTTTGCCTCTATTGTGCTATTTAATAAAGCTTTATTGACAACCTTCTTGATCTTAACCTTTTCTTGTACATCTTCATTTCACCACCAAGAATTTATCATACTATGCTAGGCCCTTTAGAAACACCTAAGATTTCCTCAGTTTCATTCTTTAAAAGAGTTGTTCATCTCTTCCACATTTGGTTAAATCTCCTTCCAATTTCCATACTTCTCCATATATTACTCTATCCTTAAGTTGTTCCATTGAATCCCCCTTTTAGGTTCCACCATCTAACTCTAGTACACATTCTAGGATTTATATTCTTCCTTCAACCCTTAAGTATAAGATCCATAAGCAACAATCTATACTGAGTTGACAAGCAAGCATTAGGTATCACCTTGCAATCCTTGCAACTAGGATGGTCTCTCTCCTTTAAGAAGAAGTAGTCAATTTGAGTTTTCATGGTTCTACTCTTAAAATTCACTAGGAGCTCCTTGTTTTTTTTTTTTTTGGAAAATGATTTGGTTGTTAAGAACTCAAATGCTATTGTAAAATCCAACAAAATAGTCTTATTATCATTCTTATCACTGTGCCTTGAACCTCTATGAGTATATGAATATCTGTTTGAGGTTGCCCCTATATGAATATTAAAGTCTCCTCCTCCAATAACTCTCTCATCAAGAGGGATCTACTAAATCAGCTCATTTAGCGCTTTTTAGAATTAATGCTTAGATTGTTCGCCTAACCTACTTAGGGTGTATAAACACCCACCATATTGAAAACAACACCTTTCATCACAATCTTTAAGGATGTAATCCTATCATTATTCCTCTTTACCCCCACATTATGATGTATGAGTTCCTTGACAACCAAGGTACCTACCCTATTATATTTCCTTCAACACCCTGAATACTAAAGTTTGAACCCATTAATCTCTTTCATTTTATCCCCTGTCCACTTTATCTCTTGGATGCATTTATATAAATCTTATATTTGTCTAAAATTTCTACTAATTCCAATAACTTCATTATAAGGGTCCTGATATGTAACGCCCAACATCTACCTTAGAAGTATTATAGCTTGTCTAGGGTTTATTAAGAAGTGAACATAATGAATTAGGTGCATCTTAGTAAGAGATACAACGGTACTTAATGTAAAAGACAAGGGTAAATGGATAATTTGTTCACTTCAGCATTGACATACATACTTTGATTTTAAATATGTACAAAAATTTTTGATATGTTTGCTTGGATTTATGAATGTGATGTGAGGGGAATTGATAAAAGAAGCATTCCATAAGTAAATGGGATGTTTTTGGTTAAATTGGACGTATTTTTGTGTTGCTTTTGCATGATAAGACCAAAGTTAGTTTATTTGGGATATGTACCTCGTTGAATGGATATGTTTCACTGAATAGTCTTTTGTAATTTGGCCATATTTTGTCTTTTAGACCTCGAAATTGTATAAATTCAATTAGAGATTAAACTAGAGGCATAGGTCTAAAACTTTTATGAAGGAACCGAATAACCTATAGTGTTTTCGGTATAACTCTCATAATAAATAACCAAATTGTATGAAATTTATTACATTAGAAAATTAAGACACATAGGAATGAAATTAATTGATAAGATTGTAGGCCAATATGGGAAGTAAAGGAAGAAGAAGGACCAATATGCAGTTTTTCTAAAGTTAACACATGGACTAATTGGATTAAGGCATGTGTGACCAATAATAATAAAGCATGCGAGTCCAATAGAAATTAAGCATATGTGTGAGTATTTAAAGTTCTGGAATGGGGATATGGAGAGGAGAGATGCACGAAATTTTGGGGGTTCTAAGGTCAGATTGTTTTCCTCTCCATTTCACCTTCTTCATCATATCATTTTTCATGTAAGAAATCGAGCCAATCTTAGGTGGAAATCAAGGTAAAAGTTAGGCATTTTCTCTTCAACTTTATCTCTTCTCATTTTATTTATGAAGGAATGAAATTAAAAGGATGGAAGTGGGAATGAGAGGTATATTTTTGGTGTTTTTAGTTGGTGATTCAAGCAAAGCCAAAAAGGAAGGGAAGGAAGGGCAATAGAAGATCTACTTTGTCAATTTTCAGGTTTGGGACTTCACTTAGTTGATTTTTGTATTTATGGATGATTGAATGGATATAGAGGCTCATTTAGTTTATAGGATGTTGCTTGGCTGTTATTTTGGTGTTATATTGCATAGAATTGGTTGAATATGACAAGAGAGTATTGTGTAGTGGAATTCTATCTAGGGTTTGTTTGAGTCACTCATATTGTTTGAGTCATAACACAACCTATAGGCCTCCAAATTGTGTTATTTCAGTTGCATATGAAACATAAGGCATGGAGATAAACATCTATAGAAGGGAATCTAACTTAATTCTAGCTTTATAGCCCTAGAAATTGATATAAAAAAAGGTGACCTGATGTTGACCCTTTTTTGGAGGAGCTTGTGATATTTTGTGTATATCTCATGATTTAGAAGTCCAAATCGTCTGATTGTTAGTGCTATAAAAACTATAGACATAAAGGAAAATTTTCTACAAGACCTTGAAATACAGTTATGACTTTTTCTATATGCAGATTAAGGAACAAGTAGTGGTATAAATGGACAGAGTGTCTGTCACAAACATGGCATTGTTTTTGTTTCTCATTTCTACCACATCTTATCCGAACCTTTATGAATGTGTATGAAAATTTTCAAATACCTATAACTAAATGAAATAGTATTTACCATATGTGAATTGGGTGATTGAACATTGGAATTTAAGATTGAGCATAATGCCTTCCAAAGAAAAACTTACATGTAAATAAATGATTTCTTTGTGTATGTATTGCTCATATGTGCATAAGATTATTCTACAAGTGTGATTTTGTGACCCTTAAAATGGTGATTAGTTATGACTTGCATGTGCGAAAGGAAATGTTACAATGCCTACTCTATTGCTATGGTTGTGGATAGATAGGCATGCCTATAGGATTACAGTGCAGTTGCTACAATTTGACACCAATGGTATCCACAGTTCAATACCTTTGGGTGTCCACAGTTCGATACCTTCGGGTATCCACAGCACTTGTTATCCATACCTACAGAAAATGTGCAGGCTTAACATAGAAATATAATTTAACAGTCATAAATAAGAAATACCGTATGACATCATAAATAATTGTATTGATGAGCATTTGTATTGGTTGTAATGGTGAATTGTCATGATATGCAATTATATTGATAATCTGTATCAATGAGTGTTGAATATCAATAATTAGCTTATAAATATTCATTTTCGATATATGGATAATATGTTGAAGCATATTTACATTATGTACTTTGCTTAAGTATGCCATCATTTTTTACATAAGCATTAAATAATATCATTGTTTAGTTCATGAAGGTGAATTTATGATATATGAGTTATGATATTCCTAAATGTGTGTGCTTGGTGGATGATTGCTATGAGTGATCATCCAAACTAAATGTTTCTCCACTAAGCTTTTAAGCTTAGCACGAGTGTTAATCCATGTAGGTTCAAGTCATAGGAGTGAGTTGCAGGGAACATCTATAGGGGTCAAAGCCAATAGATAGAATAAAAAAGTACTTTTGGAATATATTTTTAGTTACAGATGATTACAGATGTAATGAAGAAAGGAGATTGTATGTTTTCTTTTGGATTACCATGTAAGTGTAAACAAGTATTACTACTGTTAAATGATAATGTTAAGCATTGGGGAGTTTTTTAATATATATAAATATAGCATTGAATACAATTATATACCTTGAATGCGTGAATAGGAATTTGGTTGTTATGTGTATGGATGGTTGTAGGTTCCATAAAGAGGGTGTTACATGATATTCTAAGAACTTATCAATAATCTATTAATATCTTCTCTTTTGGTAGACTCAAAACTCAGCAAAGGACTAGTCCTTGCCTCAACCATCTGAAGTCAAAGCCACCACACTTACCCTAATGACCAAGCTATAAAAGACAAGCCCAAATATTTCCTAAACGATTCTAAGATTACTCAAGAAAGAAAACAAAGATTAATATTAAATCCCAAAATTGGCTCCAAAATAAATGCTTATGAAAATCACAAGTACAGATGATCGAAAGCAAATCAAAATTTAGATTGTACAAAATCTGAACTAATAATAGTCACCTCTCGCCTTACTTTGCTACTGACTAATGGCCAATGGTAGAGACTAATTTGCATAAATAAGAAACAACTGGGTTTGTATAATGCTAAAACGTAGTACTAGATAGTTAAAAAAAAAAGGTAGTCAAAATATTGAAAACCATAAACAAAAAGAACTCAAAACTTTCAATGGTTTAATGAAAACTGAAAATTAAATCCTAATAACCAAATAGAAATGAATCAACCATGAGCAAAAATAATCTAAAACCAATCATAAGTGCGTCCAGTAAAGAAGAAAATTTATAAGATACCAATTAACTAGATAAGGGAAACATCCAAATTGATCCGATCTGTTTAAGATACCAAACACTAGCTTTACATATTCTGATCATAGTTAGCACAGTTCACCATAAATTCCTCAATTGTAGGGCTCATTTTAGATTTGTAAAAGAATACAACAAAGCACAAGATTTTCTAAAAGTTAATTAAGGAAACATCTAGAAAAGGACTTAAAAATCAACCTGGTAAGCTATTGATGATGACAAAGAATAGACAGCAATTTAAAGAGAAGGGAAGATAGTTAACGAAGTAAACTATATGTGATAGAAAATAAAAAATGATCAATGAAGTATAATGTAGGTGAATCATTTACATAAAAGAGAAAGACTGGTGAGACGGTAGTAAAACAGATGACAAGGTAGTTGATATGCATTAATTCAAGACATATTTGAAAATGAAAAAATGGGAAGCTTAAAAAATGCTCTAAAGGAAACTAGGAATAATCAAATACGAATGAATTATATTGTGAAGACATCCACATCCACATTCACGTGCATAATAATAAAAACTAAAAAAACCATAGCTTATGTTGAAAAGAAAAGAACTTTTCAAATGGGTATGACTCAATTAACTAGTAGAGATGGAAACTAATTGAACAAATAATCAGAGATTATTGTGGTAGCTAAGAAGTATCAGTAAAGAGAGAGACAGAGCATAGACACAACATTAAACCCCTATAGAGCTCTCAATCTCTAAAACTGAAATTCGCCACAAAAACTCAGTTTCAAATTTAAATAGACATTGCCCAGATACCTAGGAAGAATTTTCACTAGTGAGAGAGTTTAAACAAGCTGTAACTAAAACTATAAAAAGAAAAAAATAGAAATGGAAATACAAAAAGTCTTATAGAGAATATTACAAGACGTTGAAACAAAATAGGAGGAAATAAGGAAAACAAGTAGCACCACAAAGTAAGCTCTCAAAATCTGAAAACCAAATCATTAGGTCATATTAAAAGCTAAAACTCACCAAAGAACATATAGAGTTAAGAATTTTATGAAGAAGAGAATTATATGCAATCATCACCTCCTATTCAAGATCATAAATAAAAAAGAATAATAGCAATTAAAAGATTGTTTCTTGAATCATAAATGAAAATTAAAATGATGATAATACCAATCTTCTCAAGAACAAAACAAGTAATAAGAAATTAAAGAATCACAAGAATGAAATCAACATAAGAACATAACTCTAGTTATAGAAAGAGAGAATATAATGACAGTTAGGAAAGAGAAAGTGTCGATTGTGGTACCAAATGGCATATACACTTTCTCTCTTTAAGTGTTATGAAATAAGTGTAGATTGAAGACGTCGTCAAGAGAGAAAGTGTATGTTTGTTTGAATTGAAGCTATTATAATGTTAATAATTGAAGCAATTAAGAATAGAGTTATTTAGGAATGATTTTATAATAACGAATTTCAATTTTCAATTTGTATGAAATGTGCGGTAGGATTATAGCTGGTTCAAAATCCAATATGACTCTACCAAAAGTTAATAGGTCACACTCAATCAATCTAAAATTTGGGTCAAGTTTAGGCCTTATGTTTCATCTGAGGCCTAATTTGATGGTCAAAATAGCCTACATTCCCTTATATAAAATGACGTCATGTTGGTTTTATGTTTAAGGAACAGATCATTTAAAATGACATCAATTTTATAGGTATTTCTAAAACATCATCAATTTGGATAACTTGAATAGGCTTTGGAGGCTTTGGCTATACTTGGCTAGTCCTTCGCTATCTCTAAATATTACATCATATCAATTCTAATTTTATAGTTAAGCTAACTAGATGTTTGATGTTGCTCTCTTTAAGTAATATTTGCTAAGTGATAAAATAACAAGGCAAAAGCATCATTATAGAGTTCATATCCTATGAGAAAATGATGTATTATAGGGATGTATTGATACATCGAGACTTCTTTTATTTGACTTGGTGTTAGAGTAGTGTTCTAAAGGCAATCACCTTTAGCACCTTTATATAAACTTTATTTTGATTAATAAATCGAAAGACAATTTTCATTAATTTGATATTCGTTAATATATGAATTGATATTAATCTTAAATCGAATTAATGAAGTCCATGATACAAAACATAGCATGAAGGAAATCATGATGAGATTCCTTTAATATGCAATTATGTTAGTATCTCAATAATCCCCAGTCATAAGATTAATATGACAAGACATTATTAATCCGAACAGACTAACACATGTTATACTCCTTGATTTGATTAGGTAGTGGATTTCACAGATTGTAAGCATGAGATGTTTAGTGTTAACATGTGGATGCTTACTAAGAGTAGTAACTACATTGGATGACCTGCAATGAGATTATCATATAGATGATCTATCAAATGTCAATGATCAATCTCATCATAGCAATGGTAAAAATATCCTTAGACTTGAGGTACTCAAGGATATCTTGGATACCAATCCTGTGCTTTGACATCATTCCTTATTACCTCAAGATGAGGTTGCTCTTAGGGTGATGATTGGGTATAGCTGTTGGTGTTTGAAGGTAATTTGGTAACCAATAAAGGATTCACCACTCCTGATAGAAGGAGATGATACCCACAACCTCTTGTCGAGGTCAATACTCAAGAGTCTCTGGCCAGAGCGATTATGTGTCATGAAGAGAGTCTTCAATTACACATAGAGTACTGAGAACCTAGGACAAGAACTAATATCAATTGGACTAGATGTGACATAGTCAGTCTAGTGGGAGTTGACACGTAGTCCATACTTCGAACCAAGTAGGGTATAGTACGGTGAAAGGATGAATTGCAAGGTAATTTTCTATAGAAAGGTTCTTAATTTGGATAATTAACTATTGAAGAGTTTGTGTGTTAATCCACTTATATTATGGCAAATTGGCATCATGAAACCCTTCATAATTTGCCTGAATTAAGAGTAAATTCAAGTGTCTAAAATAATCGAGAACCTAAGGGTCACACGCATAAAAGATCGGATGGAGAACAAAGTGTGTATGGCTACTTTAAAGTAGGCCACGATCGTGGCCAAAGGCGAGCCTGATTTTAAGTAGGCCACGACCAAAGGCACGAATTGGTACATAAGTGAGTTCTTCACTTATATACATAAGAGAAAACTAATTCTTACACACTTAAGTGAGAGCATAAGGGATCTAGAAGAGTTCTAGAGTGAGAGAGAGGTGTCTTGAATCTTGTTTTTGTAATTTATGTAATTGTTGCATGAATCAAAGTTCATGCAATGAGATTCTTGATCTTTCTTTTCATTTTGAGCAAATACTAGAATTCATCTAGTTTGGTGCTTAAATCACCCTTATACATTGTTTCTTCTTGATCTTTGCATGTTCTTGGGTGATCAAGGAAGGTTTTGGTGTTTATAACAACCCAAACAAGGAGAAGAAACAAGAAAGGAGGAGAAACAAAAGGTAAAATGTTTATATTTCATGTTCTTTTACATATCCTGGAATGCATGTGTCCTTCTCTTTTTCCGAGGTTGGCATGGTTTCAAAATCTAGATTCCAATACTTCCACCACATTCTCATACATATGATGCATGCACCTATCGCATCCCAACACTTGGTCTATTAGCTTTTTCAATTTTTAATTATTTATTTTTCATTCAAAATTTTTTCCTAAAATCAAGGAATAACAACTTTAGTTATCTAAAATAAAACGATTAAGATATATATGGCTTAAATATCTCATTAAGATTTTTTTCTCGTATACATTTTGTTGATTGGAATGATTTGAAGTATGGTTTTTTTAGAAGAGAAGTTACTAAATTCTTTCAAATTACTTATTCTTATTTTCAAATGGTACCAAAGCCTTCTTCCTAAGGGGTTATAAGTTTTTTATAGGGTGAATGTGTAATCTTAAATGCTTAAGATTCCAAATAGCTATGAGATTGTGAGTTCTTTTCAAATGGCCTCAAGTCACCTTTATGTTCATATAACTCTTATTTTTATAGGGGAAATTATCAAGTTTAGGCAATGAAAATGAAAACTTATCTTAAAGATTATGATTTATAGATAACAACTGAAACAAGAGAATATCTTTCATAAAATCCAACTTTGGCTAAAATGAAGCATAATAATGAAGAAGTAGTAAAGAAATCAAAGGTTCTTTCAAGTATTTATTTAGATGTGATGGATGTTATTTTTATAAGAATTACGACTTGTTACACTATTAAGGAGTCTAGGGATAAATTGAAAGAGGAGTTTGAAGGTAATGATAAGGTTAGAATAGTTAAGTTGCTTACTGTTAGAAGAGAGTTTGAAATACTATAAACGAAGGATAAAGAGACTATAAAAGATTATTCCTCAAAGCTCATGAATATTGTAAATTGAATTCAACCATATGGTGAGGCATTTGAAGATTTCAATATGGTAGAGAAAATATTGATCAAATTACTTAATAGATTTGAGTTCAAAATCTTAATTATTGAAGAATTATAAAATTTTGAAAAATTCTATTATTAAATTAATCAACAAGGTACAAGTTTATGAACAAAAAAGCTTTATGAGGTTTGACGAAATTAATGTAGGAGCACCTATAATGGTGCAAATAGGTAAGAAAATGGAGGAAAATGTGGTAAAAAGTTTAATAGTGACAAGCAATAAAAAGGAAAGGTTTCAAATAAAGTATTCAAGAAATCTATCAAAAGGGCAAGTTCGTAGTTGATAAGTGTGAATTACATCATATTTTAGGACTTAGTTTGTTATGTATTTAAGTGTTAATTTAATTGTTTAGTATGTTTTTACGTTAGAATTGTGTTAGTTTATGTGTTTAAGTGTTTTTATGGGTTAGTACAAGTGTTTGAGATTAAACATTATTTTTTTGGAGGTACCTTGGTGTGTTTGTTAGTGTTTTAAGGTCAACATCGAAGAACAGAGAAGTTTCAAAGACACTCAGGCCAAAAAAAGACCAATAATCGTGGCACAATAGGCCATAATCATGACAGAAGCATTGGAGACAACCCACGATAGTGGCATATAGGCCACGATTGTGACAAAAACCTAGGACACAGCCCACGATCATGACCTGATTGCCATAATCATGACAGAAGGCTTAGATGTGGCCCACGATCATGGCATGTAGGGTCATGATCGTGGCCTATGTCCAGCAAACCCGTAGACATTCAGAAAAGTTAATTTTCTAGGGAGTTTTTGGACCTTTTGAAGCCTGAAAAAACCCTAGGGCTACCTAGAACACATAAAGGCATAAAAAGAACAAGACAAAGAAGAGGAGGGCTTTTTGCATCAGCCTCCATTGAGAAACCGTAGAGAGAGTTCAACGAGATATGGAGAAAGATATGAAGGAAGAGAGATGTGAAGAAGAAGCCTACGTAAAGTACTTCTCATAACAGGAGTTTCCCGACGTTGCTGCCTCCTTCATTCATTCCAATTTTGTTTCCAGTTAATTATCCATTTTATTATTGTATAGAATTGAGATAGCTGTTAATGATAGGAATGTATGAATGTTGAGAATGCCTAAACGCTCCTTTGGGAAATTTTTTCTTTGATTTAACGAAATTTGATTGTTTGTGTTTTTACTGGATTTATTGTGATTTAATTTTTGTACTTGCATAACTCGATGATAAACTGAGAGGGTGAATCAAATGAAAAATTATTAAATTGGGCTAATAAGAGTTAGATAATTTGATAGAACGATAACTAAACCAAATCGATAAATTGTGTAAAGAGAGATCTTGCATAAGTTCCTAATGCTTTTTGGACAATGTTAGATCTAATTAAGGTTTTGGACAAATTATTAATCAAGAGATTGCAATTCCCATAATCTAGTTATAACTCAAGAGAAAGTAATCAACCTTAGGACCGTCTAGAACTAGTAATACAGTAGTTTATAAGCGATTAGGTTAGCATTAAAGATAAATAAAATGACCTTATTCCATTTTCTCTCAATTGGTAGCTCTTTAGGATGATTCTTAATTAGGTGTCGCAATTGCTATTTTGTTAATATTCTCGTAATTGATTTTTGAATTGAATTATTTGATTGAATTACATTCTTATTTTAGTTTTGTTACATTTCTAATATTGCACTTTGTTTTGGCCTTATATTTTAGGGTTAAATTAACCATCCTCGTGAGATCGATAACTTAGGTACTACATGAACGACCCATTCGCTTATAGAATGTAAGGGTTAAATATTAAAACTTACACATATCAGAAAATCGATATAAAATTTTTGGCGCCATTGTTAGGATGGCAATTAGTTTAGTTCTTTAGTATAAAGTTTTTTCGCTGTCTTTTGTTTTTTAAGAAAAAAAGATAGAAGAAGAAGTTTAGGGAAAAAGTAGAGACATAACAAGACATCTTAGAGTGAGAATGAGACATCTAAATAGTTGAATGCTAAGAAGAGATAAAAAGGATGATCATGGAGGATGTATATTATAGGGAGCAAGGGACTCTTGCAGATTTCAATGAGCCCAAATTTGATTAAGGAAATCGTCATCCTTATATTAACCTGTACACTTCAAGGTGGCAAAATCACCTAAATTTCTATTGATCTAACAATGCAAGTACTCACACGGGACATCAAGACCTATTTGAATTTCAACATGAAGAATTCAATTTATAGGATTCCAAATTAGACAAAATCATGAATAAGCTCACCGATATGGAAGAGAACCAGAAGATATTGGAAGAGAAGTTTGAGCAAGTAGTAGAAGATCATGCCTCTTCTATTCACAATCTAGAGATTCAAATAGGCCAGCTTTCCAAGGAATTTTGTAAGCAAAGTGTAGAAAAGTGTCTGCATAACATGAAAGTAGATTCAATAGAGTCGTTTCTGGCTATCACACTTAGGAATGGGGTAGAGCTAGAAGAACCAGTAAGAAATCAAGTTAAACCCGACCTTATAAAAGACCAAGAAATCAAGAAAGAAAATGAAGAAAAGAATGCCAACACTCCCTATTATCCATCAGTTCTTGATATATCAAATGTGAACATCAAAAAAATTTTGGTAGATGTCCATGACAAGAACCTTATCACTTAGATTAAGGATGAATAAGTGGCATTCAACATTAATGATCTATTAAAGAATCCAAAGGAGACTAGCTTATTAAAGGTAATTGATATGTTCAAATCCTCTGAAGAACAAAAGGACAAAGAATAGAAGACAACAGGCATCAAGTTTGAAGAAGTGATGAAAGTCTCTATTTGTGAAGTAAAAGAAGCAGAGGAGATGAAGGTGATTAAGGAAGAAAGAGAGCAATTCACCTTTTTATAGGACAAACTGATGGATTCGATAAAAGATTCGAGGAGTTTTGTGATCCCTATTTTGTTAACAATTTGCTTTTAAAAAGGAAATTATTGAGCTTAATTGGCATAATTTTATTAATATTATCCTTCTAATCATTTTGTAACTTATAGCTTACTTACAGGCTACAAAACCAATGTTGAATGAAAAAGGTTGAAGTAACCCATTTATAACTGATCCCAACTGAGTTTTTAAAGATAGAGCGTCAAGCTACAGACATTAAAAGAAGCGTTGCATGGGAGGTAACCCATGGAATGTTAATTTGATGTTATTTCCTTTAATTGTTAGATAGTTTAAATTCCGTAGTTAATTTTTTTGTTTCCAAATAAAATCAAGAAGGCAGAAGACTTCAATGTGAATTTGATAATCAAAGAAGCAAGCAAAAGAGAGGTGAAAGGGCCATAAATAGTTAAGAAGTGATTTCGGGGAAGTGGAGACGAAAAAAAGAAGAAAAAAATTTGGTGAAAAGGGAACACACAATTTTTTAAGTAATTTGTCATTTTACCCTCCAACCACCTATATATTCACTTCTAACTTCACTTTTTCACTCACTTTCATTTTTACTTTATTTTTTTGAAGCTTTAAATTTCTAAACACTCTCACTTCTCTCTACCAAATTTCAAATTTCACTCATAAGCTAATATGTAGCACAGTAAGCAATCAGTCAAGCGAGATCAATCATTAGTACGAAACCAAATCGCGGGACCAGGGAGAACAAACAAAGCAGCGGGCTTTGAAGCACCCTTCCCGATTTACACCAAGGAGGAATGTATTCATTTTCAATCCCTTAATGTTAAATAAATTGTACTCCCTAAATATTTTGATTTTGATACACTTGATAGGCTAGAACTGGGTGATAAGGTAGAGAACTTAATAGAATTTAGTTGGCAAAATTCATACACTTCCAATTTCTTGTTTACTAGGAGCTCACTTTAGAATTGTTTACTTCCCTTTCCTATGAACCTAGGAATCCCAAGGAAATGTGGTTTAGGTTGCAGGGATGAGCTTATAAACTAAACATCGAAATTATGTGCAAGATGTGTGGGTTCTCCGAATCTTCCATTATCAATCATCACAATGATTTTTGTGTTTCTTGCTATTAGAATAACCTCATTGCGTTAGAGCAATTTGATGTTGAAAATGCCCACAACAACATCATAAGTACCAATGAGCACTTTTTATTTCACAAATTTATGTGTTAACTGGTTTTTGATAAATCAAAAACCAAAAAGTGTTCACCAAAGGAGCTATTTATGTTATGGTGTGTGGATCACAACATTCCAATATGCACCTCCACATATGTGTTGAACACTAGTGTTGCGACTCTACACAAGAGGAGCAATAATTTAGGTATGGGGTACTTAGTGTCTACCATTGCTGAGTATTATGGCGTGGACTGTAGTGGTTTAACTGTCCATCTCCCAGACTTCCTAAATCATCATTAACTATGGCATGCTGAAATCCTTAAGTCCCATAACATGGAACTTCGGGATATCAATCAAAAGATGCATGTTAAAATCAAGGCTAGTCAGGAGAGTTCGAGTATAGCGTCACCTCAACAGGCGAAAGAGGACCTAACTAGTGAAGAGTCTAAGGAGGAAGGAGAAATAGAAGAGTCGAGCTAAAAGAAATAACTAGATATAATGTCTGCATATAACAAGGTAATTATAGATACACTTGTGGAGAACTCCAGAAGGATGAAGGAGATGACCCGAACTCAACAACGTCAGAATCAGGATATACGTGGTATCCATCGTTAATTCAAGGCTCAGGGTGTCCAATTGCCACCTCCAACACCATCCTCGCCTCCATCACCATGAGGCTTTGTCTAACTCCCTTTCTTTTTAAATTTAGTCTTCATTTTTACTTTTTGTTTAAATTTAATTTATGTTTCTTCTTTCCTTATGTGTTTTGTTGTTCCCAACTCATATTGAGGATAATGTGTCGTTCAAGTTTAGGGAGGGTTATGTGTTTTGTTTTAAATGTGATTTTGCATATTGTATGATAGTTGTTAGGTTGCATTCTGTGAATTGCGTGAATGTGTTAATAGCTTAGATGATTTAAAATTGATTTAATTTTGAACATAGTCTATTAGATTTAGTGTGAGTTTGTCACCCGCTAAATTGTCACATTCATTCACAATTTGGGGCATTTCGACTTGAGTAGCTTTACTAGTATTTTCATGGAAATGAGTAACTAAAACAACAATTTAGGCAATAATAATCGAAAAGGATTAGTATAGGAATTTAATCAAAAGAAAGAATCCCTACTAGGTAGGCACCCCTTCCAAAGGCCAATCCCTAAACTAAAATATTATTAATAAAAGAAAAA
>JAOSBN010000007.1:29873412-29894888 GCA_027563595.1 Erythroxylum suave
AATAAAGGAATTTAATATTAATAATTAATATAATTAATAATAATTAGAATAATAATAAGTAGAAAATTAATAATAATTATTATTATTTATAAGAATAATAAATTCTATAATAATAAGAATAAAATTTATAATAATAAGGACTTTTTAAATAATAATAACTATTATTATTATTATTATTATTATTGATATAAGAATAATATATTTAATAATAATTAGAATATTGTTAATAATAGAAATAAAAAATAATAAAATTAACAATATATATAATAATAAGGAATTTATTAATTTTAATAATAAATATAATTAATAAAAATACAACATTTTATAATAATAAGGAATTTAATAATCACACAAAGTAAGTACAAATAATAATAATAATAAGGATAAGGATAATTTGGTCTATTTGTTAGTTATTTCTTTGTCATTCCAAGTTTAAATTTTCAATCCAAACATTGGCATAGAATTGCTAATTTATTCTATTTTTTGAACCAAACAAAGTAATATTCATTACATTCTATTCCTAAAGAATAACTGTTCTATTCCTTATCTATTCCATTCTTTGAACCAAACAGCCCATTAGTCTTTATATTTTTTAAAATTTCTGGTACTGACCAGTATATGGCCGATATTATAAATACTGGCCAGTATCGATCGATAATTATACCTGGTACATAAGTACCCTGATTTTGTACCAGAATTCGGTCAATATAGTACGAAATTCAAAATTTGGATTAAAGGTGAAGGAGAAGGAGAACTCCATGGAAAAAGAAGCTGCCTAGCTGGGACTTGAATCTTAAATATTGAAGGGACTTTTATGCTTTTGCAGTCAGTCGGCTGGGTGAAATTTAATGTTGACATTATTAGTGAATTAATGAAAAAGACATTTTTTATTTTTGTGTATTAATTTAATTACATTTGATGCTTTAATATTAAAGGTAAAATTTTTGAAATGATTATTGTGTAATTCAAATTATGATGAAATCATAATTGTGAGATTCATTTTATATTTACGTATTGTTCCTAGTTGTAGTTTCATCAAAACGGGATATCAGTAAAACTAGCATATATTATGTTTCTTTCTTACAAAAAAAGTAATTGATCTCATAAATTAAAGTATACTAATTTGTGAGTGATTATTATAGAATAAGTCACTGAACTGACCTAACTATGAGAATCCCACATGAAATATTACTTATGTGTTTGTGGATTTTCTCATAATGATAGTTATATAATTAATCCTTATACTTGAGATTACCAAAATATCTCATGTGAGAATTACTTTGTTTTGATCCTACTTATGAACCGTTTTGGGATAATTCAGGTGGTAGTATTGATGTTACTTATGAATCGTCCTTGGATAATTCAGTCAGTAGTACTGGGATGCAATATGAACCATACAGAAATAATTGAATAAGTCAATAAAGGATTCGTCACTCTAAAGTAATTGGAGAGAATGTTCTATTGTTATTAATTAGTAGTGATTTATGGAATTATCTGGTCAAAGTGAATTGACATTTGAAAAAGGCATTTTCAAATTTAAATTATAAATCAGTTACTAATTAGCAAGAATAAATATAATAGAAAAATTGGGTAACGAAATGATTAAATTATAGATCATAAATATGTATGGATAGGTTAAATCAATCACTTTGACATTCTTGATATTTGGGTGGTCATGACATGTTGCTAGACTTCAATCTTGATCTATGATTATAAATTGTTTAATCGAAGAATTGAAGATAAATTAAAAGGAGTTTTAATTTATCCGATTCTAATTGTGAATTAGAATTAGAATTTATAATGATTGTCAATATATTAGAAACCTAATGAGTCACACATGAAGGAGTAACTTGTGAAGGAAAAATCAATTTAATTAAGTTCGACTTAATTATAAAGTTTGAAAAATTTTAAGAATCAAATATAAGATATGATTTTGTTAAAGTTGATTATAATTAGAGTAAGACTTTAATTATAATTAAGGAATTAATTTTAATAAAGATGCAAAACCACCCTAATGATTTTTCTATTAATAAGAAGAAAATATCAAAGAGCTAGCACTCTTACGTTCTTCTTCTCAAAGGTGTTGAGAAGCTACTCTGTGGATACCATCAAAGGCTCGACAAGTGAACAGGTTGTGGTTGACAAATCAGAAAGGCTTTCAATAGGAACGCGAATAAGGTACAATTTCTTACCATTCGTATTTGTGTTTTATTCAAGTTATTATTTATCGGGATCATAATGGAATCCGTAAAAATTTTATTTTTCCGTTGTATTTGTGATTCAATTACAGTTGGATTCTAACGGTGGTGTTAGAAACTCCTTTAATTGTTTAACTTGGATGAGTTGCTTAATTCTTGTTGATTTTGATAAAAATTAAGGTTTTACACTACTATTTTTGTCTTTCTCCGTGATTGTTTTTTGTTTGTTCTAAAAATGTTTAATTTGAAGGAGGTCGAGTCGAGGTAGGACTCAGGCATCGACATGAAATGGAGAAGAAGCTCGATGGCGAGGAGGAACAGAGAAGCAGATGGGGCGACAGTTGAAGACTCGACTGTTTGAAGCCTAACAGCTGGAGCGATGTGGGATTGGATAGTCGCAAACATTACCTGAGTAGCCGGAGAAACGTGGAAGAAGATGGGGCGGTTGAACAGATGAGGGAACAGGGAGCATTTTCTAAAACGTGGACGTTTTTGGAGAACGTACGAGAACGATGGACGCGTGTCCGGAAACACTCTCGAGAACACGTTATTGGTGCATGCACTGCATGCACTAGTCAACGTTCCCATTGACTCCACACTGTATACGAACCAAACAGCCTCTCTTCCTTTATTTATTGGTTTTAACGTTTTTAAAACTTTAATTTCAATTAAATTAGTTTATACTCCTAATAAAATTGAAAAGTTGTTTTTCCAATTTTTGAAAATTATTTTCAAAAGAAATTTTTATTAGAAAAAGTTTTGGAATTTAATTTAATTTAATATTTCAATAGTTGACTTATTAAATTAATTTTTTATCAAATCAATAATTAAAATCAAGCAAATATTTTGAATAATTTTTTCATAATTAGATTATGTTTGAAGTTATAAATATAATGAGATTATTTTGATGAGACCAAAAATTTTGAAATTTTAAGTCCCTCAATTAAATACTAAGTACACATTAGGAATGTGATGGTTGCCTTCCATTATTTAAGAATAAAAGTAGAATTTTGTTTATTACTTGGCTTATTGAGTAAACCTAAGGTCACTTTAACCTGGATATGTTTTATCTTAAATTAATGAGTCCTACTTAACTAAATTTGAATTATTTGAATGAGCAAACTCAAACGTTGTATAAATTTAGAGGCAAGGTTAGTAATAATATATATGATATATTTTAGCAAAGAGTTTTCACCTAACGGATCTAAAAGTCACATGAGACGTGACTAATAAAGTCGTTATCTAGCTAATTTAAATTTAGTTGGTTTGTTAAAAAAACTCAAGATTAATTAATTTTAAATGGGATCCTAGCCCACTAGAAAATTATTTGATAATTTCTTTATTTAATAGTGAGGGCTATTATTTTGAATAAAATAGTGATAGTAATCAAATATTTTAAAGTCCTTATTTTATTTGATTTTGGATATAAACTAATACTTGCTCCTTTAATGTTAGTCGGTTATCAAATCTGAAGATGAGTATCAACCTAACGTTGAGGAGCATCATGGATGATAACAAGCTGATTGGACTCGGACTAGTTTCGAAACCTGAGAATAGTTCTTAGGCAAGAAAAGAAGTTTTACGTTCTTGACACTCCTACTTCACCAGAACCTAGTTTGGATGTAGCTGATGAAGTATGGGAGAGGTATCAACATTATATTGATGACGTTTATGATTAAGATCAATGTTTCTACTTTTGTTCCACATACTTGAGTATTAGATATTGGATATGGTTTTCATCTTTGTAATAAGATGTAGATGTTAACATGGAGTAAATTGTTGAAGAAAGACGAAGTGGACCTGCGAGTTGGCAATGAAGCAAGAGTTGTTGCATTAGCTATAGGAACTTGTAGTTTAGCTTTGCCTTTTGGCCTTGTGTTAGAACTTGATAGTTGTTATTATGTTTCAAGTATTACAAGAAACATCATTTCTATTTCTTATTTAGATTTGAATGAATTTGTCTTTATTATTAAGAATAACAATTGTTCTTTTTATAAAGATGATGTTTATTATGGATCTAGATTACTTACAAATGGTTTGTATGAGTTAGATCTTCAAAAGCCGATTTTTAACATAAATAGCAAGAAAAGAAAGTTAAGCGACCAAAATACATCTTATTTATGGCATTGTAGGTTAGGTATATCAATGAAACCAGAATCACAAAGTTACATAAAGAAGGATATTTAGATTCTTTTGATTATGAATCGTATGAAACTTATGAATCTTATTTATTGGGAAAGATGACAACACTATCCTTTAGTGGAAAGGGAGAATGTGCCAATGAGTTACTAGAGTTAATACATTCATATGTATGTGGACTTGTGTCCACTAGTGCTCAAGGTGGATATTCGTATTTCATTATGTTCGTAGATGATCATTCTAGATATGGTTATGTGTAAATGAAATAAAAATATGAATCTTTTGAAAAGTTCAAGGAATTTAGACTTGAGTTGAGAAACAAACTGGTAAAAGTATTAAGACACTTAGATCAAATCGAGGTCGTGAATACTTAAATCATGAGTTTCTTGGTTGCTTAAAAGAGAATGAGATTCTCTCACAATGGACTCCTCTTGCAACTCCACAACATAATGGAGTGTCTGAAAGGAGAAATTGTACTTTATTAGATATGATACGTTCCATAATGAGTCATGCAGTCCTTCCTATCTTCTTTCGGGGATATGCCATTAAAACCACAACATACCTTCTAAACAGAGATTCATCCAAATCAGTTGACAAGACACCATATGAGATATGGGCTGGTAGGAGACCAAGACTGTCACACTTAAAGATCTGGGAATATGACACTTATGTGAAGCATGCTATATCTGATAAATTTCAAGCTAAATCAGATAGCTGCAAATTTGTGGGGTATCCGAAAGAGAGTTTCAGACATCAATTTTATCATCTTGTTGAGCAAAAGGTGTTTGTCTCAAGATATGCTACATTCTTAGAAAGAGATTTTATTCTCAAAGAAAGTAGTGGGAGTGAGGTAGAACTTAGAAAAGTTAAGGAGCCACAAATTCACATCGAGGTGGAACAAGAACCTCAAGTTGATACATATGATGTACAACCGAGAGTTCAAGAGACACATAGTCCGCGGCGCACTAATAGAATACTTCTTCCCCCCACTAAATTAGATCTACATATTGAGCAGGGGAAGGATAATGTATCGCTCATACATGATGAGCTTACTAATTTTAAAGAAGTGATGCCTGATATTGATTCTTTAAAATGGCAGGAAGCCATAATATCTTAAATGAAATCCATGTACTCTAACCAAGTATGGACTTTAGTGGATGCACTTGATGATATTGTACCTATTGGATGTGAGTGGATTTTTAAGAGAAAAACTGACATGAATGAAAATGTACATACATACAAAGCGAGGTTAGTGGCTAAATGTTACAAACAAAAATAAGGGGTTGATTTTGAAGAAACCTGTTTGCCAGTAGATATGCAAAAATCTAAAAGGATCTTATTGGCTATAACAGTATATCATGATTATGAAATATGGTATATGGATGTCAAAACAACATTTCTCAATGGGAATTTGCAGGAGGATGTATATATGACACAACCTGAAGGTTTTGAATCCAAGAGATTTCCTAATCAAGTATGCAAGTTGCAAAAGTCCATTTGTGAACTTAAGCATCCGTCATGCAGTTCAAACATTTGTTTTGATGTGGCAATCAAAGAGTTTGATTTTATAAAAAATGTGGATGAACCATAAGTCTATAAGAAGGTTAGTAGGAATGCAGGCATTTTCTTAGTACTAAATGTGGATAACTTATTACTAATTGGAAATAATGTACTTATGCTTCAGTTCATAAAGATTTGGTTATGCAAGAATTTCTCCATGAAGGATATAGGAGAAGCAGCCTATATTATGGGAATAAAGATCTATAGATATAGATCAAAGAGGTTGCTTGGGTTGTCCCGTACCAATCCACATACATCGATAAAGTGCTAAAGACGTTTAGCAATGAGAATTCCAAGAGGGGATTCTTACCCATGTCGCATGAGATTTCTCTCTCACGGAGTATGTGTCCAAAGACACAATAGGAGAGAGATAAAATGGATTTTATTCCATATACTTTGGCAATTGAATCAATCATGTATGCGATGTTATGTACTAGACCAAATGTCTTTTATGCTTTGAGCATAACAAACAAGTTTCAAGCCAATCCAGGTGATGGTCATTGGACAGTTGTGAAAAACATCTTAAAGTGCTTGAGAAGAACTAAAGATGTTTTCTTGATCTATAGAGGAGTTGGACTGAGAGTTCAAGGATATTCAGATGCTAGTTTCCAATCAGATTTCCATGATAGCATATCACAATCAGGGTGCATCTTTACTGTAAATGGTAGTGATGTAAGTTGGAAGAATTCCAAACAACCAACCATTACAGATTCAACTATTGAGGCAGAGTACATTTCAGTGTTTGTGACATCCCATGTTCGAGGCTAGACCCCAAAATAGTGAATTGAGAGTACAGTGAGAAATTAGAAGTGCATTTCATACTTATGCATCATAGTATATTCACACACATACGAAAATTTATTTTTGATACATTAAAATAATTGTACATGCATTCATTGATATTTTCCAGGTATGATTGATTGATTAAAATATGAATTGTGATTTATTTGTGTTAAAATTTTATTTGGAGACTATTAGTATTATTTCAGAATTTTTGGTGAATTTTAGAGAATTTCTTAAAATTTAGGGTATTTTGGACTAGAAAAAATAGAGAAATATAAGATAAATGGGAATTGTGGATTTTATTTCCTTGAAAAATACAATGGAGTGTATTAAAATTGATTTAGTAATTGTGGTAATATTTCGGGTCTTTTGAAAATTGAGAGCATTTTGGAAAAAAAAAGACAAATTGAAGTGTAACAAGACAATTAGCCAAATGACTATATGACAAGTGGAGTAATTAGGAAGTGACACATGGCTTAACCAATAAATGAAAAATGTAACACATGCAAAAAAAAAGAAAGACATTTGGCCATTTCGTTAGTTGACACCTAACACCTTAGGCGTAAATTTCAGTAGGAGCAACTTTAATCAAGCTCATTTTTGTTCTTCCTTCCTCTCACACACCACCAAAACACTCTTCTTTTTCATCTCCTTATGTTTGTTTCTATACATCTCTCATTGTTGCTCTAATAATCTGTGTTTCACCCCCACAAAGTTAAGTAAAAAATGAGCATATAGTTGCCTTATTATCCTAGCTGAAATCCTTTCAAGTTCCACCCTGGATATATGATGATTCTGCATTTTTGGAGTGTTGGTTTAGAGTGACTTTTGAGCTGAACTGAGAGCCTAACAAGTAAGTAAATATGTGATCTTTATAGAATGGTTAATGGTAAAAGAATGATACCTGAATTGGAATATATTGCATGTGGGATTGATGATTAAAGTGTGCTGGAATTTGTTGGCTGTAGTATTTTTACTGAACATGCATATGTATTTTGGCCATATTGGTGAATGTCCAAATTGGATGAACTTTGATCTAGAGTAAAATGGAGACATATGGCTACATTTTTCATGAAGGAATATAATATGAATTATGTCTTTAAGAGTCTTGAAAATTGACTTGAATTTGAGAATGGTGTTCTATTGAGGTATGAGAATAGTATGTGGTATTTTGATTCTAACTTGCACGATACTGAACCAAAATGCATGAAATTGATTTCATTAGACATTGAAGACATTTTTTTACTTTCCATAAAAATTTAGAGCCATCTGAATTGATTTGAAAAATATTGATTGGATGAAAGTGAGGGAGTCTATTGGAATATTATGAACTGGAATATTTTCATTGAATAGCTTCGGTGTTTTGCTTATATCTTGATCTATAGATTTCAAAATGAGTTGATTATTGATTTAGATTAAACTTGAGACTTATTTCTACAACTTTATTGAAGAGGTTGAATTTTAATTCTATCTCTAAGACTTTCAAAATTGGCATGAAATTGAATCTAGACTTAGGCTGTAGCACTACCAGGGACAGAAATCATTTCCTGTAGTTATTGAATAAACTGTATTGGTGTAGGCCGAATTAGACAAAGGTGTCTTCATAAAAGTTGTAGCTTATTCTCTTAGCTTTAAATTGGTATAAAGTTTGTAATTTTGGATATTAGAATTGAGAGATATGAGTTGTACAACTTGACTGCATGATCATGCTCTAGCCAAAATTCCAAATGTACACAGTCTGTGGTTTTTGAGCATAACTCATAGTATAATAAACCAAATTGTATGATCTTGGTATCATTAGAAACTTAAGACACAGAAGAAACAATTTTCTAGAAGAAAGTATTACAGAAATACATCATTTTCTTGATCTTATTGCTTATGCAAAGTTGACCCAAATGAGGTGCTTTCAGCAAAAGCTGGAATAGTGATTTAGTGTGTGAATTTTGGCACAATTGGATTACAATTAATATGTACATCAATTTGTTACAGAAATATACCCGAGAATTTGTCATTGTATATGCATGATACATGATACCTTTCAATATATATGTGTTTACCTAGTTACATAAGCAGTGCAGTAATGTGAAATTGCTTTAATGTATATAGGAGAGCAAGTAGTGTGAACACTTCTAGATATCACCGGAACGTCAAGGCGATAGGCTTAAGGGAGCAATTGTGAGTAACCTAAGATGGTCTCACTTTAATTTGATCTGATATTACTGAATTGAATTTAATATATGATGAATTGTACTGATTGTGTACTAAATTTCGGACAATAATTTTCCGAGGCTTTCGATGCATGTAAACATCATTAGAAGTGCTACTTGTATTGAATGAGAATGACTAATTGAATTTTATATGTGCTAATTGTGCTTTGAATTCCGGACATGAATAGTTCGAGGAGTTTTGATGCATGTGAATATCATTGGAAGTGCTACTTATAAATGATTCTCAACTAAATGCGATTGAATGTTATGACTGACTGTAATGACCGAGATAATGTGAATGAATGTGATTGACTGTATTAAATGAATTGTGGCATGCATTACATTTCAATACATGTAATATAAAGGCAGTTATGACTGGTGTTGCCACTGACTGAGACTGCTACTGAAAAAAGCTTAAAGCTTAAACATATGTGGTTAGAGCCTAAGGCTCACTGTGATCAATGAGTCCGGCGATATGGGATACTGAAAAAGTACACAGTTACAACAATGTAAAAAGGAATGTAAGCCTCATACATATAGCATTCACATATGATTTGAATTCATTGAATGATTTGTAAAGCTGTAAGAATGTTATATGTTTGAATACATGATATTAGACCAATGATTGTGTTTTATTCAAATGTAATGAAGTGATAGGTTTGATTAAATTATTTGACTGAAATACAATTTTTTTGTGATAGAACTTGATGCTAATTAAGTTGATATGAACTGTGTGACAATATGTTTATGATTGATTATGTTTTATAATATGAGTGAACCATCGATGATGGTTATCTCATTAAGTTCACAAACTAACCCAAAATTGCACGTTGACATTTCAGGACCGAAAGAGGACATTAGCTATTGAGAGATGACAAAAAGCATAATTCTTGTATTTTTGTAAAGAAGAAATGGCTCAAAGGTCGGTCAGCTGATAATTGAAGACATAGTTTGTTAATAACTTTTGTGCGTTCCTCATGTTTTGTAGCATACTGTGTAGACTGAGTTGTTTATGCTCATAGGATGATGTTGTATATATATGGATGATGTTGAACTTAAAGCTACAATGTACATTATGGTTATGATATAAAATGAGAAAATTTTGGATGTTAGCAAATGTGTGGTTTGTGATTTTAATTTTGATGCCATGTGATAAAGTGAAGGTGATATGGGTAAAATGCCAATTCTGTCAAGCATGTGCACATGTGGCCGTCCGGTGCTCATGCATACATTGGGTGGGATTGGGGTGTTACAGTGTTAGAGGCGACAAAGGAAGCGGTTTGGATCAAGAAATTCATCACTAAACTTGGAGTGATTCCTAGTATTGTTGAGCCTATAGTATTGTATTGTGACAATAACAGTGCTATTGCGCAGGCAAAAGAACCTAAGTCTCATCAACGGTCCAAACATGTACTCAAGAAGTTTCACTTTATCAGGGAGATAGTTGAGCGGAAAGACATATCATTAGAGCGAGTTTTCACTGAAGAGAATCTTGTAGATCCTCTCACTAAGTCATTGTCTTAAAAGAGACATGATCGATATACGAATGGATATGGTATTAGATACATAGGCGATTGACTATAGTGCAAGCAGGAGATTGTTAGTTTATGCCCTTGCAACCAATCGGTTGGGTGCAGTTTAATATATGACATTATTATTGAATTAATGAAAAAGGCATTATTTATCTTTGTGTATTAATTTAATTACATTTGATGTTTTAATACTAAAGGTAAAATCTTTTGAATAATTACTATGTAATTAAAATTATGATGAGATCATAATTGTGAGATTCATTTACATTTATGTATTGTTTTTAAATATTCCTAGTTGTAGTTTCATCAAGACAAAATATCATTAAAATGGTAAAACTATTACGTATTATGTTTTCTCATAAATTAAAGTATAAAGATACTTATTCTAATGTGTTGGTAACTATTAGAGAATAAGTCACTGAACTGACCCAACTATGAGAATCCCAAATAAAATATTAATTATATGTCTGTAGATTTTCTCATAATAATGGTTGTATAATTAATCCTTAGCCTTGAGATTACCAAGATATCTTGAGTAGGAATTACTTTATTTTGATGTTACTTATGAACCGTCCTAGGATAATTCAGTCGGTAGTACTTGGATGTAGTATAAAATAAAGGTTTCGTCACTTTAAAGTAATTATAGAGAATGTTCTAATGTTCTTGATTAGTAATGATTTATGGAATTCTCTGACCAAAGTGAATTGACATTTGAAAAAAGCGTTTTCAAATTTCAATTATAAATAAGTTACTAATTAGCAAGAACGAACATGATTGAATGAAAAGAGTAGACAATGTGCATATTCTGTCCAATTGAAACGTTGGATGATGGAAGGATTAAATTATACATCATAACTATGCATAGATATATTAAGTTAACCACTTTGACATTCTTGATATTTGGGTGGTCATGACATGTTGCTAGACGTCAACCTTGATCTATGATTATAAATTGTTTAATTGAAGAATTAAAGATAAATTAAAAGAAGTTTTAATTTATCTTATTATAATTGTAAATTAGAATTATAATTTATAATCATTGTCAATATATTATGAACTTAATGGGTAATACATTAAAGAGCTGTTTGTAAAGGAAAAATCAATTTAATTAAGTTAAACTTAATTATAAAGTTTGAGAAACTTTAAGTATCAAATATAAGATATTTGATTTTATTAAAATTAAGTTAATTAAAATTAGAGTAAGACTTTAATTATAATCAAGGAATTAATTTTAATAAAATTACAATACCACCCTAATGATTTTTCTATTAATAAGAAGAAACTATCAAAAAGCTAGCACTCTTACATTCTTCCCAAAGGTGTTGAGAAGCTGCTCTGTGAATACCATCAGAAGTCGGATAAGTGAACAGCTCGTGGTTGACAAATTCGAGAGACTTTCAAAGGATTTCAACAGGAATGCAAATAAAGTACAATTTCTTACGATTCGTAATCATATTTTATTCAAGCTATTTAATTATCAGGATTTGAACAGAATCTGTAAACATTTTTGTTTTTTGCTGCATGATTCGATTAGGATTGGATTCTAACAGTTGCTAGGAAAGGGATTGCGGCAAATGGGATTGCTGGGACTTGTATCACAAAAGTGCTCCCCTCCCAAACGCGGTGTTTAATATCCAGTGGGACCACTTTAATAAAATCTAAATGATTTATGCGTGGATCCCACTTAGAAAAATTTCACATTATGAAAAAAATTCCACATCAACAACCTAACTTTGTCACTGATTCCATAAATTCAGGGATTGTTTTGAACATTTTTCAAATATTATGGTTGTTTTGCAAACGTTAGCTTTATTTTGAACACGATGAAACGTTAGCGGCCAACTCAAACTTCAGGGCAAACGCTAGGGACTCAAATGCGCTTTTGACTGTCATTGAACAAATAATATAGTATTGGTTCAAACCAATTCGGACTGTCAAGGCGGAGTTGAACTGACAATCCCAGAGTTACATGCCCCTTTATTATTCTCTCAATTCAATAATTAACTATAATTGAAAAACACTAACTACTGATTAGGCTACAATTTTTTGATGTGCAGATTGAAGAGACTGTTATTCCTTTCTTGGTATTGAAGTTGCAAGTTTCATTATTTCAGCACCACGAATATACAGTTCCAGAGATCTTGACAGGTTATCATACCTGATGACTAGTAAAAAACTCATATAGATAGCTGATTCCCTTTTCTTGCACGAACAAACTTTGATCAGTCTTTGGGACCAATTGGACCAAATCCAAGCGATCTCTTTTCTGTCATTAGTAATGACAAGAAAATGATAGTAATGCCTGCTAAGCCACAACTGTCAAGCGGATAAAACAAAGCCCTTTGTTCAATGTAAAAACCCACTTTATTGCTCACCTTGTTTGCGACCACTCCAACCAAAGTGGATTTCTTGTTTTCTACCATTTCTTGAAGTTGGGGAAGAAACAGATTGTTGAAAGCTTTAATCTTTTCTGATAACAGAGCAATCTTGAAGTTATCAGAATTTCTGAACTTCAGTTTGTCGCAAACGAGGAATTCAACATGAAATGTGAAGCGATCTTAACGCCACCTTCTTCAATGGAATGGCCTGTCTCTACAGACCATTCGATACCCACAAGAATTTATCTGGATTCTGATGTATCTTCGATGGAGACTTCTGAAATGAAATCGCACTCTCATGTGGCTAGTAGTGTGACTGGTAAAGTCTACCTCTATGCATCCGTTATACACTTGCATGGTCTGATACAAATAACCAAAAGGACCAAGACCACCACTTAAATTCTGTATTGTATGCACTGGTATTTCTTGGAAAGAATTGTAAATTTCCTCTTGTACTTTGGTTCTTGGTATAAATCCAATGGTATATGGGAGTCTTTAAGCTGATCTTGGAAAACTTTTCATGATTCCAATTCTAATGCAGTTAGCAAGGAAGCTGGTCAAGGATCAGATTCTGATGATGATTTCCAGAGTGTCAACAATGGTAAGAAAACTATAAGAAAGAAGGTTCGACTGGTGAAGAAGATGGTCTCATGTCCTTTTCATTTCTCCTTTCAGAATTTACTCCCTCCTCTAGCTTTTCTTCAAGACGTCAAAGCAACTTTGATGAATCTATTCCTAGGGGGTTAAGTATTCTCAGGCAGGAAATTCAGTCTGAAGAGGTCAGCAACAAAATTATGAAGCTTAATTCCCAGAGAGATCCATCGTGGAGTGATCAATATACTGAAGATAATAGCATTCAACGAGTCTCTGACGAGAAAACTCTGATGGAGTTGTTCCAGGATGGCCAATGGAGTGAAGAAATCCCCCCCATACATTCAAGCACTGCCAGCAATGTAGTTGCTGCCCGGAATGGAAAATCAAAGCTGAAGCCAAAGTCAAAATCAAAGCCTGCCATCTTTAACTTCTCTGCAAAGACTGGAACTTCAAGTGTGACAAGAGGAAACCCCACAAGTGCTGGTCATAAGAATGAAGCTCAAGATGATGATCGTGATCCTCATCAGCATGATGAGAAAACAGCCTGTAGTAGCAAGTGCTGTTTTCTGAATTTGAGTTCTCCAGGTCGATGCTGTCGTTGCCCTTCACAAAAACAAAGAACTGGGCAGACAAGATGATGCTGGAGTTGATCATCACCCTCTTTCCCCAGCTTTATTCCTTATCATGAATTCAACCCGGTGACAGCTTGATCAGCTTCTATTCCACAAAATGTTTCAGCAGAGCTCTTGCCAAATTACAGGAACCAGACTGCTCACCAAGGCTTTTACAGATTATATTTGTTGTTTGTAAATCTTTCTTTCCGGTTGTTTCTATCAGATATGCCATTCTTCCAGTCCAATTCGGCTAGTCTAGGTAGACTATTGAAGGCTATGGACAGGATTGGAAAATGATCAATTCACCAAATATATGCTCGTGATCAACACCTGGATGTATCCTTCAACTGTTCTGTTTCTAAATTTTCACCTGGATTTGGATGCAAAAGTATTTAGGCATGTTTGATTTAAATGAAGTACTTTAGTTAGAACAGACTCAGTAAGACAAGCACTAAAAGTATATATGAAAACACGTTGAACTTGAATCAAAATCATCACTTGACTCTAAATTTTGACCGTCAAATGACTTCCTGAAATATGCAGTTTACAAATTATTATACAGAATATTTCATTTTGCAATAATGAGAGTCTGTTGATACGGAAAATCTAAAAAAATTCAATAATACATAATCTTATCCTTAACTAGTAAGAAAAATTATACATACATACATATATAACAAACGATACAACTATCAGCCGAGACAGAACAAAAGGTCGTGTGCACTAATCATCTAATTTTAGAGCTGTTAAAATTAAAGATTCAATCATGCTATGGTCAGAACCGCATTACCATTTGATTGACAAAAGACTAATTTACAAAAATTAGATTTTACATTAAACACCCGTACAAACTACCAAGAAATAGAAAACCGAACAGGTTTCAAATTTCTAGTACTTATTATTCAGTCAAACAAAACACAACAAAACATTATTGTAATAATCAAATAAATATATTCACAAAGAGACATTCTCTAATTTTTCTTCCATATTAGACGTCGATAAGTTAAATTAAGTCTAAAATATAGGATAGAAGGTAAAAAAAGAAGAACATTCACGGCGCCCTTGATACCACCCACCTAACCACCCTAGAGAGACTAAAAATAACTGAATTTAGGAACCTCTATCCCAAAGATTACAGACAAAATAGCTCCCCTACAAAGCCAAGCATTTTTGAGCTGCCCAGTTACTTTTTAGGGGAATAAAGGAGAATTGAGAATAAGACGAGCATTTGTACATGAGAGATTTACATAAAATAGCTGAGAGCCTTCTTTCTTCTTGAGCCACCTTCACCGTACAGTTCATTCCATTGTAGCAGTTCGGTCATATTGACAGACTCAGACGATACACTTGCACAAACCTATTCAAGTAACCACGAAAAATGTCAGCAAGAAACACTCACAGGGACCCGAAAGGAAAAAAAGATAGAAACAATAGCTTTCCTCATCAGCATCTTACCCGTTCATGAGCGTATTTGAAGTCGTCCATATTTAGAGGCCGTATATCAGTACTACCACTTAAAGGTGGAGTAGGTTTACCTTCTGCTACAGCTGCAGCCCTTTCCTGTAACAGGATGATATTATACTAGAGTTAAGCTTAATTAGGGCCCAGGTGATCACTGCCTGCGCTAAATTACTTTATCAACAGACGGCTCATAAATAAAGCCAAAAATGGATACGTTATCACTTCTACCCCCCCTTAATCCGGGATAGCATTGTCTTTTGTTTTCTTTTGGCCTTTGCGCCCTCCCCAGTATTAAAAATAAAAAATAAAAAATGGATACGTTAAAAGCAAAATGCTCATAAAAGAGGGGCACTAACCCATATACTATCATGCTTGTATATATCTTGAAGGAAAACCATATTTATCCGCAAACATGGTATCATCAAAGAATTAAAAGCATTTATTTAGATTCAAAATGAAATGATAAAAGCCTCAAAGTGTTATTCTCAATAGGATATGAATACTAAACAGACCTTCTTCTCTTTCTCCAAAATTTCTTTAATTGGACGGTGGGCAGCAGTGACGCACATGTTCTGCAAGGGACAAAAGGACTTTGGTCAGTCACTAATATAAAACACATCGCATCTCACCAAACAAACCACAAAAATGAGAACTAAAACCTTTAGGTCGCTTCCAGAATATCCATCAGTCATATTTGCAACTGCATCAAAATCAACATCAAGTGACAGATCCTCTTTTGCCAAAATAACTTTCAGAATTTTTGCTCTATTTGGAGCATCAGGCAAGTTTACCATTAATCTGGCCAGACGTGACAGTAACAACCATAAATGAGAGCTTTAAAATTAATACGTAAGGAGAGCAAACCATTAATCTGTCGAACTACATCCACTAAAAGAACATGCGAATATTTCTATGGCAAGCTTGGCATAGCTTTTGTACTACTTCCTATATAGATATCAAGGACATTATCATACAATACCTTCGCGGCAGTCTTCTAATGACAGCCTCATCAAGATCAAAAGGCCTATTTGTAGCTGCAAGCACTAGAACCCGCTCAGTATCTTTGGTTCGTAAGCCATCCCAGTTTACCATAAATTCATTTTTCATCTTCCGCATGGCTTCATGCTCCCCTGGATTTTCCCTCCTCCCCAACATGCTGTCAACCTATAATAGAGGGGCATATAAATATAGAAGAAACAAAAGGAACAAAGAAGCACGAGTCCGCACTTGCAAACAATAGCATCTCAAACACCTAAACGGGTCGTAAGAGACTTACCTCATCAACAAACACAACACTTGGGGCTATTTTACTGGCCAATGAGAAGACAGCTTTCACATACTTCTCACCCTCACCAAACCACTGAAATAAGCAAGATGAAATGAGTTTCAGATCAAAAATTGAACTCAGAATGTACATCTTTTGCTATTACTCTCTGAAACCTTGGATGTGATGCTAGACATTGAGATGTTGATAAAATTGGCACCAGCGTCAGTTGCCACGGCCTTTGCAAGCATAGTCTTTCCCGTCCCCGGAGGTCCGAATAAAAGTATGCCCTTACAAGGCTGTAAATCAACAAATACAGTGAGAACCTGCCTTCTTTCTTTATATGTCAGTAAGTAAGACCATTTGGGAAGTAAAGACGAAAAATCACTTCATCTACTGGAAAGATATAGCTTGTGAATTAAAAAGGTAAGGGAACCTTAGTTAACTGCCCCTTGCAGAAAAGTTCAGGCCTCTGTAGGGGAAGCATCACTAGCTCTTTCAAAGTATCTTTGACATTCTCAAGCGCCCCAATATCATCAAATGTAACTCCAATGTCGCTGGGTGGAATAACATCAGCTAAAAGCTTTTTCTCAAACTCATTTTCCGTGACAACATCCTGTCAAGGCACCAATTTTCACCATAATTTGGACAAAAGCCTCGAAAGAAGAGGAAATTAATAGTTTATTACCAAACTTCCTAAAGAATTACTACAGCACAACTCTGAAGCCCTTCCATACAAGCTTGAAAAAATAACAGAGAAAAACAATGTAGAATAATCACCTTGAGTGACTTCTTCAAGCTTTTAGATTCATTCTGAATAGCCTGTAAAATTCCAATCCCATACCGGATGCTGCTAGAATTGCAACTTGTCAATACAATTGTGTAATTTACCTAATACCTAATACAACCCAACAGAAAGAGCAAAGGTATTAAATACCTCTCACTGGACAAAACAAGTCTTGCATCAGCATCAGCATTAGCTTCAGGACTTTGCATCAAATGATGACTTAGAGCCCATCCAATTACCTTCTCAGCACCTGAATGCACAAACAAGAGAAAACTTGTTGGTGAGGAACCAGTTTTGTAATAAAACAAAAAAAGGGAAGAAAGGCATCAGTTTTGTAATAAATAAACAAAGGGAAGAAAAGTATACTTTCACTTGTAAGTGTCTGGTCTTTGATGCATAATGTGTCAAGTCCTTCACAATCCATTCCAGTTCGAGTCAAAACCTACATAAATATTGAACTCCTTATCAGCTGTAGCTTTAGCATAACAACAATTTCTAAAGCATAAGATATTTAATTTGTAGCTAAAGCATGGCCAAGTAGGGTTAGATCTTCAAAGCCTTTCTCTTCTTTGGCAAAGTAGTGGTATCTAAGACTCAAGAACAGTGGCCTAAAGCTTATGATGTAGGAACCCTGCCATCAGTCAAAGCTCTAGCTAGCCTCCAAGGTCTAAACCTCCAAAACTATCAAAAGGAAAACATTTGGAGCCATTCATCTTCCATATGCAACCAACATATAGAACCCTTAAAAAGACTAGCATTCTAAAAGATATGAATCAATTGTCAGTCATTATATCATGTCCCAAAAGATGGCCAATGATAAAAGCAAATTTCTCCTGAACCCAGAGAATGTACCGCATAGTCTTCAAAATCAACTTTGCATTCTTTTAAGAGACTGGCTATGAGGATTGCCAAGAACAGTAGCACACCCAATAGGAAAAAGATTTCAAAAAATAGACACGTTTCCTTTCAAGATAAAGCACATAACAGTAGCATTTGGTCTACGTATTTTAGCAATCCATCCTAGAATCTAGAAACATGAAACCCATCTATTCCTTCTGCTAAACAATATATAAGAAATGTTTACTTAGTAATATTTGGGGAAATAATGAAGCTTAAAGCAGAAAAGACTCACAGTGCGCAGATGATTCAGATTCCCCTTCATTTTAAGGGTTTCTGCATCTCGATCCAACTGATTTTTCCAAGAAGCCAGAAGTGCCTCATCCTGCAATTTTTTGAGTTCTCAATAGACCATAGAGATAAATACAAATAGGTGTCTATTAGTCATCAACATACCTGAGGCATGTGAATGGCCACTTTATTTGGGAAAAGCTTATTCAGAAGTTTTGTTGCCTTAAGCACTTCCTTCCCTCGATCGTGCAGTCTTCCAAAGCCATCCTGAATTATTCACAATACATCATGCATTGAAACATAATAATGCATCAGATAAAGCCACAAACACATATGCACATGCATGAGTGTGTCTGAGAGAGAGAGAATACAGGGAAAGTCAAGTCAAGAAGAGCAGTCTGATTGCCTCCAAATTTTGTGAATAGAAGACCACCAGGATGTGACTGCAAAAAACAAAAATGTCATAAAGACAGTTATAATGCTTTGAATATGAAGCAACAAATCTCCAAAATAAGGCTAAAGCAAGTTTTCTACATAACACTAGGCTCATTACCCAATATCTTCTGTCAAATTCAAGACAAATACCATATTGCTAACAGACTTCTAAGCGTAAAATTTTCTTCTCAAAACATTGTTGTCCCAGTTGAGTGCTGGCTCAGGAGAAACTAAAAGAAAATTGATAATGTTCTGAGCCATCTAAACATGAAGTGACCCCTGCAGCTTTGCAGTATGCTTCCTTACCACAATCAAATGACACATCAATAAAACAAATGAACATGAATAATTATATCGTCTTGCAAATGTTCTAAACTTAGTAACTTTCTCAGCTTATGAGCATTAAGAGGAAAAGGTTAAGATTTATGTCAACATCTATGCAATGCAGCTCACAACACATCATCCAATTATTTGTCAGAAATTTATACCTTTTCCTTCCGACTGTCAGTTTGGGTGTGTGAGCCAATCACTACAACGTTGTCAGGAAGCTTTTCTAGTCGGTTTTTGAATGTAGAATAAGTATTGGTATTTCCTACCATGGACTTCTCCGCATCTTTCATGAACAAAATGAGTGGAAAATCTCTGCTCTCACTATATACAGCCTGATAGAAAAATTAATCATTTAGATTAAAATCCAATTAAACTGGTAGATAATGCAAAACCAAATGAAAACCAATTCAATTGCAAGAATTCACAACCTCAAACAGCGCGTTAATAAGTAACTTGTCCAAGTCTTCAACACCACTGTTCTCCAAGTTAAGGTCATAAACTGGACAAAGTGACAAAACTTTCGTTAACTTCGATTAAAAAAGAAAAAAAGAAGATAGATGGGGACATTGATCAAATCAAAGTACATCCAACCTAGTTAAACATTACCATTGCAGAAGTATCCTTGTCCAGCCTCGCAAAGACCTCCAAGATCAACCCCATCAGGAATGTGTTTATCAAACCTCACCCCAACTTTGGACATAATATTGTCCTCAAAGACTAGCATCACCTTCCCCCGAACCCCATGAGGAGGGCCCCTGAATATTAGAATGAAGAATAGTAATTCTAATGCTACAGAGAAAGCAGCAACATGAAAGCATGAAGCCAGAAATTAAAAACCAGAACATTCACATAGGTAAATAGAAGACTGATGTGCACAATGAAGAAATATGATGACCGGTTACTGCTTCATCACATATGGATAACTGAGTGGGTAAACAGATACTATGTAATTACCAAAAGAAATTGTTGGATAATTATTTTAGATAAGTTTACTTAGCATAGGAGATTATCTTCTAGCATATATCTTCTAGTAAATAAGATAAGATAAACTATAGATTGGATAAGTTAGTAGTATGGTAGTATTAGAATAGGTTATACTCGTGTATAAATAACCTATAATTAGAGAAATAAAGTGGCTTTTCTTCTGATATTTTCTATACCCTCCTGTTTCATGGAATCAGAGCTACCGATTCTGGTAGCCTATTTTTTTTCCAGCCACATCATGGCTGGAGTTCAACCAACCTTCGGTTCCTTTGATGAGTCCCAAACAAGTAGTTAGCAATACCTTCGGCCCAAACTCCATCTCCTCCTATCGATAATCTTTTGTTGCAAATCACACAAATCTTTTGTTGCAAATCACACAACATAGAGTAAATGGAACGAATTTTCGAGAATGGTTCCAATCAGTCATGCTCGTAATCAAAGAAAGAGGCAAGGTTGGATATCTAACAGGGGTAATTCCTCCACTACGTGAAACAGCAGTCACTTACGGTGCTTGGGAAGCCAAGAATTCTATTGTCATGGCTTGACTTATAAATTCAATGGAGCCAAAAATAGGAAGAACCTACCTATTCTACAAAACTGCAAGAGAAATCCGGAAGGCTGTGCAAGAAATATATTCTGATTTGGAAAACACTTCTCAATGCTTTGAAATCATATCAAAAATAAAAAATACTCAAACTTACTCACTAAATTATGGAAAGAGATGGATCTATTTTATGCAGTAAATTAGGAATTTCGTGCTGATGCCGAGAAGTATGAAAAATTATTGGAGAAGGAGAGAGTTTTTGTTTTCTTGCAGGGACTTAATGTTGGACTTGATGAAGTGCGAGGAAGGTTACTCGGTTTAAAACCATTGCCATCAATTCAAGAAACGTTTGCTGAGGTTCGTAGGGAAAAGAGTAGGAAAAAGGTCATGCTAACCTCACACACTTCAGAACAAACCTCTCAAGGCTCAGCTTTAGTGGCAAACTCTCGAAAGGAGTCTAATTACCAAACCCGAGAGCAAGAAACCAAGAACAAGCAGTGGTGTGACCACTGTGATAAGCCCTACCACACCCGTGAGA
>JAOSBN010000007.1:29922544-29947413 GCA_027563595.1 Erythroxylum suave
TAATAATATTTTAATTAATGAATAGTTATATTTTAATTAATGAATAATAATATTTTAATTAAATATAATGTAATTAAATTACGTAATAATAATAATTTAATTAATTATAATATAATTAATTAATTACAAAATTTTAATTAACTAATTAATTATAATATTTTAATTAATGAATAATAATATTTTAATATATGAATAGTTATATTTTAATTAATGAATAGTAATAGTTTAATTAAATATAATGTAATTAATTAAGAAATAATAATAATTTAATTAATTATTTTGTAATTAATTAATTAATTACAAAATTTTAATTAACTACTTAATTAGTTATATTTTAATTAATGAATAATAATATTTTATTAATTAATATTTTAATATATGAATAGCTATATTTTAATTAATGAATATTAATATTTTAATTAAATATAATGTAATTAATTAAGTAATAATAATAATATAATTAATTATATTGTAATCAATTAATTAATTAATTACAATATTTTAATTAATGAATAATAATATTTTAATTAATAAATAATAATATTTTAATTAATAAATAGTTATATTTTAATTAATAATAATATTTTAATTAAATATAATGCAATGTAATTAATAATAATAACAATATTTTAATTAATTATAAAGTAATTAATTAATTAATTACAATATTTTAATTAATTAATAATTATATTTTAATTAATTAATTAATTACAATATTTTAATTAATTATAGTGTAATTAATTATTTAATTGATTTCACCATAAATTTAATTATTGAAATTAAAGCTTTACTTATAAAGTTATTTGGCTCATAATTATACCTTTTATCTATCCTCTATATATAAAAAATTAAAAACATACTAATCACTCTCATTCCTTTCTTCCATTCTTCTAGATTATGAGAGAAATGAAAAATTGCCCAAAATTAAGGAATAAACTCATAGGTCTTCTGATAAGTTTATACCAAATATCAATTTTTATTCCATAATCATACCACTTTTTTCATACCTCTCAAGCAAGGAACCCCTAATTCTTCTTTGTGAAGGAGGAATGTAGTCTATACCTATATAGCATGGATAAAAGTGAAGGTAGGATCTTTTTATAGGAAGAACACGACGGAATTTAATAAAAATCACCATAACAACATACCACGTCTGCAGCTTCTACTGCTACTTACACGTTCCCAGCAACAAACAGATAATCTTCTCAGTTCTCTATAGTCTGTCTATAGACGAACTGCCTAAAATCCTAGCACCAGAATTGCTAGGGTTTACTAGTCTTTGGGCCTTTTCACGTTGAACCAATTTCCTCAAATTCAATAATAAGAATTTAAATGAAGGGTATTTATGTCATTTACTTTTGAGGAAATAAGTACCTGATAGTACGAGATTGAGTCGGAAACAAAACCGTTTCTCTTTGTTGGCTTTCGTTGAACCACCCATCTTGAAACGCAGAAAGAATTCCGAACTTTTGGAGAAAAACAAAGAGCAAGTACTAAACTTTCAGTGACGTCTTGGTTCGTTCAGTAAGAATCCTTATCCAATTCTGTTTCCTTTTTTTGAGGTTTTTGTATGTTCTTGAAATGTTTTGATTAGAAGAATATGGATTTTGCACTTTGTTTTCCTTTGGTGAACGGTCCTTCTGTTAAAGAATCAGAATTTGAAAAAAACAAAAGGGATTCTTCTTCTGTGGTTCTTGTGGAGTTCAATGTTAATTTGTGCTTCTGAATTTTGACCTAGCTTTTGGGCCTGGCTAAGGGATTCCAAGGTCTCTTTTTTCTTTGTTTGAAGCTCAGTTGAAGGATTTGAAAGGTGTAAAATCTAGAAAAGATGGGTTTTTGATCGATACCAAGATTCCAGTTGCGGTGTTGCTTTGGTTTTATTAAGCTATTATATGAAGTTAGTTGTTTTTTGACGAAGAATTGTTCAAGATTTGAAAGGCATTGTGGTTATAACTTATAAGAGTGTTGATGAATAATACTAACCCCAATAAAAGTATTGGCACTTTGTCCCCGTTTGCCAATTCTGGGGGAGTTGCGCCATCTAAGCCCATGAACCACCAAACCCACCTTCTTTCACAGTCACAACCTCAGGCACATGGGACATCCAACTTTCCAGGCCATTTTCAGTTGTCCGAGCCACAAGCTCCTCTGTTGGGTCATTCGGGTCATTCACAATCTGCTCAGGCAGCTCATGCAAGATTCCAGTCTCAATTACAGTCAACAAACCAATCCCTTGCTCAGCTGCAAAACCCTACATCCAGCACTGTCGGAGTGTCATCACCCGCTGGCTCCACGCCTGCTACTGTTGGTGCCAAAAGGCCTAACCAGAAACCACCTTCTAGGCCTTCTGGTGTTTCGTCGAATAGCAATGTGGCTTCACCATTTAAAACTATGGAGTTGACACCAGCTCCACGTAGAAAGAAAAGGAAGCTTCCAGATACACGAATACCTGAGAAAGTTGCTGCAATTTTGCCAGAGTCTGCACTGTATACCCAGTTGCTTGAATTCGAAGATAGAATAGATGCTTCTATGGCAAGAAAGAAGATGGACATTCAAGAGTCACTCAAAAAGCCTCCTTCTGTTGCGAAAACACTTCGAGTGTACGTATTTAACACTTTTGAAAATCAGAGTCAAGGGACTGATGAAAACAAGAATTCTGCACCTCCTTCTTGGTCACTGAAAATTATTGGGAGAATAATGGAAGATGGGAAAGATCCTGTGTTGGCTGGGCAAGTACAGAAACAATACCCAAAATTCTCATCATTCTTTAAGAGAATTACAGTATATTTAGACCAGAACCTCTATCCAGATAATCACGTTATTTTATGGGAGAGTGCTCGGTCACCTGTGCTTCACGAGGGTTTTGAGGTGAAAAGAAAAGGAGATAAGGAATTTAATGCAATAATAAGACTAGAGATGAATTATGTTACTGATAGATTCAAGCTTTCACCTGCTCTTTCTGAAATTCTTGGAATTGAGGTAGAGACACGACCCAAAATTCTAGTAGCATTCTGGCAATATGTGAAATCTCAAAAATTGCAGAGCCCCAATGATCCATCGTTCTTCATGTGTGATCCCCCACTTCAGAGAGTATTTGGCGAGGAGAAGATGAAGTTCCAAGCAGTTTCACAGAAAATAAGCCAACATTTAACGCCTCCCCAGCCTATCCATTTGGAGCATAAGATCAAGTTATCAGGCAATTGTCCTTCTGGGACTGCTTGTTATGATATCATGGTGGATGTTCCTTTTTCGGTACAAAAGGATCTTGCTGCATTTTTGGCAAGTACTGAGAAACACAGAGAAATTGATACCTGTGACGAAGTAATATGTAATGCTATAAAGAAGATACATGAAAATCGTCGAAGACGGGCTTTCTTTCTTGGTTTCAGTCAGTCTCCGGCAGAGTTCATCAATACTTTGATTGCTTCTCAGAGTAAAGATCTAAAGCTTGTTGCAGGGGATGCTAGCTGTAATGCAGAGAAAGAGCATCGGTCTGAATTCTATAATCAGCCATGGTAATTTCATTGTTCTTTTCTAATTTATTCTCTATCCTTTTCTTTTGGGGGTGAAATAGGCGAGCTAAAGTTTGAAGTCTAATTCTTTCCAATTTAGGGTTTCCGTTTCTTGTCCCTAATTTTATAAATACGGTAAAAAAGATGTACGTTTCCTTCTAATAGAAGATTAATTTGATAAGAGACTTATGAAGCGGATTACTCTCTCTCATGGATTTAGCTACTGTAGCTTCGGACTGCAATAGGAAATGAATGAACATTATCATTCCTAATCATTTTTATTTGCATATTAGGGTTGATGATGCTGTTATTCGATACCTGAACCGAAAATCAGCTGCAACCGAGGCTCCAAAAAGCTTGTAGTTGAAGGGTTGATCCAATTATATGTTCGGCATGCACGCCAAAGCTTACAAAGTCCATTATGGTACAGAACAAATTTTTGTTTCTTGGTATTGTTAAATATAGATCTTGTGTCTTGGTGGTGCCCGAGGGGAATTCTGAGCGAGCTTGTATCTCAGGTGGCATGCGGTGTTCTATGAGAGCATAGATGAGTTTGTTGTTCCAGTTGTTCTATAGATTATAATGGAGAAGGCAGTAGATTTAGGGTCTTTCTGATTTAGGATTTGAGCATAGATATTGGATAGGTTTAAAATATAAGATTGGATGAGTTATTGAGTGAATGTTTTAAGAATGAAATGTGTGATATGTATGAAGAATAGTTGGTCTTCTCATATGATGAATCTGCTGAACATAGTTAAATCCTTGCCTTTGGCTCTGTGACAGTTTTGCTATGAATGAATGAATAACTTTGTCTCTGAGGAGAGTTAGTTGTGACCAATTCCTCTAGTTTCTTAACAGGGAACAATGTGTTGATGTTTGTTCACATTTGTTTATTTATGTGGATGGAGACCAATCGGTCAATCTTTTCAAGTTATGCTTAAATTTTTACCAATTCAAGATAGTCCTTGCATTAAATAATCAAACTCGCAAATCAATTAAAATTTTTTATAACATTTAAAATTGTTGAAAAATAATTTTTAGTTTTTTATAAAAAATTTTAATTGATTTGCGAGTTTGATTATTTTTTATAAAAAGCTAATATGTAACGCTAAAAAAAAATAAAAAATTTGAATAAGTTTTTGAGATGTGTTAATTGAATATGATCATATTTATTTAATTGTACGCAACATTTTTTATTTTCATTTTACACGGAAACAATTTGATTAAGCCTTGTCTTTTTATTCGTGGAGTAAATAGGTGATAATGATCCTTTTTTTGAGTCTATTATTCGGATCAAACAATTCGTCATCATTATCACCTAGTTCGAAATTTCACAATAAACCGGAGTTTAGGAAAGTTTAATAGTACGCAGTCTTACCTTTATATAGTAGAGAGACTGTTTCCGGTGGGCTCATATGCATATAAGATAATATATAAATGATGCAAGTTACAGAAATAGAAACATGGTGCCTGTCAAAAGATTAAAAACTTAAAAAAGCTATGTAATGTGACAAGAAGATTTCAGAAAATACATAGATAAATAAAAATGTGATAAAATAACTAGATATATAACAAATAAATAAATAAGTAGGATAAAGTAAAATAGAATAATACCACTTACAGAAAAGGTATCAAACTTCATTTAAGAAGATACAAGTTTAAAAGACAAAATTAGTAAGAAAAAAGTAGGACAGAAATATCTGATATGCTGCAAAATTTTGCTTATACCTGATATATTACAAAGCTTTTTTCTCACCACTTCTTGAGATGTGTATGTTATCCTTAAGCAGTAGTCCTTCTACTTTGCTATGTAGCCTTCTAATTGTATTTAGTGTCCTTCAAAGGGACAACCAGTAGTAATTGTATCCTAATATTTTAAGGCTAATTTCCTTCAAAGGGACAACCAGTAGTAATTGTATCCTAATATCTTAAGGCTAATTTCCTACTTTAAGCTAAATATCAAATAGTATGTCATAAAGAAAACATACACATATATATCTAAGCTCAACCAATGCAACATCAAGAATAATCTTTTGAGATAATGAATAAAGACATAAAATTATATTAAATAGTTATTACAGAGAAATAGTTAGACGGCCAGAACAATTCTAATTTAATTAAAAAGAATAAAGGATCAGATCAAGTTTGGATAAACTTTTTCTTGTCGATTGAGTTGAGTCGAATCGACTCTCTTAAATTCAATCTCAGCCAAAAATTAACTCTGAGTTTTTACACGTTTACTTGAATCAAACCCCTTTGCCAATCTTACTGCCGTCTCTATTTCCATGACCTACTTGAAGCACCACCAGCATATTTCTTCTTCTTCTTCTTTTTTTTCTTTTACCCATCTCGTAAGTTACAGCAACAAAACAAAACATACTCTGCATGCCTAATTTTAAACATTGGAATACCAGATTCATCTCCACACCTTCTGAACAATCAACCATTTACACCCATCAACCTAGCAACCAGTTCGTCCTGCACAAGGTGATAATTATCATCAGACTCAGGCTTATGATGTACTGAGAAAAAAGACTAACATCTTTTATAGTGCCCTGCTTCCACACATATTTGTACAAACACATGGATCAATTCAAAACAAAGTTTTATGATCCTTACCTTTTTCCCTTTAGGTGACAGACCTCGCTCCCTAAGAAGGGCGCGAAGCGTCTCAGCTGTAAGACAATGGAACACCTTATCAGATGTGCAGCTAGCAGATCCCTCTGGAAAGCAAAAAGTTAAAACACTACAATGAACATAAGATGTTGACGACTGAACAAATAGAGGGTACTTAAGATGATATTTTCTAGAACCAGTATGCCCCTATTCAAACAACTCTCCAGATTTCTTCACAATTGAGAAAGGAAAGGGAATAGCATCACTAAGAACTAGAATAGTTAATTAGCTGTGAGTGGAGTGGAAATTTCAGGATGGTGAGTGGAGTGGAAAGTTCAGGGGTTTTTCAATCCTAGAAGAGTTATTACCTCATTTGAATGATGTTGAACAGGTAGATAAAATCCCCACGACACTCAACTCAAATGGAACACTCTCAAATCAATCTTGCTACAAAATGATTATCAACAGAATATTGGCAGCCCCCCGGTATAACCTGCTGTGGAGAAATGCTCTAATCCCTAAAGCCTCTCTAATCAATTGGCTAGCGATTAGAAACGGGCTCAGAACTAAAAGTCAGCGGCATGTCAATATTGATCCTACTTGTGTATTATGTAAGATGGCAATGGAAGATAGGGATCATCTCTTCTTTCTATGCAGTTTTTCTAAAGCTGTTTGGAGCAGAATCCTTCACATGATTGCAAGTGACAGCATCACATATGAATCTGAGCAAACGTTGAACTGTTCCACAGAACACTCTCAACATGGTAAGTCCAATGGAATACTTATCAAAACAGCCTTCTCCTCTGCCATTTACTCTCTTTGGAAGGAAAGAAATAGCAGAATGTTCAAGAACATTGAAGTGGGAAAATGGTAGCTAGCTGATCCAATAGTCAACTGGATTAGACTAGCCATTTTGGCCAACAATGCACAGGAAGCACTCACTTTGGACATGAAGGAATGATGGAAACTATGATCTGCTGGTAAAGATATTTATGTTTTGTAATGTCTTAATTCTTCTGAACTTCTAATTACATTGTGATTGAATATAAGCTTAATAGCTTCGAACTCATTATAATGTTGTATTAGCTTCGTCAATAGTTCATACAATTTATTCATTATTTGAAAAAACAAAGGGAGACCCTATACCTACTCAGACACTTCAATTTTATAAAGCTCTGCTTTGGGCAAAAAATTTGCACTTCCTATTGTGCATGGAAATGACCACTTAAGTCTCTTTGACATTGGAAATCGGAAGGCTTAGCCCCTAAAAACAATTTGTGCCAGTTCTTATGGAGCAAGGGGGATTTGCGACGTGCCTCTACCAACCAAGAAACTGTCCCTCCATAGACTTCTAAATTAAACATAATGATACGACTTAGCCTTCACTCTGCAAAGTTATGACAAACTCAAACAAGACTTCGGCATATTAAATGCTATGAATGTTTTCAAAGTAAATAATATACCATAAGTGTATAAACAAGCCATAGTCACAGAATACTGCAAAACCTATATTATTGATGCTAAAAAATGGATCAGTTGCTCACCTTGCAATGAACCAGTTTCACTGTTGTTTCTCTTAGCAGATGCTCTGCCACCCAACAGCCTCTCGGGGCCCCTAAAAACATAAGAGCAGCAAGAATTGAACAGAGTATATGTGGTCATATACAGACAGTAAAAAAGTTTTTCTCAGTACAAATATTTATAACGTAGCAGAGCCACAAAATCAGGAAAGTGGATAGACAATTTCAGGAACATGCTGCAACATAATGTTATACCAAAATATATACATACTATTAACAAGAACTTTCAGGTTGCCCCACTGAAGCAAGATGGAAATATCACCTCTTTCGAGATCCATCAGTTGAATGTGGACCTTGCACATTCTTTGAACAGGATTCACCTATCTGCTTCTTAAGCTGAAGTGATCTGATCAGTATGTTTGCTTGGTTAGTCTTTATTTCTTGGGCCTCTGCAACAAGTAATAAGAGTTTAACTATCCCAACTTAGAGCCATCAATAAAAGTATCCAAAAGTACAACCTGAACAAATATTTTCAATAACTGTTAAATAGTCCTAATACTTGATGTGCTAGATAAGGCATAAATATGATAAATTATAGTGAAAAGAAAACTTGGATACATTACTTTCAATTCTTTTATGCATATTCTAATTACAAGACATAAATGTCCAGAAGGCAATAATAATGGGAGCTGCAAGCAGCCTTTGGCTCAATGGTATATTCCCCTCCCCAGTTGATAAAAGAATCAATTTTGAATCCCCAAGTTATCAAACAAAAGAGGCAAAGTGGCATCAACACTTCACATATTATTTTCACAAATGATAGTGTTGTTAACCATATGATCACTGCAAAAGCAATTAACCTACTATTTCACAATATGTCAACCAGAAAGGCTTGGCCCAAAAGACTAAGGACATGGCATAATTTCTTAGCCATTAAAGCACCATAAAGTGCTTTGCACATACCAAAGTAACAAAGTCTACTAGTTGAAAATGAAAGCAAACCTGGAGGTGAAGTATCATGATCGCTAATATAAACACGCATCCCACCCTGTGCAGAATTCGAAGAAGTGAAGATTAAAACATAATAACACTTGGAAAGATTCAATTGCGAAAAAATAATGAACTGAAAAAGAAAAAGTCTTGCTACTACATGCCCTTAATACATAAGACTAATCACAAAATAAAGAAGTCAAACAATGAGATGAACTTCAACCCTAAGCTTTCAAGTACCCATATTTTTTATGGACTCCATTTTCTAGTACCATGACCAAAATGAACTCCTACTTCGAGCATCTCTTCCACATTAATGTTCCAATATCTTCTTATCATTTCCATTTCTTCTCTCTTTTTTTGTCTCTTTTTTTTTTCAAAAAGAAAAAGAAAACAATGTACCCCGAAAAAACTAATTGTTCTGATGGAACCTTGTCTTTTCCCGGAGATTGAATTTTCCCAAAGATTGTATGTTGATACAAGATCGAAGCGATTAATTTCTTTCTATTCCTTATTATTTATATTATTTATCTTTTTTCTTTATTATTTTGATTATTCTTTATTACTATTTTAATTACTATTAACAAATAACAAAACAAATCAATGTAAAAAAAAAATCACAGGATTATCAATAGTTAAAAGGGATAAATCTACTCTTAGGAATAATTCAATCCTCTAAATGATTGTTTTGATGTAGTGTAGGAGAATGACAGATGAATTACCGTAATTATTCACTCCAAACACATTCGGATGATGATGATTGGTAAGCATAAAGTATTTGGATGATCAATGTAGTCAATATTTCATTTCGTCCATTGTCATATTATGCTTTCAATAACAATTGCAATGTAAGGGCTGCGATTTACCAAAACCATTTTAACACTGTTACCATCACATTTTATCTCCATACCTAAAGTTGCAACAACAAAAAATAACAGCAACAAAGAGACACCTCAATTACGCACAACCAAAGACATGGATACAGACGTTTGAATCTTACTACTAACCTATCTAAAGACAGTATCTTTGCATCATATGCATACAGATACTGTAAAATATGCCATCAATCACCTAGCACAAATAAGTTTACAACAACATGAGAAGAACTTTCCAAGAAATAAACACCAACGAAATAACCCATCTTTCGTTACTACATTTTCTCGAGAAACTAGTAATTATTCATTTGAATAAACAGAAATTGGGACCCTTATTCACATTGGACTTGAACTAACAAGGAAAAATGAGTAATGAGAATCACCAAATTAGAAGAGAAGACAGTGGATGATAAATATCCGCGAGAGGGAAGGTTGGCGAGTAATTTGGAAGCGCCAGTAGCCATTACATTTGGATCAGACGGATACGAAGCTGAGTCCTCCATGGACTGACACGACTCAGACAAAACCCTCGCGGCGTACACACACGAACAGGAAGAGGAGACTTCAAAGACTAAATCGTTGGAGATGGTAAAGACTTTGAGATTTTCACGGAAGTGGGCACTTCACAATTTTTACGTAGTCCATGCTTTCTGTTTATGGCTTTTAAGTAAATAAATCAAAATTTGGAAATGCATGGCAAATTAATTTATAAATCCATACAAACGAGGACTCGGCTCAAATTTAATGAATTAAACTCAATTGATCGAACTTGAACATCAACTCGAGCGCAAATTAACTTAAAATTGAAGGATACATTAATTCAGAAATTCGTAAAAAGGAAAAATTAATAAACTCAATTCAAAATAAATGAATTAAAAATCCTTAATTCAAGTTCGAGCTTAGTTATTTTTAATGTGATGTGTTCTTATGCATCTCAACTAGAGTTGAATAAACAACTTAAGCATTAATTTTGAAAAGAGTTATATGAGGTGATTTAATAGATCCCCTAATGAGAGAATTATGTGGAGACTTTAATAATAATATAGAGATAACTTTGGACAAATATTAATAAATTTATGGGAATTTTGCGTTGATGATAGGAATAATAATTAGATTGTCTTATTGGATTCCGTGGTAACATTTGAGTTGGTGATACCCAACTTATTTTTCAAGAAAGACGAGGAGCACCTTATGACTTTTAAGAGCAGAACCATGAAAACTCAAATTAGCTACTTCTTCATAGGACATAGCACCCGACCTAATTGCAAGGATTGCAAGGTGATACATAACGCTTACTAATCAACTTGGCATTGATCATTAATTGTCAATCTTATAATTAAAGGTTGAAGGAAAAAGTGAAGTCCAGGAGGTGTACCAGTAGAATTTAAAAGAGGATGTAGTTGAATAATTTAGGAATAGAGTAATACATAGAAAAAAAAAGAAAATTGGAAGGAGATATTAACCATATGTGGGAAAGAGTAACAACTCTTTTAATGGATGCAACTAAAGAAATCTTGAGTGTTTCTAAAAGGCCTAAGGTAGTAAGATGGAGTCTTGTTGGTAGAATGACGATGAATAAGAAAAGGTTAATATTAAAAAGGTTGCCTATAAAACTCTATTGAATAGCATTACAAAGGTAGAAAGGAGAGTTAATAGAAAAAGTTACAAATTAGTAAAGAAAGAGGCCAAGAAAAATATTCTTAAAAGCTAAAAGCAGAACTTACAAAAAATTATATTAACGATTGGAAACTAAAGATAGACAAAAAATATATTTAAATTGACGAGAGCTAGAGAACGAAAAGCGAGAGACTTAGATCAAGTTTGTTGTATAAAAGATAAAGCAGGGTAGATGCTTGTGATAGAAAATAGCATCAAAAGAAGATGACAAAGATATTTCTATAATTTTTTTAATGAAGGAGTAAAGGACAATATCTCTATAGATGATCTTAACACGTCTGAGAGATATTGTAACTTTACTTGTTGCTAACATATTACATATAAAAAATTAAAAAAGCTTTAAGGGAGACGAAGGGTGGAAGGGAAGTAGAGTTTGATGAGATATCTATAGAGGTGTCAAAGAGTTTATGTAATCAGGGTCGTATTTAGCTAGCCAAACATTTTAATGTGAATTTTTAAGTCCACGAAAATGTTGAATGAGTAGAGACTTAGTATGATAATTCCTTTATAGAAAAACAAAGAGGACATCCAAAGCTATAATATTTATAAAGACATCAAGCTACTTATTTACTCCAGAAAGTTACAGGAGAAGGTGCTTGAGAAGAGAATGAAAAAGGATGCATATATATCGGGAAACTAGTTTAGTTTCATGCTAAGAACTAAGAAGGTACACTACAAAAGTTTTACATTTCCTTAGGAGATTAATAGAATATTATAGTGAAAGATAACGTAACCTACGTATGATTTTCATTGACTTAGAGAAGGTTGATGACATGGTACCTCGGGAAATCATGTAAAGGTGTTTAGAAGTTAAGGGAGTTTTCTATGACTTATATATGAGTTATTAGGGATATGTATGAAGGTATAAAGGCTAAAGTAAAGCTAAACTAGTTTATCTTATCTACTAAAACACTATCATCAAGCCTTTTTTTATTTGCAGTGTGCTTTGGTTTATGTTGTTTGTTGATGATAGTGTTTTAGTAGATAAGATAAAAGAGTTAATGTTAAGTTAGAACTTTGGAAGGATACATCGTAGTCAAAGAATTTTAAATTGAGCATAACTAAAATTGAGTACTTATATTATAACTTTTCAGACCCTAAGGTAGATCCCGATGCGGAGGTAAAGATCGGTTCGAAACTTATATCACGTAAAGATTGTTTTAAGTATTTAGGACAATGTTACAAATATAGGACTAAACTTGGTACCTTATTTGGTTATAGTACAACACAGTATGATACTGGTCGATATAGAGTACTGTTTCGAATAATTTTTTAAAATTATAAAATAATGTACAAATTTTATAAAATTACAAAATAATCCCTCAATATATTATGTGAAAAAAATTACTTTACTTCAATCATATCTTAATAAATCTTAATAATATAAATTTGATATAACAAATACTTCATTATTTTTATTAATATTATTTTCACATATTTCTTATAAATTAAAATAAATATAATCTTAAATATTTTATTTACAAGTTTTAAATTTTATTATAATATTTTCCTATATATATATAATCAATATATAATATATAATTTTTGAAAAATATTGAATATGATTGTATTAAGTTAACATATTTAGTTATGTATTCTATATATATATATATATGTATATATATATAATCAATGTAAAATATATAATTTTTGAAAAATATTGAATATGATTGTATTAAGTTAATATATTTAGTTATGTATTCTCTAATTACTTTGTATAAGTATAATGACGTAAAAATTCTATTTAATATATTATTATTAGTATCTTCATTGTTTATTAAATAAATTATAGATAATTTAACTGCAATCTTTTTTATTTACAAGTAATTATTATTTTATATAAGACAAATTTTAATTTTTTCAATTTAGTCTTAATTTTTAAATTTAATTTTGACAAATATTTGATTGGTATTCTAATTACCACTAGCCAATATTACCCGAAAGAATCGATACTGACTGGTACCAAAGTTTGGTATGAAACTTTCTTATTTGGTACCATTTTTTACCAGTATAGTCAATATTGACTAGTACAAAATGGTATTCTAAACAATTGTCTAGGATCTATCATCAAAAGAAATTGAGAGATCGATGAATATATTGTTTTTCATATCAAATTAAGGTAACTTAAATGAAGAAGTGAATCGAAAGTTTTATATAACAAAAAGATACTGCTAAAGTTCAAAGATAAATTATACCGTATAGCAATTACGTCAACTATGCTTTATAGGACAGAGTGTTAATCCATCAAGCAAGTGTATAGTCATAAGTTAATGGTAGTGAAAATGAGGATGTTCCGTTAGATTTGCAATCTTACTAAAAGAAATAAAGTAAAAAATGTAATGATAAGAGATAAATTAAATGTGGCTAATATTAATAGAAAATTAAGAGAGGCAAAGCTTAGGTGGTTTTGACATGTTAAGAGAAGACATTCTGACATTATAGTGAGAAAATATGAGAAGATTGTACGTAGGGACTGTAAGACATCTTGTTTATTGTTTGTATTTTCATTTACTTATTTTATTTTTCATATTTATTATTTACCTTATTTTATATTTATTGTATTATTTCTTTTATATTTTTATTTGTAAGTATTTATTTATTTATTTATTATTATTATCATCATCTTTATGCCTATTTTATTTTTATTAGTATTACTTTATTATCTTAATATATATTTTAATATTAGTTATTTATTTATTTAGTATATATATTTCTTTTTTTTCATGTAGGTCTATAAAAAATAACATTTATATCGATTAGGGGTAAGATTGAGTATTTCTGGACCTCTCCATTTTTCGCATATCAATGAAACTTCTACTGGAATGTTATTGTTGTTGCTGAAATTAAATAATAAATTCAAGTTTAACTAAGTTTAAACTTGAAAAATATTTTTACCTAATTTTAAAATTTTAGAAGATAACTTTTCTTCTTTCTTGTTCATTGAGAATTTTAAGAAGTAATTTTGGAAATAAAAAAGAACGAGAATTTCATTATCTAAATATCAAAAAACTCAAACAAATGTTTTATGTAGCAATTTGATAAATTTAGGTCTTATGAAAAAAAATTTAAAATGGTAGACCAAGGGCATTACTAAAAAAAAATTATAGAAATTATTATAACTTCTTATATATCGATATATTTTTAAAATAAATAATTATTATTAACAATCAATATTTTGTATAATTTATTTTTATGTACATACGTCGGCAAAATGATCACTTTTAGCCTTAAGTTTTTTACTAGTCGACAAATTTAACTTTAACATCTCAGAAAAAACAATTATAATCTTAAAATTTAGAACACGTTAAAATTGAAGCCTAGCAAACAAGAAAATTTAATCCCATCTGTTAAATATCAGGTCAGTATTGACCTGACAATTTTAATATTTTTTTTTAGCCCCCAATACCACATCATTACTAACGGAGCGAAGTGAGATCTATTTAAAAACAAAAGGCAAAATGTTCAATTTTAATCCTAAGTTTTACATCATTCAACAAGTTTAACCATAAAATTTTAGAAAGAACACTTAAGACTATAGCTTTCAAAAAATGTTAAAATTTAACAACTGTACAACAAAATTACTAACGACTTGAGGACGTCGTTAACCTGAAATTTTTTAATTATTTTATTTTATTTTAGAACAACTTTACTGCGGAAATGCAAAGAGAGTCCTTTAAATAAAATAAATTTATAGCGGTTTTATGAAAAGTGTAGTTCTCTATTATGGCTTTATAAATATTGTAGTTCTCTATCACTAAGGAGTGTAATTCTTTTTTCAATTAATTCTTATAAGTTTACAATACAAAACTTTTAAACTTCTCATATGTACATTTGTAAACATTTAATAATTATTTATACATGTAACATTTTAGTGATTTTTAGTTTTTTAATATTTATAAATACCATATTTATCTTTATAATTAAAAATATAATTTTTATGGTTCCATGTAAGTTTCTTCTTCTTTTTATTATTATTATTATTATTATTATTATTATTATTATTAGTAATAGTAATAATAGTAGTAGTAGTAGTAGTAGTAGTAGTAGTAGTAGTAGAAGAAGAAGAAAAAGAAGAAGAAGAAGAAGAAGAAGAATATTAATTTTATATTTTATTAATTTAAATATATCATAAAAATGATTGTTATTGGTTGAGGTATTTTTGTTTTTCAAAAGGGGAGTAATGAGAGAATTTAACAAGAAGTTTGAAGTAAGATCTTGTTATACATAAACATAAGTGAAAGATAGAAAATTTTAATTTAATATTTGTTAGTTTTAATTTTTATATATAAAATATGAACGAATATCTAATTTGTTAAATATTTTATTAGATTGTTATAATGAAATAAGAATTGTTATTAAAATAATTTGCATCGATAATAATAAGCTTACTTTAAACTTGACTAAATTCAGATATTCTAATCTTTCTACATTGCAATTTCGTTATAAAGTCATTATAACATGTAAATAAAATAAAATAAAGATTACTAAAAAGTCTCGGGTCAACGACATCATCAAGTCGTTAGTCATTCCGTTGTAATGAGTTTAAATTTTAACATTTTTTAAAAGTTAGGGTGTTAATTGTTTTTTATGAAATATTAGAGTTACGACAATGATATAAAACTTAGGTTTAAATTTGACTCTTTTGCCAAAATTTTTTTAAAAGGTGGATTCCACCTTACCATATTAGCAATGACGTGGCATTGGGACTCACAAAAAAGAAAAAATATTTAAAAAATGTTCGGTCGGATTATATCGTAAAATTTAACTCTATCTGTTAAGTGTCGGGTCAATGCTGACTTTATACTTACCAAATAGAGTTAAATTTTCTGTTATAATAAGGTTCAATTTTAATATTTTCTAAATATTAGAGTTATAATTGTTCTCTCTAAAATATTATAGTTAAACTTATCGATACATGAAAATATTTTATTGGCTTTTTTGTTACATACAATTTATTAAATTTTGCAGTATGGGTCATGTCAAGCAGCGACGATGGAACAATTTTCGGAGTGAGATCCTCTGTATCAACTCTGTTCTATGCGATCTTATCCATACATTTCTGTAGGTCCCACATAAGTCTTATATATTTATATGGATGAGATCGAGTGAAACAGAGTTAGAATAAAGTAGTAGGTACAAAAAATCTGGTTCTCAATTTTCCTCAAATGAGTGTTGAATAAGGTTGGTAAGATTTGATTGGTCTAATCCGAAGCCCATAAACTCGACCCGAATTGATTGGACTCAATTTTTTTCTTAAAATTATGAACTTTGAGTTGGTTTGGACAATTAAAACTCTAGCATGCTCCGACTTGAAACTTAAAATTAAAAAAAAAAGATCATAATTTTTATTTTTTAAATTTAAAAAATATTTTAATTGAATTTAATTCGAATTCAACGGGGGCTTTTAAAAAATATTTTAATTGAATTTAATTCGAATTCAACGGGGGCTTTAAATTGCTAAAAGCTCGATTTGGAACCAAAATCTCAAAGTCTTATGGGCCAACATCTCTGGGCATGGATACAATAACGAGCTATCTGAAGTTTGGATGGACAAGCAAATATTCGAAGTTAGTAGACCACAAACATCAATTACACTGATTGAGAAGAAACTTAACACCTTCCACACAGACTCGGAGAAACAACAAAATTTGTAAGAATGATTCTTTTCACTTGTAACAACATGTCTCTCCTGTAAGAAAGACTACCGAATGAATCAATAGTCCAATTTGTGTAATTAATTAAAGTATTTAAATGTTTTATTTATAAAATCATTTTAAAAACTTTTCTTTTCAGTTTAATATGAGAATTAAGAATTATAAATAAAAGATTTAAAATTTTATATTAATCATATTTTTAAAGAGCTGAATTTTTAAACTTAATTTATCTCAATTAGACTTTATATTATTTAATATTTTTAAAAGAGTTAAAATTTTTAGTTTGATTTGACTTAAATAAAATTTAAACTACTTAATTTTTTAAAAAGTTGAAATTTTGAACTTAATTGAGATTTTCTTTAGTTAAAAACAAAATAAACTTGAATTTAGTCCAAGCTGCTAACTCAAGCCAAGCTTCTAAAGTCATATCCAACTTAGAATTGGCTTCGAGTTATAAAAAAGATGACGTCAAGTTATCATGCCCCTTATGCCTGGATAACACAAGTGTTATAATGGCCGGAACAAAGAATTGCAATCCTGCAAGAATGAGCTAACTCCAAAAACCCATTTTTCGTTCGAATTGCAAGCTGCAACTCGTCTACGTGAAGTCAGAATCACTAATCAGCCATATGACATGTTTTGTACACATTGCCTATTACATTATGAGAGTTAGCAATGCCCGAAGTCGTTACCTTAACTGCTAGAAAGGGGATGTCGAAGGCAGGGCTAGTGACGGAAGTAAAGTAGCAAATGTTAGGCAATTTTGCCCATAAGGGCAATTTTGTCATTTTCCCATTCAGTGGACAGCATTTAATTGCATTATTTGGTTTTAAATAAATTATCGGTTAAGTTACGTAATTTGATCCAGATAAGGGTAATAAAGTGGCTCAATAAATGATCTAAATTAATGGGTCGAAGTTCGGTAGAAAATAGATCTCTTTTAGTGTGGACCTAGTCCATATTAGCCTTGTGATGGGGAAGTTCGAAATGGAAGCTATATAAGTAGGTTAAGGTTTCCTGTAGTTACTCATATCAATCACGAGCATAAGGAATCTCTAACTCGTTAAGAGAGCTCGTGTTTTGAGAAAAATATAGAAAGACCTAGCCCGTGTCTCGGAGAGCTCGTTTGAAGTTTTAGAATAAAAAATCAGGTATTTCCACGTTTCTTCATTTTTTTTCCTGTTTGCGTTTGATCTGGGGTACGTGACTAAGGACCCTTCATGTATTACACGTGGTATCAGAGCAGTGACACGATTGGATGTTAAAAACAGAGATTTTTCGATTTTTCTCTCCATAAGGCTTTCGGAGATTTCACTTCCGTTTCTTGGTTTTTTCTTGCTTTTATTGCATGAAAGTAGCGTACATGTGTTTAGCCTTGAGAAACGGGTTAAAAATGAGCTTAAAAAGTCAAAAAATCGTCCCAAAACTCGGCAAAAATTGTCTTTTTTCTGGCGAGGGACGCGTCATCGTTAGGCCTGATTGTGAACAGTGACGTTAGCGTGCGCTGCAGTGTCGGAGGAGTGCATCACATGCCCCAAACATGCATCTGGCCGCACACGCGTGTATGTCGCGCATTAGATGTGTCTTCCGCGTGTCTGGGTAAGGCGTGGTCTACACGCAATAATCGCGCGTGACACGGTGACAGACGTCAGCACGTTGACGTCAACATACGAACGTCTGCTGCAGTTTTTAAAATAACACAAAAATTTCAGATTTTTCGTAAGGGTGCCTCGGGGTGATTTGGGTCAGTTTTCGAGTCCGAGAAAATTATAAAGTAAAATTTTCCATTTTTCTAGATTTATTACATTAGTAATAAATTAAAGTTTAACTCTAGAAAAAGGAATTAGGATATTTTGGATTCGATTTCGAGTGAATTTTCATTCTTCGGACATTACATGAGGGAGATACTTAAAATTTTTATGTCTCGAGTCTCATATTTAGTGTTCGGGATTGCATGATGGTTAATCAAAAAAGGAATAGAGACATTCTGAAGCCATTTTCAAGTGAATTTTCGTGCAACGAACTTTTCATAAAGGAGATACATGATCGTTTCAGTATCCGGTAATGTATGATAATGAAGTTTTTGAAAAATATCTTCAACACGGGTGTATGAGAATGAGACCGTGCATTCAAGTTTTGCATTTATTGAAGTTATATTGTCATATATCATATGCCCATAAAGAATATGAGAATGACATAAAGTTGTATCTCTTGTGTTGGTAGACTTTCTGAGGTATTGATGAGAATGTAGTCATCAAATGGCCTTTCAAGTCAGTATTTTGGATTGTTTTACTTGCATATTGGGGGATGTCTATGATTTTATGTTTGGCTATTCTGCCTAAAGGTGTTGGCTTTACATAACGTTTTGAGATGATGATAAAGGCATTAGATGGAGGAAAGCTGTTGCTTGAACGATCTATTCACCTAAAGGTAGTAGTATCATGAGATTTGATGGTTTGTACTCTGATCAGTTTTTATGCTGAAAGCCAAAGGTGTTTCATAATATGTGTGATTGGATTTTCAGGAAAGATGTTGTTTAATAGCTTTCAATATCGTTGTTGTCTTACATTAGTGCTGATCAAATCAAAGTTACTAACGAGTCACTTTTTTAGTCAATAAAATCAGTGTCATCATTGAAATTATGATCGGTTTCAATACAAGAAGAAAACTGAGGATGTATTTGCTATGAAATTAGCTAAGGTTGATATGGCCATATGGATATATTTGCCATATTCAGTTACATCCATGAGATCGAAAGCTCATAAGGCAGCCTATGAAGCCCAGGATTGGTTTGACAAATTATGTCTTATGACCATTAAGAGATTCGTTTCTAACCATCTATTTAGTGAACTTCTGGACACAGACATAACACAGTAATTTCTTGGAAATGTCTACTAGAGGTTCATAGTCTCATCTATTATTGAGAAAAGTGCCTTAAATAAGGAATCATTCTCTAGTATACGAGAAAAGGGGGAGTAAGGAGAATATGTTAAGAATCATTCATCTTTATAGTAGAATGAAGATGTTGTACATTCCTCTTCCTGATGTCTTTATAGTTCACCATACTCTGGATACACTCCCTCCAGAGATTAGTAATCTGGTGATGACATATTCATGGCAGGATGAGGATTGAGACTTTGAACGCTTTAATTACTCATTGCGTTGCTGAAGGGGAGAAACTTAACTTTGTTACTCATATAGTCCTCGCAGCAACTGAAGGGAAGGTAAAGATAAAGCGCACTAAGATTAAAGATAGAAAGACTGAATATTCTCCATATGCTGATATTGGTCAATCCAGTGCTGATAAAGGTCCTATGGACATAAAGTACCCAGCAGTATAAGGTCTAGAAGGAAAGACTGTAATCATCAGATAATTCCTTAGCTTGTTAGTTTATGAATCTGATTTGCGATAGTCGCATTAAGTGCTTAATGACTACATAGTAGAGTATCTGATCAAGGTGCTTCCACGGTGCAGGGGTTCATATCAGGGATAAAGAAGGAAGAACTAATGGTTGACAGTAATGAGGAAATGGAAGTAATATTTATAGGGGATGGATGTATTGAATCTTGTAGCAAGGTTCATTTAAGTTTTTACACGACACATTTTATATATGATCTTTTGATCAATTTTGGATGAAGAAAGTTGATTTTTTGTATTTAATACTTCTATTTTATAGTTGTGTTTGATGCAAAAAATAATGGTACAACTTTCTTGTCATATGTTTTATATAGAACGTGTCTTACCCCGAATTAGATATATGCTTCTTTATGTCTTGCTGAACAAGTCATGAAATAAAGGACCCTGATGAATGAAAAGTCATACATGGTGTGACATAAAAGTTTAAGCCACAATTCCAGAGCTAGGGTTAAGAAATTGGTTAAGGAAAACATTCCTCAATTTTAGATTAAGATGATTTGGGAAAGTGTGTTGACTATTGTAAAGGTAAGTTGACTGATAAGGATATTGTGGTCAACTCACACTTCTGACTTGTTAAGTCTGATACATAAAGATATCAGAAGATCTTATACATATGAATGTCAGATTTGACCATGGAGGAGAATATTGTAGGAAACATGTTGTTTCAAGACTTAAAAAGGTTCGTTTGCCAAACATATGAAATCGGTTAGGATAGTGACTTGATTCATTATATCGAGTAGTCTTGAGCAAAATGGTGTATTGCCAAAAGGCGTAATCGCACCCTAAAAGACTTGTAAAAGTCAATGTAAAATAGACTAATCTACTTGATTATTTAAGTGTAAAAAACCCAGTCTTACACACATTTGTGTATAAGGCTACCCTACCGAGGTAATATAATCCTTACAAAGAAAATTGCATACTCATGTTCATTGCTATTTAGATATCCTAACCACTCTTAAGGCTATAGATACTGTAGAAAAGTAGGGAACAGAATAATGGAATACAAACATCTAAGTTTCTAGAGTACAATGTCTATGATGATGGTGGGCCCTTTAACCCTTCAGATGATAGTAGGGTGGATACTACAGTTATTATGTACTCATTACTCATACAGTTAGATCTAGTGTATCTAGGTCTTTGTACCGTACTTGTACATGAACAGGAACCCATAGCTGTACATACAAAGGTTCCTGGGGGTACAAGATCTAATACAGTTATAAAGATTCACCAGATTGAGATGACCTGTTATCCTATCTGATATCATAGTCTATTAGGTGAACAAGACTATGATATAATACGTATTAAGAATCCAGTTACTTTTACGTTATTTCTGTACCCGTAGTGGAATTGTGGTAGATTGTAATAACTAATGAGATGCAAGCCATGAAGTATAGTAAGGTCTGGGAGCTGGTTGATTTTGCATTAGAACTGTAAACCTGTCAGTTGTAAATAAAGTTTAAGATCTGAAGGATTTCAGGATAAAGTTCAGTGGTTTATAGACTGGCTTAGTTGCCTGATAGTTCACTCAGGGAGAAATGTTAACTTTAGAGTTACTTTTCTCTCGCATCCTCAAAGGATACATTTTGAATAATTAAAGCAATTGTATCTCATGATGACAAGGAGTTACATCAGATGGTTGTCAAAACCGCTTTCCTGGATAAAGACCTTTATAAAGTGGTCTATATGGTACAACTTGAAGGATTTTAGGATCTAGATGGAACTGACATAGTTTGCACGTTATGCAGATCAACATATGTTTTACATCAAACCTCCCAAAAGTGATACATTACAGTTGATGAGGTCATTACCTTTTCCAACTTCATGGAAAATAAAGTTAAAAGATGCTTATACTGTGAGGTCAGGGGGAGCAAAGTTATCTTCCTATTACAGCATGAGGATGATAAATTGCTTACGTCAAATTACTTGACTATATTGAATAAGGGCAAGCAACTTTTAGTCAAGAACTTTGACATAAAGGACCTTGGCGTAGCATCTTTTGTCCTAGGTATTCAGGATTATCGGGACAGATCATAAAACTCATTATACCTCTCACATACATTAAGTAAAGAGAGAGGTTATGAGGAATTTTTCGTATTCTAGTATAGTTGATAGCCTAATGTATGCTTGGCTATGTACTAGGAAGGACATTGCATTTAAAGTTTGACTGTTTGGTTAGCATCTAGTTAACCCAGATGTAGACCATTAAAATGTAGTCAAGTAAGTATAGAGATATTAAAAGGAATCAAGGATTATGTGTTGACATATAGAAAAGTCAACAGACTAAACCTCGTGGGGAATTTAGATTCAGATTTTAGCTATGTGTTTGGATTATCGAAAGTTCACTTAAGGTTACAGTTTAGGGTTGTAGATGGTACAATGTTGTAGAAGAGTGTCACGAAGACACGGATAACTTCCTCAACTATGCATGCATAGTGTATGCAATAGGGCTTCCACATATACAGTTTAAATTAGAACTTTGATTTTTAAGTTGTCTGTGGTTGATTTAATGGATAGACTTATATAGTTGTACTATAATTAAGCTTCTGTTTTGTTTAACAACAAAGTTGAATGTCACAGGGTCTTAACATTTTGAGGTCAAATTCTTGATCATGAAGTAGTTGACATGAAAAGGTGACATTAAGGTTTGGAGCAATTAAAGACTGAGGAACTAAAAGTCGATTATTTGACTAAAGGACTTTAGCCACTTGTGTTTGGAACACAAGTATACAGTATGAGTATTTTGAAGTCCTTAGACATTGTTAGTTAATGGATTGTTATGTTTGTTCCATGTACATTTATACATTTTGGTGTATTATGACAGTGTGACGATTCATCAATTAATGATGATCATTGTTTATCCTCAGTAATACATGTTATCATACATTGTCATAATACATATAAAAGTCTTAAGATTTGTGTTGATCTTAAGTATTTTAAAGGTCATTGGGTATTTATAAATATTGACCTTGAGCCTATTTCATTAGACACATACAGTTTTATACGGATATATCCTTCAAGTTTCATATTACATAGGGGATATAAGTTTTAATCCCATAAAGGTTCTCCAATGCAATTTAGTATTCAGTTAGAGAACGTAAAGGTTTTCTCTAATGTTGTTTAGCATATGGTGAGAGGAAACAAGTTTTCTCTAATGCTGTTTAGCATTCGGAGAGAGAAAACAGGATTTCTCTGATGTAGTTCAGTGATGTGGTTTAGCATAAAATAGGAGAAATCGAAACCTACAAACGAAGATGATACATACTAGATCATAAAGGTATCATCGTAATTTGCTACACTCCATTTTCTCATTCATATTAGTAAGGTATTAGGTATTTGTGATTGTATTAGATCTGTGTCACACATGACATATGCATCTGATACTTTTTGGTATCGAAAGCCTTGTAGGACAAAATGTTGGACTTTCATTACCTTTGGATCAAATGTTTCGTTTTTTAAACTCAGTAGACTAATACAGTAGCATAGCTTAACGTAGTTTTTAAACTTGATTCAAAAAATACAATTAAGTATTATCCAAAGGGGAGAATGTTAGACAATTTTGCCCCTAAGGGCAATTTTGTCATTTTTCCCATTCAGTGGATAACATTTAATTGCACTATTTGGTTGTAAATAAATTATCGATTAAGTTACTTAATTTGATCCAGATAAGGGTAATAAAGTGACCAAATTAATGAGTTAAAGTCCGGGTGGAAAATGAATCCCTTTTAGTATGGAGCTGGTCCATATCGGCCTTGTAATGGGGAAGCTTGATATGGAAGCTATATAAATAGGTTAAGATCTCTTGTAGTTGCTCATATCAATCACGAGCATAAGGAATCTCTGACTCGTTAAGAGAACTTATGTTTTGAGAAAACTGTAGAAAGACCTAGCTCATGTCCCGAAGAGCAATTCCCGTGAAGGCGGCAGTGGATTCGAGTTTGTTTCTACATCGAAAAACTCATTTAAAGTTTCGGAATTGAAAATCAAGTATTTTCGCATTTTTTTGTATTTTGCTCGTTTGCGTTCGATCCGGAGTACGTGACTAAAGACCCGTCACGTATTACAGCAAAATCCATGGTTACTCCAATTAACTTCACCAAAACATTTTACAATTTAAGGATGAAATGTGGTTATACTTTTATGTAAGAGTGATAATAGGAGGAGGCTCAAATAGAATTTAAATTAGTTATTAGACATTAAATTAATTTAAGTTTCATTATTAGTTGGAAAATTTAATAATTCAATTTAACCAAATTCAAATAATTAAATTGAGTTTGTGTTTTGGAAATCAACTAATACACCAATCTGAACTTATTTAGACTAACGCAAGGTAAAGGCGTAAGTTTTCAAGAATCAAGATAGCAAAGGCAACTCAAATTAAGGCTATTTGTTGTATCACCACTAACATGCGGCATTAGATCTTCTGTCCCACTAATCCTGGCCCTATTCTGTGCCACAACAAAACATCGACATTTCAATAACTGATAGCTTCCACTTTGTTTTCACCCAAGCCAAGCCGAACGTCTCCTCTGCCTAATCCAAGCCAACGTCTCCTCCTCTTTTTGATTTTGCTTCCCGCTTTATTTCTTCGATCTTACTCTTAGATCTGT
>JAOSBN010000007.1:29947513-29979412 GCA_027563595.1 Erythroxylum suave
TTCTAACAATTCTAAATATGCATCTTGAAGTTCATTAAAGTTAGAAGTTACCTCCTCGTCACCTTCTTTTTCGGCTATCAAGCATATATTTGCTTGTTCTGATGCTTCTGAATTAGAATTAGATTTGGATGAATCTAAATCTTCCCAAGTTGCCATTATATTCTTTTTATTTCCTTTATTTTTCTTCGGTTCTCTTCTCAGCAACGCACATTCAGACTTATAGTGTCTTGGTTTGTTGCACTCGTAGCAAATGATAGAAGTCTTCTCATTCTTGACATCTTCTTTGCTATTTTTCTTAAAAGAAAATTTTTTGCTTCCTTTTGCTTTCTTTGTCCACATCTTTATGATCTTCCTTGGAATGAAAGATAATTCGTCATCATCTTCACTTGAATCACGATCAAATTCACTGGTATCATCTTTCTTGACTTCTTTGATCTTTAATGCTTTTAATGAAGAACTTCTATTTCTCTGAGTCTTGTGATTTTTCTGACCAGCCTTTAATGTTATGGATTTGCCTCTTTTAGGTTTATCTTCAACATTGAGCTCTACTTCATATATCTTCAAAGAACCAAGCAATTTGTCTAGCTTTAACTTGCTCAAGTCCTTGGCTTCTTGTATAGCAGTGACTTTGGGTCTCCATCTTTTCGGCAGACTTCTGAGAATCTTCCTCACATGGTCTTGATTATTGTAGATTCTCCCAGGAGCTTTAAGTCCATTAACGATAGATTGAAATCGTCCAAACATCTGATCAACAGACTCATCTTCCTGCATTTTAAACAGCTCATACTGATGTACGAGAATACTGATCTTGGACTCTTTCACCTGGTTTATGCCTTCATATGCGATGGATAGAGTGTCCCACATCTCCTTCGCAATCTCACATCGATAAACTTTATCATATTCACTTCTGCTCAACGCACAACTTAGAAAGAACTTAGCCTTGAATTTAGTTGAAATCTGGTTTTGTGATCAGCTGACCATCTGTTGCGAGGAATGGCATTTCCTTCATCATCTACTGGTTCGTATGGTCCATTCTCGATGATATCCCAAAGGTCAATGTGAGTAGATTCTATGAAGAGCCGCATCTTGTCCTTCTAATAATGATAATCTTCACCATTGAACGCAGGAAGTCTTGTGATGGAGGCACCTTCAGCTATAAAAACATGTGATTCTGCCATGGATTTTTGTCCTCACTTTGTAAAGGTGGTTCCTGGAAACCGAGCTCTGATACCAATTGAAGTAAATCACACGTTAGTATAGAATTTACGTACAAGAAACTCGATATACAGAAAGGGGGGATTGAATGGTGTATCATTTTTTTGAATATAAAATCTTGCTAAGAATTTCTCTGACTTGTTAAAAAGATATCACAAGGATTATACGAAAATTATTACGTAGTTAAATCACAAATAACTTCCATATAATTGTTTAATCAACAAAATAAAATGAAGTAAAGGATAGAAGATAGACGCTGCGATTTTTATACTAGTTCACCCCAAACTGTGGGCTACGTCCAGTCCTCAGAGTTCGTCTGAGTGTTTTACGATACTTCAAACAATTACAAGTATTCTTTCTTCCCTTCCAGAGCCTCTTCAGGTCTTTTACAAAGTATTCTTTCAGCTAACGTAGCCTCTCCAGGCTCTCAGCCTTTTCTTTCTCTCACTAGAAAGATATTGTGAGCTTTTGTTATAGTAGGGTTAGCTCTCTTAGTATCGCACTATAGAATTTCTCTTTTCTAAGTAAGCACTGAAGGCTCAAAGATCACTGATTTCTCAAAAGTTGTAAGATTCGTGAAATTCGTCATATTCTAAAATCTTCGACTACGACTATTATTTATAGCCTAAGTCTCTAACTGCTTATTGATCCTTGATAATCGCTTCTTGATTCTTGATAACCGTCATTTAGTTGAGTTCTGTAACTAACTCTAAGTAATTGTCTGACGTATTACTGTATCTTCATGGTATCGTCTATGTTTTCTTTGCGTCTGTATTGTCTTTGCGTCTATATTGTCCTTGCGTCTGTGTTGTCTTTACATCTATATTGTCTTCGCGTCTGTATTGTCTTTACGTCTGTATTGTCTTGGTGTCTGTGTTGTCTTTGCGTCTGTATTCTGTACTTTGTCTGCACACTTAACACACTTGTCAAAACTTTCATTTGTTTCTAACATTATTATTATTTGATTGTTATCAAAATTAGTCATCGTGAAGTCCTCTTGACTTAACACTATGTTCATTAGCAACGGACAATAGTAGCAGAGCAGGCTTGGCTTGTAGCATCAACATCTGTGCTCATGGGACAACATCTTGTTCCTACCAAGCTCCACATAGTTGGAACAGACTAATTGATACAAAAGATCTTAACCCGTCGCAAGAACCTCAAGCCTATTTATAAAAGAACACTTGTCCCACTCCACGAAGAAAATCTATTATGTAGACATGAATCGTACCTTCAAGACAATCTAATACTGCCAAAACTCAAAGGCTTGATTCCTTTTTACATCTAAAACGCACCAAAGATCGAACGAACGATCGAAGAAATGCCAATGCACACAGCAATTATGATTAATCTTCACAGCTATTTATCCTGCAACATGAGGACTGAAAACTGAATTGGGTGCTCAAACCTGTCAGTCATTAAAAAGAAAAACTAAATAGAATTAGAAGAAGCTCTCAAGTGACCAGATTAATGAAGTAGCTTATGTCATGAAAACGAAAAATAAATGAGATTAGCATGAAAGTAATTGCCGATTGAGAAGCATTGAAGTTATGCAATTGTAATGCCAAATTTATTTTCCCTCAGTGTGACAAATGTACAAGCATGCTAACTTAATATCTGTGCAGTTAGATGCTTGAAACATGAGTTAGGAATCATGAACAAGCATAATCAATCAAGGATAAACCACATTTAAACCATTCATAGGCATTGAACAAAAGCTGAACTTAAGCTGAAATTCGGGTAGACCAAATGAAAAGTAACTAGCTAACTTTGAAAAATCATAACTTAAGCTATAAACCTCAGAATTTAGTGATTGAAGTTGCTATCTCTTCCTCTTGATGAGCTCTAAATGCTCACCAAATATCATAGGACGAGGAGGTCTGTGCTAAAATTTATGTCATGCAAAAAGAGGTTGTCCCCTTTTTGTGACCTAAAATGTACACCAAATTTGGAGAATAAACTGTATTAATTGGCAACAAATTATGGGGCAAGAAAGGTGCCATTATCTTCATCTATGTCTTAGTTTTCAAATAAAATTTTCCTTGTTAAATTTAGACAACAATAAGGCACCCAAAACATTTTTCTCCCACAGCTACTCTATCAGACCTAACATTCCAGATTCAACATTCAATTTTTGACTTCCATGCAGAACCGTTTGGAAGAAAAAAAAAATCAATAGTTCGAAGCACCATTTAAATCAATTCTAAAGAAGTGTTTCGAGGAATGCAGAAGACATAGGTTCAAAATTAAATTTTCCTTTACACACAACATATGGCACTAAGCAAATTTAAGCTTGAAAATGATAGCTTTGAAAAAGGATAACATTATGAGATATAGCTAAGTTATTATTGGAATGCATGTTGTTGAACATCATTTCTAGACCACTCCAATCCTATTTCCTTTCCTAAAATGGAGAGGGTGGCATTAATATGCTTAACTTATTACATTATACTCATTTAACCTATTACAATGGCACAAAACATTCTCATGTCAGTTGTATAACAGTCAAATTAGAAGTCAGCAAGTTAGTAAGATTTGTAACTAAAAAAGAAAAAAGAACCAACCTGTGTCTCAAACGTCATGATATGTTAGGTATCTCAATATTGTCTAGTCACTTAAGGACGAAAACAATGATATGATCTTAGTTACGCAACTGGCTAGAATCATCTGCCTTCTTATAAGCAAAAGTTTGAAAAATCATAACTTAAGCTATAAATCTCAGAATTTAGTGATTGAAGTTGCTATCTCTTTCTCTTGATGAACTCTAAATGCTCACCAAATATCATAGGATGAGGAGATATGTGCTAAAAGTTATGTCATGCAAAATGGGGCTGTCCCCTTTTTGTGACCAAAAATGTGCACCAAATTTGGAGAATAAACTGTATTAATTGGCAACGAATTATGGGGCAAAAAAGGTGTCATTATCTTCATCTATGTCTTAGCTTTCAAAAAAAAATTTCCTTGCTAAATTTAGACAACAATAAGGCACCCAAAACATTTTTCTCCCTCAGCTACTTTATCAGACCTAACATTCTAGATTCAACACCTAAGTTTGCACAGGCATAACTTCATATAGAAAAACCAGAAAAATGCTCAAAAATTTGAAAATTTTTCCTTAAGATGTCTACTTTTAGGGCATACATGTCTTGCTAACAATATCCAATGGCACTGTCCTTGGCATGCCACAAACAGGGACCTGCCCTTGCTACCAAGAAATAGGACAACACCTAAACCATATACAAGCCATTCCAAATCTTCCATATATACTTCCAAATGTACACAAAAATACATGCACGGACCATTTACATATACAAGAGCCCTAAACCAAAAGAGATTACATACTTAAAACTACAATAGGAACAACAAATAGCAATAACGCAATAAAGGCTTTGCAAGAAGAGCTAAGGAAAAGCTTTCAACAACCCCAACTAGTAAATGGGACAACTAATTAGGTTCCATAGAGAGTGTCAACGGCTACTTTTGGAGGCAACTTTGGCTTACCTTACCTAGTTAAAGAAGTGAAGGGGTAATTGGTGTGTGTCTTGTTTTACATGCCATTGTTGACAGGAAGAAGAACCTTTAAATGTAATAGTTGATCACCATACAGCATTTATTTTCTACATAATCCAATCTGTTAAATGATCAAAACATGGTGGTGGAATGGATTTAAGTAACTAAACAGTATTTATTAGTATGAACGAAGGAAAAAAACATACGGATATTTGGTAAAATTTCTTGTTGGGTTTGTTTTTAATTCAGAGAATTATCTTTTCCTGACAAGCTCGTAAAAACGCTTCTAACCGTAGCTTTTGATGAACAAGTAAAAACTTTTGGAATGCTTTTCACTGCTGAATCTATTAGAAGGTCTCCATCCTCATCAGAACACATTTCCTTTAACAGTCTCTCAAATTGATCTGTACTATGCTGCAGGATAGAATGTTGTATTGGTAGTAACTCAAGCTTATCGTGATAATAGAAATTGATTCATACATTTTGTAGAATTAATAAGCACCAAAATTATCCCTATTCCTCTCATCACTAAAGAACAAGAACTGAATAAAGCTAGCCTCTGCTCTTCAGATCCTCAAGTTTTTGTTGATTCTACAACATACAGTCATGGCTATGTAGACACGTAATTCAGAGACATAGAATCTATAAAATAAATTGTGAACGAAAGCACTTAAGCTAAGAAATAAAAGGAATAAACCTTACCTTAGATCCATGCACTACTACTCTAAAACCTCTGTAAAGGAACAAAACCAGAAACAGAGCATGAACTGATGGATATTTAAGACAGACACGGGACCCCCAATACGTTCAAATCATTTCTTAAAAGAGTGGGTTTGACAAGGCTTGAAACAGAACTAAAACTCTAAAATTGCCTAAAGTCAATCGAAGTCACATAAATACAAAGAAAATGAGAAATTTCATACAAAGTCCATACCTTTGGTAGATCCATTGACCATGATTACGACGACAACTCTTTCCTCCAAGCTATCCGTCTCCAATCAACCAAAACCCAGAAGACCAAATCCTCAAAAGTGGTCAAAGCACATGTTTTCTTAAACTCAAAACACCAAATTCCAGAGTACGTGAGTAGTTGATTGAGAGAAAGAGTGTCTTTGTGTGAAGAAGAGGGGCGATTGTAATAGAACAAAGAGAGAAGACAGATCTAAGAGTAAGATCGAAGAAATAAAGCGGGAAGCAAAATCAAAAAGAGGAGGAGACGTTGGCTTGGATTAGACAGAGGAGACGCTTGGCTTGGCTTGGGTGAAAACAAAGTGGAAGCTATCAGTTATTAAAAAGTTGACATTTTGTTGTGGCACAGAATAGGGTCAGGATTAGTGGGATAGAAGATCTGATAAATAATTTAATAAATCAATAACTTAAATTCAAATAATAAATTTAAATTAATTAATAACTCAAATTCATGCATTGTTAATAAAACTTAATTGAAAAATATCTTGCTAATCTAACTTACGAGTTAATTTAAGGTATAAAATTTAAAAGTTGAACTAATATTAAACCGTTATAGAATCAGTTAGGAGTGGGCACGATTCGGTTCGATCGGGGTTCTACTGTTGAATCGAATCGAACCAAATAATCGGTTTTATTCGAACCAAAAACATAACCAAACCGAACTGATTGTTAGATGAAACAGAAAATTTGATTTGCCTTGCGGTTCGGTTATTTCAATCAGTTTGGGCCCTAATCTTGGGCCTTAAATTTTGGGTCAATTTTAGTACATATCCAATATTTTTGTTTCATTTTAAGACCTATTGGGTAATTGTCATACTTGCAAATTGCAAACTTACCTTATATACCTAGAGTTAGAAGTATAAAAAATACAAACTTTTTTTGTTTTTAGTTGATCGGTTCGGTTCGGTTCGGTTCGGGTTGGAAAAATTTTTGCCTACATCGCACGCGAACCAATATAGTCAGTTTTTTCAATATCTAAAACCGAACCGACCATCCTTCACTTCGGTGTGGTTCGGTTTGGCCCGGTTTTTTCGATTTTACGAGTTGATTTGATTTTTTCAATTTTTTTGCCCACCCCTAGAATCAGTATATAATAAAGATTACAAAATTGAAAATTTTAAAATAAGACTGGAGAAAAAACTTGTAGGAGTTCATTGAGAAATTTTAAATTTATCAATGAATTTATAAAAATTAATCAATTAATTAATAAATAAATTAAATTTTAATCAAAACATTATAAAGGTAAATTCAATTAAAAATTAAAATTTTAATTAAAAAGGTAATGTTTACAATTAGATTAATTTTTTAATCATTTCTCACGGATTTAATTCTGTCTGTTGGTCGAAATTCTTCATTTCGTCTGCATTTGGGTTCTTGACGAAAGCCTATCGATCATTCCTTGTTTAGACTTTGGTATGAAGCATCCTCACTAGTGTCTCAGCGGACGTCAGTATCCTCGGAGACACGAAACGTCGCTTTCGACACTAAGACAAGCTGTCCCGTACGATTTCTCCAATTGAATTGCCGAACAACAGACATCCCACAGAGAATTGTCCAATGTTTTCCTCAAACAGAAGCGACAAATGAGACTTAACTCTATTCAGAGTTTGCCACCTTTGAGATTGAGACGAACTGAACCGCAGCTTCCGCTCTTGCCAATATTGGGGTAAATCCTACCGTGGATTGGCAAACCGGCCAACCCGAAATTAATAGATTAAATCCGAATTGATTAAATTCTTCATTCAATTTATACCAACTTGGCGAATCAATTGATCAAACAACGTCATTTTGGACCTGACCTGGTACAACAAATTGGGTGCCAGCCGTTGTTACCATTTCTAATAGGAAGTAGATGAGCATCTTCCTAAGAAGAAAGCAACTTGTCACACAAGTGGTCGAAACTGTTTTTTTAAGTTAATCAAAAATATGGTAAATGATCAAAACAGGTCCAAGTCCACACCTGTTTATTAAACGACTAAACAAACAGGTTATTGAAATAAATTCAGTGAAAATTCAAAGAACTGATATGGCAACAATTAGTCAACAAATAACAAGTGTCTACATGAATGGTAAAAGTCCCAAGACGAAAGCTCAATTTCTCATACAAGTTAAAAGGCGATTTCAACAAGAAAGGATCCTGAAGAATGAAATCAATGTGAACTTCAGGACCATTTCTTGTTAAAACATTGTCTCCACTGACTGTCATTTTACATACAGGATGGATACTAAATAACTTTTGAGTTTTGACTGCTGGAATCACCTGGAAATGAAATGTCACACTTACCTTGAATGATCTTTAAGAATATTTTAAATACATAATGCACTGATTCAACAGGTTTTACAATCCCAAACCTGGTAATAGATAGTTTTAACTCATTCCAATGCAACCGCAAGCAGAGATAAATTGCGACAATTACCTAGTTTCCATGGCCAGGCCAGTGGAGGATTCGTATCCCGTTAGAATCTAGGCATGAAAATGTGATTCTGATGCATCCATGATGGTTCGATCCTCATGAATCAAGATGATGTCATAATTACGATATTAAGAACTTTGTCAGCTTCCAGAAAATCAAACCCTTTAGACCTCCGAAAGAAACAGAATTTACCTCAACTGATCTAACGAAGTTCAAGAAGTTTCCACTACACCGATACATCACCAGTTGACATGGAATTCTCTTGGAGCTACAAATTTGATTCATCACTCAAACCTATTGTTCATTCTATTGTAGGAGGCCTCAAGTTACTCTACAACACCAAGACCTTGAGTTGAATCTTCTCAAAAACAGTTTTTCTCTTCTTTATGTTTCTCTTTTTCATACCTTTATGCAAATTATACCGATGAAATAAGTCTCAAGATTAGAAATGCATAGCTACCATTTACTTCCATGCTAAATGTGATTGCAATAAAATACATGAATCTGGACATAATCCACAGTAGATGCTATTGTCTACAACACATGTACAGAACTCAGATAACATATTAAAAGGTATAACTTTCACTGTTTCACAGATACCTGTCTTTAAAACATTAACATTGACAACATAAAAGCATATTATCAAGATAAATAGAACAGGTGAACTCTCTCCTAGTCCTTGCAAAAGCAAGATCTTACCTGTTACAAGAGTTCTGTATTCTATGTACCCTTTCTTCTCAAGTGGTGAAGAACAAGAGGTACCCCTTCAAACAAATGTAATAGATAATTCTCTAAATCCTCTGGTGTGTACTTTATGTATTTCCCGGCATGCTTGCCACTTTCTAGCTGACTCCCAAACCTCCCCACGAATGCTCGGTAAGCTGGTAATACTTTTTCAGAAATAGATATTCGAAGCTCTTCACGAAGCTGAGGATCCGGGACCTTCCATCCAGTTTGAACACGATAGATTTCTTCAAAACAAGCATTGAAGTTCTTGAACCTTTCCTTCAAAGCCACTTTGGATACATAGACACTCCCACCAATTCCTTCATCCTTCAAACAAGCCAAAGCTTTACTCCAGCCAGCTCTAAGATAAGCAGTAGCGAATTGGCGTATCTGGCCTCGGCGTTTTCGAACCCATTGATCTCCCAAAATCTTAATAAGATCAGAGTCCTTCACTTTTTGAACTACGTAAAGGATATTATTCATTAAGAAAATGTATTGCATAGCACCATGATCATACAATTTTGACTTCTCCTCAATATTAGACTCCATAGTGGAAAGCAGGGCCATCAACCTCCTCGCCACTGGAGTCATACCTGCCGAATCACCATCATCATTCTGAAAAGCATGGGACTCATCCTCATCCCCCTCCAACAGAGAATTCAGAGTCTCACTATAATCCACAATCAACTTCACATAATTCATGACATATCGCGTAAGAGGATGGATCTCTCCACCTTGCATAGGCTTCCTAGAAGTCTCACTCTGCACAGCATTTTCAAATTCTGCGAAAGTCCCTTTAGCAGCTTCTCCCAACCCAGCAAGTACTCCCTTCACCTCACTACATACAAACTCATCGGTGACCATCAACTGCAAATCCGGAAGAACATCAAGCAAAGCATCATACATATCCAAAATCCTGAAAAGCTTCTCCGATGACCTCCTTGCAATAGCCACAGCATCCCCAAAATTCAACAACTGCATCACAAACCCTTTTGCAGTCTCGTTAAAACAGATTTCCTTAGCTGAATCAGACGCACAAAAGATCTGCTCACAAAGCTTCTTCTCTCCAGACAAAAGCACCTTAACTGTAACCTTCAAAGCCTGGACCCACTTCCTCATTTTCTCATCCAAAGTTGTCCATCCAATTTTCTGAACTTCTTCTATGCTCAACTTCTCAACTCCCAAAATCTGTAAGCACTCATCCAAAGCATCTCTCCTAACATTACTATAGACCTGTACACACTCCTTCTCATACCCAGATCGGATCATTCGCTCCGCAATCTCTTTCAACTCCTCAACTGCTCCAATTTTTATCAAATCAACACACACATCATCACCCAAACTCGCTCCTCGCACGTGAAAACACGAACTCTCACATTCCAATTCCCCAAAACTTCCAAATTCCTCCTCAATCTCACCATCGTTGTTCACAAAAGACGATGGTACTCGCCTAATAGATCCGTACAATCGCTCCGCGTCAAGAGGAACAGTGTTACTAATTAGTATATGACGAAACTCTTCCTCTAACCTCGACATAGCCACTTGTACAGCGGTCTCAGCTCGGTCCAATATTTCTTTATCAGACTGAATCGACAAGTCATCCAATAATTCGAGAACCTCGTCGATGGCGGCCAAATACTCGGTGACTTCCTCCGGTGAGTCCTCCCAGCATGAAACGGAGCGGTTCGTGGCGCAATAGGCAGCGGGGTCCCACTGGAAAATGATCTTCTCCGCCTCCTCCATCCGAGACTGGGAATTCGACTCCTGTTTAATCAAATCGGTGATGTTAGACAAACGGTTATCAAAGCTCGAGAAGATCAACAGCATGTCTTCACGAACGTTCTTGGGAGTGTTAAGGCTCTTAACGATCTGCTGAGCGGTGGCCATCACCCGATCGTCGCCTCCGCCGCCTCCGCCGCCGAGACTGGTGGTCGTGGTGGTGGCCATTTAGATAGCGTCCTCTCGACGGCCTGCGGTTCCAATTCTCCGTTACGGTTATGCGACTGCTATCGGAGAATTTTGGGGATTGCGATTGGACTTTGTATGGAAGAGGTTTGGGATTAGAAATGTTCGAGGAAAATTATGAAGAGTCTTAACTCTTTCAGACATCCATTTTATTTTCTTTTTTCTTTTTTCCTTTTATTTATTTTCTGTCTCGTGCACTCAGAAAAATTTTATATATATATATATATCTGTATTTTATATTATTATTTTATTTATTGACGTATGTTTCTTCTTTTTTTTACAAAGGAAGATAACACACTGAAGTGACTATATTAAATCAGGCCTCGGTGGTACAAATAGTCTTGTCTATCTAATTGGATAAGCAAACTCGTTTCTGGTGGAGAATCCTGCAGAATATGCATTCTGGGATAAACTCTAAAAGCGTAAGAAACTAAACTATCGGCACTTTGATTCCCCTCCCGATAGACATATCATTAGCGTATGTTTCAATATAAGATACGTTGGACTACACTTGGGTATGGGGCTTTGTTACATATATTTATCATATTTAATTATGAGAAAAATGAGATAATGTTAAGAATAAAATAGCTGAATTTTGTGTATGTATTTTTATTTTAAAATTATAACATTAAAAATAAATTTTGTTTTTTATCAAATTATTTTAATAAAAACAGTGATATAATGATGAGTTAGTTTAACCAAATGTTATGAATGTTGAATCGGTTCGACCGATTTATTAGTAAAAATTTAAGATTGACTAATTTTTCGATTTGATTTTTAACTTTTCAATTTATTTAGCTCAATAATTTTTGTTGGTAAAAACTATTAGTTTATTAATTAATATTTTAATTTTCTTAAACTAACGAGTTTTTATAAATTATACTAAACAATTAATTTTTATTTAACAATCTCTTTTTTACAATTAAACTTTAAACTTTTCAACAAATTTCAAATTCTTCAATTTTATTCTATTTAAATGATTTTATGATAGTTTTAATACCAGTTGAATCTTTTAAACCTTAAACATCTTGTCTTGCTAATTTAACTTCTAATCCGACTTTGAAAACATTAGTTTAACTTTATTTTGATAATAATTTTATTTAATAAATATTTTTAGAATTTTTATATTGTGAATATTTTTAGGTAATTAAAATAAGAATACTATTTTCAAGAGTGAATAAAACTATAAGAAAAAAATTTATCTTTTATCTTCCATTAAAATTGTATCAAAGCTTGACGTTTCATTATTTATATTATTTAGTATTTTTAATGCTTTTCAGTATTTAAAAAATTGAATTTTAAAATTTCTTATTTATCTTTTACCTAATATTACAATATTTAGCCTCTTTGGTTTATGTTTATAAATTATAATTATTTTATTTAAAACTTTTTCCAAGATGTCACATAAGCAATAGATTGGACTTTTTTCACATTAACTTTGTGGAATTTTGGAAAATATCTTTGTGTGTGAAAAGAACTTACAATGGATGGTAGAAAGAAATGGTAAGCAATCAATGAATTGACTTGAACCGACGCACGTGCTTGCACTTGGTTTTCAACTTCTTGTATTAGTGTGGGAGCTATGTAGGTCTATATAGGTGCAACTAATTCTTTTTCAACATTGACCTTGAAATTTCTATATTATTATTTGGACAAACTCAAACTAACCTCACAAACTTAAATTCTTCTTCTTCTTTTTTGTCATATGCTCATGGATTTTATGCTAAATTAACAAAAATATGAAAATTCATGATCAATTTAATAAAATTTGTATTTTAAAATTAAAGTGTACATAATATTAGAATTAGAACAAGTTTAAGTTATTTGTAATAAGTAAATAAATAAACCTGCCGGATAAATTCATAATTATTATGAATAATAATCTAAAATTAATCTTTAAATTGTTACCCTTTATAAAATGTTATAACAAAGTAACTTCTAATTTTAAAAAAAACAAATATGTTAAATTGCTTAACATTATTTGTATGACATAAACACCAATCTTGTAAATATTTTGTGTTATGGAATGAAGGTGTTAATTTATGCCTTTGCAGCTAATAGGTTAGTTGTAATTTTATATATGATATTATTATTTTAATTAATAAATGTATTTTTATTTTTATGTATTTTGTTAATTACACTTGATGTTCTAATACTAAAGATAATTTCCCTAGAATAATTACAATGCAATTGAAATTATAATAAGAACATAATTATAATATTCAACTTTCATTTATTTATTTTTTTAAATTATTCCTAGTTGTAGTTTCACTGAGAGGAGATATTGATGAAACGATAAAACTAACACACATTATGTTTCTTTCTTATGAAGAAAGTAATTGATCTCGTAAATTAAAGTATGGAGATATTTAAGCAAAAATATGGGTTATTAGAGAATAAGTTCATTAAATTGAACCGATTATTAGAATCTCAAATAGAATATTACTTTTATGCTTGGAGATTTCCTCATTATGATAGTTGTATAATTGATCCTTAGACTTGAAATTATCAAGCTCTCTTATGTAAAAATTACTTTGTTTTGATATTAACTATGACATATTCTCTTTAGGTTAGTTCAGTTGGTATTCCTTGTATGTATCATATGGAGATAGTTGAATAAATTAATAAAGGATTCATCATTCTAAAGTAATTAGAGATAATGTTTCACTATTTTTAATTAGCAGTGATTTAGCAATTTTTATGGCCAAAGTGAATTTAGATTTGCAAAGGTATTTCAAATATCAATTATAACTCAATTACTAGTTAACAAGAGTGAACATATTCAAACAAGCCGTGAAGCTTGTGAAAGACATCATCAATTTTGAGTTTCATCTTAAGCGAAAATGCAGTGTCGACTCTGCCGCCGCCAATCCACTCGCCATCTCCCTCATCAAACCACCAACTACTCTTTCACTTATAGGAACCATGTAGATAACCCAACCTAACCCAAGATCTGCTTCTATTTCAACTTCCAGTTTCATCTTTTTCGACATTTTGAGTTTCATCTTCACCCATCCTTTCTTGTTTCTTTCCAGCATTGTCTTTGATGACTGTTTTTTCCCTGAAAAACACAACACTATTAGACTTTATTATAAACTATAATGGAGACAAATTTCCCACCTCTACCCTTATCCAACCCTTCTCCCTCCATCCCCTTCTCAAATGGCATCACCCCTTGCATCCTACTCTTTGTCCCCAACTCACTCTACAAATTAAACTATCCTACCTATACCCCCAACCATTGCTTTTCCACTTCCTAAAACTTCTGTTCCATCTGACAGTGTGCATTCACAGAACAAAAGGGTTAGAAAGAATTCGAAACAGGTTGTAGGTGGCAATCCGGATTCTTCATTGATCTACTGTCCACCAGTTGAGATTGAAGAAAAGCTAATGGTAGCTCCAAGTCTAGATATTCTGCAGGAGGGTGCTAGGTCATAGGAAGCAGCACTCATTGGTTTTTTTATGGATAAAAGGCCAGCTTTTCCAGCGATACAAGCTTGGACTAAGAGAAATTGGAGAGGTAGAGGACTAATGGAAGTTATGCTAACTGAAGAAGATAACCTAATCTTTACCTTCTCCTTCAAATCAGAAGCTCAAAAGGTAATTGAAGAAGGTTCTTGGCATATCTCTCAACTTCCTTTATTTCTTCAAAATTGCAACCGGATATGGAATCAGAGAAAATTAAATTGAAAAGCATTCCTCTTTGGGTGAATATCCATAATATTCCTTTGGAATATTGGACAACTAAAGGCCTGAGTATGTTAGCTAGTTATCTAGAAAAATCAATTTATATAGATGAAAACACTGCTTTGAGAAATTTGCACGATTATGTGTGAATATGGATATTTCCAAGGAAATGAAAGACAACATTTCTATCCTACGATTGGCTGATGGGATAGTCTCTCAGAGAAGACAAGGTGTTGGTTACATACCAATAAAGGTCGTCCCTTAAAGCACAAGGCAAAAAATGGAAACCAACAGGGAGAGTTTTCACTGGAGGAGATTATTGGGAGGTGTCAGGTTTGAAAAAGCAAATTTCTCCAGATCAAAAATATTTGGAAGAAGCTGAACATTTTTCAGATAATCTTGAAAGACAAGGTAGATTGATTTTGGATGAAAGAGAACTAACTACAAAAGATGAGAGTGCTCAAGTGGAAAACCTTCCAAATTCATATCAACAAATGGAAATTCAACAACAACTTTTGAGTGCCTCCAATAAACTATCAGGGAACTAGCAGGAAAGTGAAAAAGAAATTAATGGGACAATTCCTTGTCATAGAGACAAGGGAATACAACTAAATGAACATTTCCAATAGTTGGAAGAACAACAAAAAGAAGCTACCCAGGAGGAACATTTTGAACAAGTAACCTCAAGGAAAGTAATAGGAGCAATAAAAAAGGCTCCAAAAGGAAAAGCAATCTCATATGATATGATAGTTTGGAATGTACGAAGAATAAACAACCCTTCTAAGCTTATGCGGTAAGGGATTTTGTTCTAAAGGAAAAGCCTTTGTTATTTTGTTTACTGGAAACCAAAATTAGGGAAGCTAATATGAATAAATTAGGTTTTTTGGGAAGCAAATGGCAATGTCTCTCGAATCACCAATGTCATGCCTATGAAAGGATTATTATTGTTTAAGATGGAGACTTTTTGGAAGTGGAAGTACTGGAAACTAATCAACAATTCATGCAAACAAGGCTTAACTTCAATATGGAAAACTCTTATGTTTTTGCTACTTTTGTCTATGGTTTCAATACAGGATTTCAGAGAACTGAATTATGGAATTCCCTTCGAAGACTCAAAGTTTTACTTAGGAGTCTATGGTTAGTTAATGGGGATTTTAACGTAACTCTACATAGATCAGAGGTGGAGGGGAACTACAACCTACTCAATTACACTTCAGATATATTTGATTATATGCAAGATGTAGAATTAACCGATTTAAAATCCAAAGGCATAAATTCACTTGGTCCAATAAACAATGCTCAAAATGGTTCATTTGAAAAAAGTTAGAAAGAGTAATTATGAATGTGGACCAGTTAACTACCTTTTTAAAGAGTTCAGCCAACTTTTTAGACCCAGGAATTTCTAATCATACCCTTATCAAATGGCATAATTTGTTCAAAATGATTAGAATTCATCACCTTTTCAGATTCAACAATTTTTTGGTTAATATGGAGGGTCCTCCATTTTCAAGAAGCAATTACTAATGGATTGGAGCATGAGATCTATGGTACTAAGCGGTTTATTTGTTTGCAAAAGTCAAAGCTATCAAACAGGAATTAAAGTTGTTAAATTTAAGGAGATTGAGGAAGCAAGAAGCAAGCTATCAATAATCTAGAAATTCTTGAAAACTAGCCCAACTGATTGCAATCTGGCTATAGCTGAAAAGGAAGCTCTTAAGTACTACTTGTAAATAGTGGATAATCAATGTTCTCTATTGAAGTAGAGAAACAAAATTAATTGGATTAAAGATGGGGACAGATGTACTAAAATTTTCTTCCACTCAGTGACAACTAGGAGAAATGTCAATAGATTAACTTCAATAAAATCCAAAGCTGGGGAAACCTTATTTGGATAGGTTGAAATTGCTAAGGAAGCTAGGATTTATTATCAAAACCTAATAGGCATATAAGGTTGTTCTGCTAGTAATGGAGTGAATCTTAGGCAATATGTTACAGCCAAGATTCCTGAACAAGAAACCTCCTTGCTAATTAGCCCTGTCGTGGATTAGGAAATAGAGAAGGTGGTTTTTAACATGAATAGATCTAAGGCACCAAGTCCTGATGTATTAAATGGTTTTTTCTTCCAAAGAACTTGGGAAACCATTGGGAGTCTTGTAAAGGAAGCTATAAAGGAGTTTTTCTAAAATGGAGTCTTGCTTAAGGAGATCAATAAGGCCTTTTTATGTTTGATCCCTAAGAACTCTGACCTGATCACTTGGTGTTGGACCCCATTCCCGTAGCCCAACTATCGCTCCGAATTCGAAAAGCGTGAGCGGGTTCCTTGTAGGGTTTTTCTAATGAACCTTCACTTTGTCGTCGTCTCACAAGGGTGGGTTGCCCACACCAGCCAACATCGACATCACAATTTGACTTCTTCAAAACAATTGTAGCTCTATGTCTCTAGTTTATCTTGAAACAAGAACCATCACATTTGGAACTCTATAGCTCAAGATATACCCAAAAAAAAAATCCAAAGTACGCGCATAACCTAATTATGCCCTTCCAACCGATCCCTCATTTTCCTTCCATCAATCTTCTTCGAATCATCACAAAATGCTATAAATTTTTTTTGGAAAGGTAGAAAATTGTGTCAAGAATCTATCGCTTCAAGAATCACTTAATTTGGAGGTCGGGTTATGAAGTTATGGCCAAAAGAATTAACCATGCTTATGTCCTCAATCACGATGTACTTATCTCGGAACAATTAGCATAACTTTCACTAGGGATATCGGATTAAGGTATTCTTTAGATTTTTTTTACGAAGACTTTTGGATCTACAAATTTCATGAAGAACTCAGAATGAGATTTTGTCATTTAAAGGGTTGAAACATGGGCCGTGTGAAACAACATAGGCAGACTGTGTAACCTTCAGATCTGGAAATTTTTCTGCATCAGGAATACATGGCCAGTGTGAATATACACAGCCTGATCGTGTAACCATTGGGCGTAATGAAAATTTTCACCCTCCCCTCCAATGGATCCTGACTCCATTCTAGCATCCCTTTTACTCATAGTCTCCTCAAATCCACCTCTTCTAGTGCCATATCACTTCAATCTCCATAGTTGTTCCATATATATACATCCTTTGCGACATCCTAAATTGTAATAGTCATAACTCTCAAACCCGATATCCAAAAATTTCATACTTTATACCATTGGAAAGCCAAAACATTAAGCTACAACTTTCATGAAGACAACTTGGGCTAAATCTATCTAGATCAATATGGTTTTTCCTTTGAGTTTAGAACACAATCTCTCCACTTATGAAAGCATGCAAAATGCAATATCTCTTTATACCAATCCAACTACTAAGTACTTTTGAATCTCACCTCAATGATTTATCACATGTAATCCTTCCAACTCTAACATGCTATTCTAATGCTAACAACAATTTGCAATCTCAACATAGAAGAATATGCACATATACATTCCATTATACTCAATCTTTAAAGTAACATAATCATACATAAAAGGGAACTCAATTTCACATTCTCATTTCTAAACAAAGTGAGATTTTGAACTAGCTTTACTTATATATCAACATACACATCAACTTAATACAAAATACAAAAGGATGTTCATGTTTGATATGCCTATAAAGCTATCCAAAAAATAGTCACTAGCTTAGTACAAAAGATTTCTAGCTATCTTGGAGTTCCGAATGCCTTGCAAGGATCGCTAATCTTCTCGTTCTGCACCCGATGAGAGAAAATTAAAGGTTAAGCTACATAACTCAGTGGCTAATATATTTATAGTCATTGGCAACGAGTCACACAATCAAACATATATATATATATATATGAACATTCATATAGGCATACACTTCTTATCTCAATCTAGAAATGACAGTTCGGCATTTACGATTCCAATTCACATTTCATAATTCAATTCATCATCGCATAGGACATATTGAATGTAATTTAACATCAAACTATAACACTCAAATTGCATCATAACTTAACATATCAAAATGCAAATGCACAACAAATGACTCGAGGGCTCCGTGGAACAAAACAAAGAAACCGAAGTTTACTCCGTGAACAAAACGAGTCCACTTTTTGGATCTCGTGTGCCACAAGCGGGCAACCGAAAAAAGGCTTTATGTCGACGTGCATGTGACTACAAAACGGTTCCACTCTTGCCCAAACACAATTAATTTTTCATGCTCAATTCAATCAATCACAAATTCATATTCTTATGCTTTTCTTCTTTCCATTTAAATAAAAATGTCATAACACAATTCAATGGCATAACATGATCATATTCACAATTTAACTATATCAAAATGTCATCTATAACATAAAACATATCATAATGCATTTTCCACATCACAGTAATTTCACAATTTAGAAATTTAAGCATAAACACATACACATAGGCACATTGCCCATTTACACAATAACCATAAATATTTTACCCACCTTATAACTCTTGAAAATTCAAACTCAATTGTGCCCTTCCTCTTGCTCTTGGGTAGTTTGTTTTTTATTTTCTAACACAACCAAAAATTCTCATTCAATTCCAATTCAAATGGAAATCTCCCAAATTTTCATAATCACAACAAAATGAATTTAACACAAATCAAGCTCAAACTTAACCTAATCATAGTCCATCTAGGTTAGAAAACCTAAAACCTAGCTTAGAAGTCCAAAATCGAATTGGTTTCATCTTCCTCTTCTTTCTTCCTTCATTCCCAACACAAACCATCCCTTTTCAAACCTAGAAAGAAGAAAGATGAAAACTTACCTCTAATAAGTTGATTTCCTCTTCTTTTCTTCTTCCTTCCAAGTTTCCCACAATTTTCCTCCTTTTCCCTAGCTTCTTTCACAACTCTTTCTCACTTCTCTCTCCTTATTTCGTTTCTCCCTTCTTTCTTTTCTTAAATTTTCGTTTTTGCTTGTTCTAATAAACAAGACAACACTTCCTTTACCCTTTTTGCCCTTAATAAGAGTTCAAGGTCCAACTTACCCATCATTTAATGCTTCTTGACTTTCTTAAACATAGTGACATGCAAAAATTGCCTTTATTCCTTCTTTTGTTTTTTATGGCTCTAACTCCTTGAATCCACTTAACACCATATTAATTCTAACTAAGTTCCAATATTTTCATCAAATCTTAAATCTTTATTCATGCATACTAAATTAATGACTCAATTCTAAAAATAAATAATTAAGCAATTAATAAGTAATTTAGCACAAAAAGAAAGAAAAAAATCAGGATCCAATACTTGGAAAGATTTCAGAGGCTAAATTCTCAATTTGTTATTAAAACAAAATTTGTCCGTAATAAGGGAAAGAAAAAATAGGGTGTCCTGGATATAGGACACCCCGCCATTTCAAATGGCAGGGTACACAACACTCCGCCATAACTATTGGCGGGGTGTTGTACGTGGAGGGGAGAGAGGGCGACCCCGCCACTCTAAATGACGGGGTTGGGAGTGGGTGGGCCAATGGCGGGGTGAAGGGGCTGGGGCCAACCCGCCTCTGTCAATGACGAGGTGGCAGGAGCTACAGCTCCTCCCCCGTCTCTGTAAACGTTGTTGCTTGGAGTTGAAGAAATAGTCAAAGGTGTCATTATTTTCACTAAAGACTTCAAAATTTTTAATGACAGTAGCTCAGATGTCATCTACCTTTAAAGTCAACATTATACTGTTTATCACACAAAATTGATTCACATTTAACAAATTACTAAAATTACTGCATCATCAACCATGTAATGATCTTTGGTCGAAGTTAAATGATTTTTAATGGCAGTAGCTCAGATGTCAATATCAATGATATTATCAGGAGCTTCTGTCCAAAAACATGAAATAAAAATGAAGCATTTCTCTATTAAACCATAAAGAATTAACAAATAGTTGGGAACCATATCATCTCCAAAGAACCAAAACTGGAATTGAATGATCAATATACTTGGACAATAGGCGGGGGAGGAGCTGTAGCTCCTGCCACCTCGCCATTGACAGAGGCGGGGTGGCGGTGGCCCAGCCACTCCCAACCTCGCCATTTAGAGTGGCTGGGTGGCCCTCCCTCTCCTCCACGTACACCACCTCGCCAATAGTTATGGCGGGGTGTTGTGTACCCCGCCATTTGAAATGGCGGGGTGTCCTATATCTAGGACATCCTATTTTTTCTCTTTCCTATTACAGACGGAAATTTTTTTTAATAACAAATTGAGAATTTAGCCGATTTCAGAAGTATATCATGCACTAATTTCCTTTTTAAGATCATCGCCAAGATATTGGCAAATAGGCTGAAGGATGTTCTTCACTTAGTCATTAGTGAGAATCAAGGATCTTTTATGAGAAGTGGATATACTGGGGATAATATTCTTCTATTATAGGAGCTTTTGAAAGGGTATACTCGAAATATAAGCCCTCAAAATTGTAATATTAAAGTGGACCTACAAAAAGCTTTTGATAGTGTTAATTGGAGTTTCTTGCTACAAACTATGGAGGTTATAAATTTTTCCCATAAGTTTATCAAATAGATTTAGGAATGCATTACAATGACCTCATATGGAATATTGATTAATGGAAGCCCTACAGAGACTTTTAGAGGCAAAAAAGTGTCTTGGACAAGGGGACCCTCTTTCCCCTTATCTATTCCTTATCTGCATGGAGGTCCTCACCCTTATGCTAAAACACAACACCTCATCTAATTCCAACTACAGAAATCATTATAAATGTAAGAAGCGTTCTCTAACTAGCTTATATTTTGCAGATAATCTTATTCTTCTATGTAAGGAAAATGCTCCTTCGGTTTCTCTACTGATGAGTACTCTCCATAGTTTTAAGGAGTTGTCTGGTTTGAGTATCAATTTCCACAAAAGCTTCTTCTTACTTTCTAAAAGTGTTGCTCACCTAACACATTCCTTGTCACAAGTAACTGGAATGACAAAGCAAGATCCTCCTCTTCTGTATTTGGGCATTCTTATTTCTTCCAAGAGACTAAGATTTAGTGAATGTCTTCCTTTAATGGAAAAAATTCAGAAAAGATTAGGTTCTTGAACTAATAGAACTTTGTCTTATGGAGGTAAACTTTAGCTTTTGAAGTCGGTAATAATGTTAGTGCAAGTTTACTGAAAAAACTAATGAAGCGGTTTCTATGGGGTAAAGGAAAAGATGAGAAAGGAATAGCTAAAGTGAATTGGAAGCATATTTGTCAACCGAAGGAGGCAGGTGGGCTAGGATTGGAGTCAATCAACAAGAACAACCAATTTCTAATGACCAAGAGAATTTTGAGTATTCTCAGTGAAAAACATTCATTGTGGATCAAATAGATTCTTATCTACATACTAAAGTTGGAGAGCTTTTGGGCTCTAAGATTTAAAGACAGTTAGTATTGGTTCTTCAACCAAATTCTCAGGTTGAGGGAAGATGTTCAATAGCATGTTACATGTCAAATTGAGGCAGGAGATAGAATATCTCTCTAGTATGATAACTGGAACAGTTTTAATTCATAATCAGTTGTTTAGATCATTACTGGGAAGGTTCTCCAAGAAGGCTAAGCTTAAAGAGATAATTAGAAAAGATAGTTGGTTGCTTTCCTCTGAAGAACTAAGACCTTTGCCTATTCCACTATATAGAAGTCTTGGGGAGAATGATATACATTTATGGAATAGAGTTCCTATATCAAAAATCACTAACAGGCAAGCTAAAAGGCAGATGGAGGGGGTTGTAACAAGAATAGGGTGGTGCTCCTTGCTTTGGAGCAAGGCTTTCAAACCAAATGCCAATTTTCTCCTCCAGTTAGCTATGTTGAATAGGCTCAGTATTATGGATAGATTGAAACTCCTACTCCTAAGCAATGAATTATGTGCAATCTAGTAGAGGAGACCAAAGATCATTTGTTCTTTGAATGTGGTTTTGCTAAAAAACTATGGATTAGAATCGCTAGTTTATGTAGCCTTGGAATTAGTCAATGCAACCTCACAAATATTTTATTAGAGATATCCCAACTGCATATCTCTACATATGATAAGGAAATACTAATGGTAGCAGTTGCAACTTGTCTTCAGGATATTTGGAAAGAGAGAAACAATAGAAGGTTTAAAGGATGGTCTAACAGCCTAATATCTCTTATAGAACTCTCTACGAAAAATATTAGGGAACAATGAATTATAAATCAGTTAGGACAACATAGTAGCAGAGGACTGGTTTTCGCTTGGAGAATATAGTCCTCAGAGGGTTCTTTCTATTTGGGATTCAGTAAAGCAAATAATACTTCTTAAGCACAGATGTTCCCTAAGCAACTTAAGCAGTTCTCGTAATAACCATCTCAAGACAATAGAGGAAAGAAAATTAGAAAAAATATGACTCACCTTTGAGAGCTCCTGGGAGTACTTCTGTAAATCCACTGCTTACTAGACAGGTTAATGAAGGAAGACTCCTGATATTCAACATGAAGCCTGTTATGTTTGAAGAATGAGGAAACAAAACAAATAATATTAAATCTCCTACTTGGGATGTAAATCCTTTCGAGCAAGAGACAAATCAGAGAGAAGTCGCATCACCATCATTGCATCGCAATATCCGAAGCTCCCTACCCCAATTGAGTAATCGTTTCAAAGAATTGAGAAAAAAGAGAAGATATTTACCCTAATTTTCAATATGTAGTCTCTCAATAGCCTTCCGTCTTGGTTTCCTACGCTGTCATTTAATTTTTTATTATAAAGTGTTGAATGTCATTGTGTGATCACATGAGGAAGAGTTTCTTCTCCTTAGTTGTACACTACACTTATTCTACTTAATGAAATTTTCAAATTCTCAAAAAAAAAAAGATTGAACATATTGAATTTAACTAGAGTAGACACTATATGATGAAAGAATTAAATTATACATTATAATTATGCATAGACAAATTGAGTCGAACCACATTGAAATTTCTAGTATTGTGGTAATTATGACATGTTTCTAGACTTCAATCTTAATATATAATCATAAATTGCTTAATTGGAAAATTAAATATAAATTAAAATAAATTTCAATTTATCTAATTATATTTATAATTTATAATCATATCCAACATTTTATGAACCTAATGAGTTCATATAAAGAGCTGTTAAAAAGAAAAAGAATTAATTTAAATTAAATTGAACTTAATTGTGAAATTTAAGAAACTTCAGCGATCAAAATATAAAATATCTAATTTTATTAAAATTAAATTAAATTAGAATTAGAATTTGACTTTAATTATAATTGAAATATAAAACTTTAATAAAATAAAACTTTAATGTTTTTTTTTTAATCTATAAGGATAAGCGTAAAGAAGCAAGTACTTTTGTTTATTTTCTTCTAAAAATGTTAAGGTTCTTTTTGACTGTGAATACTACGAGAGGCTAGATGCATTTACAATTGGTAGTTAATAGTTATTGAAAATTTTTCAGCCGGAACTTTAAATCAAGTACAATTCCTTTTATTTTATGATACTTTTTTCAATTTTATTCAGTTTTTGATATCAATAAAAGTTTTATTTATCATTATGTGTGTGATTCAGTTATGGTGTTTCTTCTATTAACTAACGTGAAATAATTTTGTTGTATTGATTGTAACATGGTTGAATTTCAACCTCTGCCACCGATTTACTCTTCAATTTCTCTTAGTTTGTTAAATAATTCTGATACATATAATTAATTAATTGTTATATATGTTAAGATATAATACATGTATGAAAGGTAATAAACAACAAAGTTTACTTCTTATAAGAAAGTATGTATTTATTAGAATTAATTTCTAATAAAAGGATAAAAAGATTAGACTCAACATAAAATCAATATGTTTAGTTTAAATCCCAAACTTCTTAATTTATTAATTTAACTTCCGGTCTAATTTTTAAAAAATTACAAAAGAACTCCTAATATATCAAATTTAAAATGATATAAACTTATTTAATTATTATAAAAGTAAAAGGAGATTATTAACTTTAATAAAAATACTAACAATATTAGAATTGAGTTACAATAATGATAAGGACTTATCCTGATTTTTTTCTTAATTAAATTTATGTACTAAAAATTAGGAAATATAAATTTTTATCTATGCTATTTTTTTAACTATATGTTAATTAAATTATTAAAATAATAATAATAATATATGAAACTACGGCATTATAAAACAATTATATAAGGAATCAAAAAAAAAAAGTTCAACTTGCGTTTAGTATGTACAGAATTTGGATTTATTGTTAAGCAGCAAAAAGGGAATGACAGGCGAACAAGTTTCTATCTTTTTCAGGCATCAGACTTACGTTTGGCAGCGTACCAAAATTAGTAGACAAAAACACGTGAAGAATGTCTCCTGCCAGTCAGATAGAATCATAGGAAACGGGATTTCTGGTACTTACAAAAGGTGCGTTTCTCATGTAAGTAGAATTTGTAGGCTAAGCCTTACCTACCCGAATACACACATGATTGTAAATTTTTACAGAACCTCTAATAAATTTAATTTCTTTTCTACTTTGCAATGGACAAGGAAATATGTATCAGCGGGGCATGAAATACAATTAATTTTGATTTGGTTTTGAATTTTTCTTTTATTTCACTTCTTTTCTTTGTATGTAAAAAAAAAAGAATTTGTAGGTTAAATCTGACTCAACTAATTAATTAATTAAATTTCATATCGATAACATTGATCCAACTTTAATTTTCTCATAAAATAACATGATTTTATTTATTTTTCAAAATAATATTATTTTAATTTGTAAATTAAAAATAAGATTAAATATGTCAGACAAAGTTGGTCTAAAATTAATGAGCCAAACTGAACCCGATCAGACTTGGGTATTCAAACCCGATCAAACTGTTTTTCGGGCTTGGGCTTTGGGCTCGTACAATTTCAAAACATAATTAGCATAAGGATGGCATATCAATATATCAATGTACACTGTAGATTTATATCAGGAGCCGGGGCATAAACGGTTTATCTCATTCCCACAGACCATTCCCAGTCTCTGTTCTTTACTTCTTCCCCTTACAAATCCTGATTTGGTGTGATAGAACTCTCAGGAGTTTGCACACTTTTGGATCATTTTGTAGAATTCAAATATCACTTTCTAGACTTATCAATCCAATTAGTAAATATCATTATATACATTTGAAGCAACTCACAATAGTAATGTGCACATTATGTTACTAGAAGTTTAACTGAATCGCCTTCGACCAAGTTGCCATCTTTGCAGCTCGGAGCAATCCTTTGTGGATGTGTCTTATCCTTTTGCTCGTGCCGGTGAAGATCATCTCACCAATGTTGTCAACTGGGGCAATGAATCATAATGAGTCAGGAATGAAAATTGACCTGCCAGGATCATGGGTAAGAGAGATTCGTACATTGAATGAATGTTCTATAATTAGATTATAAACATCAAAGCAAAACACACAAAAATGAAAGTTTAGGTCCTTTCCTTGATGCGGCTAAGTGCATTGATTTGATTAAACCAAGAAAATCAAGTGAATCTTCTGCCAAAGGGATAAAATCTAGGCTTACCGTTTGGGATATATATCAGTAATTAGATCGTGCCCGTATCTTGGGGTGCTTGCCTATTGAATGCTTCACCCTGCCAGAAGATTTGCAAAATGTATTAGCAGAAAACCAATGAACAAAATATCACCCCTAGAAATATAGACGGAAAAAACTCAAAATTTTACTAACCTGGTCAGGCAATTGGTCTCTTATACTGTGCATCGACTTAAGCATCGTTTCCAGCGTATCTTTGGCTAGTTGGAACTTTACTTCCAATTCTCCGGCATGAGACCGAGCGTCATTCTGAAGCTGCAGAACACACAATCACTCTTAATGGGGGAATAGAACAGCACTGGGACAACTTCTACTTCCAAAACATTTTGCTGAAGCTCAAGTAAATTCAGATAAAAATGGAAAGCAGATTCAAGAAAACCAATTAGTGATCCACTAAGAGCGCTAATGGATGATACTTTCAAGTTGATAACAGCGACAGGCTCAGTTGCTTCAGCTGTGTCTGGCTTTGCCATATTCCATGTCATTGCCTTCAAGCAAGGCACGGTGTCCTGAAGAGAATTGAGATATGAACATAATGTTAGAGGCGTGTGTTTCCTACCGAATGGATCGATTTGTGTATTGTATTGTTACTCAAAGTTATACCTGATCCTTAAACACATCTTCTCGCCATTCCTTCTGAAATTTCTGCAGCAAAAGTGTCAACAACCTTTGCAATTCGGGTAGAACCTCATCAGGAAATAGCTTTTGAATCTCATCTTTGCTTACATTATCATAAACACACCTCCGAATCAACTTACGGAGACACACCAAAAGCTGGAGATCGTAAAACCAAAAACATTACGGGTCACCAAATCCACTCCAGTTTCATTTAGGAAAGAACAGGAAAAATAAAAAGTCCAACAGCTTTCAAAAGCTTGTGGTAAGCAACAAAAACAAACATAACAGTTCCTCTGTATCACACAGTAACATATATCTCAAAATCTCAAACATGTAACAACAGTCTTTAAGAACTTTAGTGTCTACAAAAATGGAATATGCAGTAACTAATGGAGGGGAAACACTAACTTTGGGGGTAATGTGAAAACCATATTCTACCTAAAACATGTTCCTAAGACAATGTCTGCAAATATAATTTAACAAAAAAGGTAGTGCACATTGAAACCACGAATCAAATTCCTTAATTCTAACAAGTGGACCTTCACTGTTCCTGATTTTAACGAACAAGAACATCTTTACTTACAGATCACCTCCACAACCTCCAGTCGCAAAGATTAAATTTTTATGAAGTGAAAGATGAGGCAAAGCCAATTAAATACGACCCAGAAAGATAGATAAAAGGTCAAGACACGCGTTCAATCAGAAACTTTCCTTACAAAGACAAACCACAATGATGAAGAACAGAACAAGAAAGGGAGGGGTGAGAAAGTAATATAATACAGACAGGGTCAAGGTCGGAGTCGTTCTGTAGTTGAAGCATCTCAGAGATGACGTGGCGGTCTGCGGTGTCAAGACCGGTCTTTCGGGTTCTCCACAGAGCTTCAAGAATGTACTCTACCGATTCCTTCGAGTTGGCTCTCACTAGCAAAGGCAAATGACCCCAGAAACTGTGCTCCATTACTTTTCACAACAACAAACTATTCCCTTATCTCCGTCTAAATCAAGCAAAGACTGACGCTTTTCCGTCTCTTTTGTTCCAGAACACGGATCAACATCAATTATGGCGTAACCCAAGATTGTACCGAAAGAATTGAGAGGAACCTGGATTCGAACTGAGGCATCAGAATAGGGTCAAAAGATAAGTGGTTCGGTCCTAGTCTTACCGGGCTTAATTAAAATAAAGTGATAGATTGAATTTAAGTTATTAATAATATGATTTTAACACCAAAACATATCTTTTTATATGAGATTTTAAAAAATATTAACAAAACCATTCGTTTGCAAGTATGTTTTGAATTAATTTTTATATTTAAATAATATTTCATTAATTAAGTACAAAAAGGTCTACTTATTTCTTTTTTTGGATTTTTTTAAATTTAGTAATTTTTTGAGTTTTTAATTTATGTATTTTATATCTTATTACACTATAAGCAATAACTTTTTTTTATCTTTATATCTTTTTATAATATGATTTACAACTTAATATATTATTTAATTATTTAATATTAATTATTAGGAAACTATGAATATTTTAATTTAATAATTTAAATTTTATTTTAAAATAAAATAATTTATATTATTTAATTACTTAATACAATATATTAAATTTAAAATATCCTTAAAATATATAATTTTCAAATAAAATTTACTTTAATAATTAAAAATACAAGTTGTCAAATAAATTTTATTTTATAAATAAAATTTAATTATTTATATTAATCAAATATAATATTTTTAATGATTATTAATAAATATTATATAAGAGATTTTGATAAATAATGTATTTATTTAATTTATCTTTAAATTTTATCTAATATGCAATTATATCAGTATATTTATATTAAAAAACACTAAAAATCACGTTAAAAAACAGATGGCATATCTCATTAATATTATGTTCTTAACACATTAATCTCTTTCATAGTTTTGAGAAGATTAAGGGATTCAAATCTATATCTTGAGAAGACTAAAAGAACTAAAACCTATATAAAAATTTGAAACATGGAACTGGGGTTAAGAATACAGGTTCAGGATCATCATACTGAAATGCCTAACTTGGTCTTAATATTGAGATTCACCCTCCAGATTTTAAGTTTAAAACCATGAATCAAAGCACAAAGCATCCCCTTGTTAGACAAATCTGTTCAAATATAGTGGATTTTGAGCACGTTTATTGATGTATAAACTCATACATAAAGAATTGGGTATAAGGGTACAGTAAATGCTTCTCTTAACTATCTGTATAATAAGGGAAAACAAAAAGGAACAGTCACCAGTAATCTCCACAAGAACAACTTCCATCTTTGAAATGGTGAAACCTGCTACCATCCCTTATGACAATTTTCCTTCCAGTAACCATTGATATCAACTTAATAGCATTGTGGCAGTCATCGCATATACGGTGGCCCTGCACAATTTGCAAGGGTTTCCAATATGGAGTGCTGATCAGACCAAACGCAACCGCTAGCTTCTCGCTATGGTATTTTAAGATGTGCTCCTCTTGTTCATCCACATCAGGAAGTAGAGTCTTTTCTTTGGAAGCATACCCGAGCTTGGAAATTTGTAACATCAAATTGTCCAATTTCTGATAGATCTCCTTCCTCTGGGGATGGCATCTATCTCCGGAATGGAAACAATGCGGCTGTTTCAAGACTTCGATCCAACTACGGGCTGGTAACATTCTCAAACCCTTTCTTTTCAAGGTCTGGAAAACAGCAGCAGCTTCCTTCAACTTGCCTGATTCGTTGTACACGTTCAACAGAACGACATAGTTATTAAGCTTCTCTGGCTCCATTCCATAAAGTTTCTCAGCTGCAAATTTCCCAAGATCTAAGTCGTCATTCATGCGAGCAGCTGTTAGGATGGCAGACCACATATTTGCATTCGGTTTGAAGGAAGCACCTTGTAGTAAAGAAAAAGCTTCATCCAGAAGCCCTTCTCTACCCAGTAATTCAATCATACATGCATAATGCATAGCTCTCGGATTGATCTTGTAGTCCCTAGACATAGATTGAAAAATTTCCCATCCCTGTTCTGATAAACCGGAATAGCTACAAGCAGATAGAACTGCAAGAAATGTTACATGATTGGGCTTCATTTTTGCTTTAAGCATCTGCTCAAACAATTCAACGGCTTCAACTCCCTGACCTTGGTTACCATATCCAGCCAACAACGCATTCCAGGATATAACATTCTTGCAGGGCATCTTGTCAAAAACATGCCGAGCATCTTCTACCCTTCCCCATTTGCTATAGAAGTCAACGAGTGCCGTGTTTGCTACTATATCCGACCCAAAACCATGACGAATTAAAGCAGCATGAGCTTCCTTAGCGTGTTCCAAAGAGGCCAACCTAGCACATATCCTTACAATAATAGAAAATGTGAAATGATCCAATTTAACACCACAATCACGCATCTCATAATACATATCCAAAGCTTCCTCACTATAGCCATGAAGTGCATAAGCTGCAATAATACTGTTCCATCCCACAGTAGTTTTTTCAGGCATCTCATCAAAGACACAATGAGCATCCTCAATACTTCCACACTTGCTATACATATCAATCAATGCACACGAAACAAATACATCATCACTTATTCCCATCTTTAAAGTGCAAGAGTGCAACTCCCTACCGGTAGAAATCATTCCCAACCCAGCAGATGCTCGGATTATAGTGGCAAATATTCGGGAGTCACCATCGGAGAGATCATCCCACATAAGTAGAAACAACCTAAAGGCCTCTGAGTAATCGCCCGTGTCCACAAGTCCTGTAATCACCATGGTCCAAGAAAGCAGATTCTTTTCAGGCATTTGGTCAAATAAATTCTTTGCATCAATCATCATCCCGCATTTCACATGCATAAGCAGCACTCTGTTTCTCATATACAGATCAGGCTCAAACCCATTACTTGTCATGTAATTGAACACTCTCCTAACCGCTCGAACGGATCTTAGTCCTATACAGGCACTCACCAATGCATCGTAAGTGCTAACACCCACATCAAACCCACCTCCAAGCTCGAATATCTCGAAAAACTCAAGTGCCTGTCCGTACCTGCCAGAAAGAACCGATTTTTCTATCTGACTGCAAATCCCATCACTCGGCTTTTTCACTCGCGTCTCTCGCAACTCGTTTCTTTCTTCCACAACAACATCAATTGGCTTAGGGCGTGGCCGTATCTCTCGATCCATTGAAGAACACCGGATCTTACGAAAAGGGTCCCTCCATTTTCTTCTACCGAATGGAAAAAGGTCCAAAGAAAACAAATTTCTTCGCTTTGAACCATTTTGATTAGAGAAACAATAAGGGAAGCTACAAGAGTTCTGAACTTGATCCAATGGAATACTCCGACAAACCAAGAATGATATATCCATTGTTGAACAATTACCTACAAAATCAGAGAAACTCTAGAAAAGGAGTCCAGAAAGGTTGTACTTTGTCGGCGAAAAAGAAGACTACGAGGACAGATCTGCCCAGTGTCTAGAGTTGTAGTTGTTAACGATGTCTTGTGTTCACTCTTCTTCTTTGTCTTCATAGTTCATAAGAGCAAGTGTGCGATCGAAGCGCTTAGCTTCGGGGACTCCGTCCGCCTCCAAAGTCCAAACAGTAGTTAGTGGTTGTTGTAACGATCACTTCCTCGGCCAACACACTGCGTTTAACATCCTTCTTTTTTTTGTTTGGTTTTTATCGATGGGTTAAATTTGTACCAAAATTGAAATAAAATTTAATTAATATTAGAGTATTATCTAGTTAAATTTTAAATTTAAAATTTTGAAAATATAATTAAAGAAAACGGTGTTAATTATTAAATAATTTAATTTTTTATTAAAAAAGAGACTTTAAAAAAATTAATTAAATTATCATAATTTTTAAAAAATAATTAATTATACTAATTAATTAATAAGCTGATTAATTTTTAACAATAAAAATTATTAAAGTAAATTGAATCGAAAGATTAAAAATTGAATTGAAGAGCCAATCAATTTAATGTCTTCATGATTAAACTGATAGTTAAATTTTTAATATTATTTTGCATAAATAATAAAAAATATATGATATTTAAAATAAAAATTAGCTAAATAAATTTGATTTTTAAAATATGAATTAACTTAATAGTAAAATTAAAACTAAAATATTTTAATCACTATTTTAGTATTTTATACTAATTTATTTTAAAAATTATTCATTAATTTAAAATGATCTTATTAAATTTAAATTTAAAGCAAATTTAAATAATTGATTT
>JAOSBN010000007.1:29979512-29993725 GCA_027563595.1 Erythroxylum suave
TTTATTTTAAAAATTATTCATTAATTTAAAATGATCTTATTAAATTTAAATTTAAAGCAAATTTAAATAATTGATTTATAAATTAAAAGTAAATTAGACTTAACATATTTATTAGAATTGTGATTAATTTGTTATTTCTAATAATATCTATTATACATAATAATTTTTTATTCAAATATTCAATAGAAATTTAAGAAATCTGTATTTAATTTAACCTTCAATTTTAGAATGGAAAATTTTTGAAAAAATATGTTATCATATTTTTCCTGATGATAACAGGCGACACCGTTTGGAACCCTTAAAACTTAAGAGGCGAGATGACAGATGAGAGTCTCTTACGTCGCATAAAATTTGTAATCCGAACCGGTGTGTAGGATAAGCAAATGGCGCCCCACGATCTCCGCCGTCCGTTCAAAAGAGCGGCGATTTCCGATCAACAGCGACGCAGAGATCTGACCTTGCAGAGGCAAGTACAGAGTCGTCGCGACGCTCAACAGCACGCCCGCTCCTTAGCTTCCACCGTCATCTCTCTCCATCTCCAACAAAACGAACCCGAGCCTGTCATCGAGCTCGAACCCGTACCCGAATCCGAGTCCGTCCAACAGCAGGAACTCTCCGGAAATTTCTCCAAGGACCTCGACGTCCGCCACGCCGCGAAGCTTCGAGGACCGGAGGTGCGCAAATGGTTCGCGGGGCAGTTGATGCTTCCGGAGTGGATGATCGACGTCCCCGATCGCCTGAGCCAAGACTGGTACGTGTTCGCCAGACCGGCCGGCACTCGCTGCTTTGTTGTTTCATCAAACGGCACGACGGTGAGTAGGGCGCGAAATGGCTCAATACTACACCGATTCCCATCGGCGTTACCTAACGGAGCGAAGACTAGAGACGTGTATGGGCCTGCTCAGTCGTATTCTATACTGGATTGCATCTTTCATGAGGTTGTTTAATTACTTAGTTCGTCAGATATTTGTTGATTTTGTGGATTATTGTGTTGGGGAGTTTTAATTGAGATTTATGGGTTGCAGAGCGATCAGACTTACTATGTGATTGATATGGTTTGTTGGAGGGGTTATTCGCTCTATGATTGTACTTCCGAGTTCAGATTTTTTTGGTTGAACTCCAAGCTTGGTGAGACTGGCGCTTGTGATCCTCCTTCCAGTTGCCATAGGTATAGATTCAGCACAGTTCCAGTCTACAACTGTGATCAGAGTGGTTTGTGCTCTGCCTATTCCCAGGCAGCACCTTATTTGAAGGATGGTTTATTGTTCTACAACAAGTAAGATTCCAGTATTCCATGGTTCATGGCATTACTAAGGTTGTAGATGTAGTGGAAATTTCTTCTGATTATGGTGTTCGTTTTTAAAGCTTTGTATAGCATGAGCATGTGCGTTCTCTAGATTGCAGGTGTGCAATGGGGGACTCATTTTTTGATGTGGTGCTTAATATGACTTGAGCTGCTTTACTAATATTTTTCCAAGGGTGAGCACCTATCCTGTTGTTACAAGTTGGTGTTTTGACTAACTCTAATGCCGCTAATTTCCAATAGTTTGGCTTTTGGTCATGTGCTCACCTGAAAATGGATTTCATTTAAGATGTTCAAATATTTCAGTTGTTAAGCTTTTCTGATCTTATGAGAGTGATTCCCCTGCCAAGTTCAGATTGATAACTTTTGAAAGCTGTTTAAGACTTATAGTTTGGGAAAGTCATCTTACCATTAAGGGTATTAAAGGATAAAAGCTTTTGGTTATAAATCTTGTCTAACATCAAGAGACCCAATTGAATGTCTGACATTGAGTTTGGACATTTGATACAGTATGCAGTGATGTCACAGTCCATGTTTTGTTGCCCAAGTCATTCTTTATATTTGACACGGCAATGCTTTGTGAAAATTTGAATTTCATTGACATACTAGATTTTCTATCCTGCTCATCAAAATCTTTTCTCTGATGTGTTTTCTTTCATCTGTTTATTCTTACACATTATACTGCTACGTTGAAAATAGCTTTCAACTAACTTTTGAAGTTCTCTTATTATTACTGTTTTTCTTTCATCTGTTTATTCTTACACATTATACTGCTACGTTGAAAATAGCTTTCAACTAACTTTTGAAGTTCTCTTATTATTACTGTTTCAATTTATCAGGCATGCACATTATCAAACAGGAAATACACCATTGGCCTTGGTATGGAAGGATGAGAAATGTAGTCAATATGTGATTGACACAGATAGTAAAGGGCAAGTTCCAAGCCAACAGCAGGTATATTGATTTTAAATATGATATGGGATTGTCACACTTTTATCTTGTCCAACTTGCTTCCATTTTGTCAACTAGTTATAATTATTTGCCTGTATGTTCAGGTAGTTTTAGAGCTACAAGACGATGGCAAACTGATAACATCAGATGATCCTCCTGTAATATTTGGCTGCTTGGATTCTGACTTCATCCATACAGTTCGTCTGTAAAACTTTTGTGATGATATTGGGATTTTTCTTACTCCCGTATCCTATTAGTCGGAATAATACTGATACTGTTCTTACTTTTTGTTCCTAACTAGTCTGCATTACTTCCGGGTAACCTTCTACGTTTTGCTATTGGGGATGGACAAATGAGTTTTGTAGATGGAAAGCTTGAGAGGGCCGATTTACATTATCTAGGAAAGTCCAATAGAGCACGAGCTTTTGCAGACAGTTACTCCAAGGTTAATGGAAAAGCATGCTCCCTCCTCTTTCATGAATTCAGTGTTTTATCAATTTCACATGGCAATTTGTTGATCAAATCCATAAATGCTTCGATAGAACTGTCATAAGTGGATGCAATAATGAGGTTAAGCTTGTCCATAACCTTTCTACTTTGCATCTTCTAGCTAGTTTTTCTCATCTGTTTGATTTAGTCAACTGTAGGTGATAAAAGAATGTCGTAAGTTGGGGAACACTTGTGGTCTGTTCAGTTATAGAAAAAGATCAAGGGTTTTCCTTTTTCTTCCACTTTTGTTCCTCGACGGTTTTAAGAAGTTGTAGAATGTTGAAAAACGTGTGTAATTTTATCCTTTTTTATTGGCGAAATTTAGAATCTTTCTGCATATGATGGTATCCTAATTCATTTTTCACTTGCAGATTATGTTCCAGTACATTGCTCGGCATTCACCTCTGAAGTTTGATGATCTTTTAGGTTCCATTTGCTCATCGGATGATCAGGACAGCAAAACTTGTGAAGTTGAGATGATCGGTTGAGGCGGTGTCTACTCTTGATCTGCAGAATTATCAAGTCTCATGTTTGGTTCTTTGGAAAAACTCCATCATTTCTGTTGCAAGAAATCATCTTTTGAAGAATTCTGTGAGTTGCATTAGCGGACACGGACCTTATCCCCTTCTTCTCAGATTTGAGTTGCAATTTCGCCACTCACTGGTACCAAATTTTCGACTTGATGGACATATCAGCATCACAAAACAATACAAAGCAGAATCGGTACTGATTAGCTCTCAAAATATTTTTTAGTGGATTGCTTTAGTCTTAAATCCATCAACTTGGATTTGAATGATGCATGAACAATTTACTTGCTCTTAGTTTCCTGGATGTTGCGTATTAGCTAACTTAATGTGATTAGAATTTCCAGCTTTATTATTAAACTTCAGGGTAACTATCCGACTGTTTCCTTGTTTTATTGTTATAAAACATGTGGTTTATGTTTGTATTACGATGAAAATATAGTATTTATGTAGCAATTTTTAAATTAAATTAAATTATGCAAATTTTAAGTTAAATAATTGAATTATATTTGATTTTATTCATATGTTTTGAATTAGTACAAATATTTTTAAAACTTTAGTAACTAGTTAAAAGTTCTAGAAGAGCTTCTCTACTGAGTAGGGGTCACTAAATCTGGCATTTAGTGGGATTTTTATTAGGTAAAAGTATACTAATATCTCCACATTTTTCCATGTAATTGACAAATAAAGAATGGTGTAAAATAATTTAAAATTATGAAATTTTTAATTTAATTTCAATAGTTAATTTAAATGTTTTTAAATAATTTTAATTTAATAATCATTAATAAATATGATTTAATTTTAAATATTTTCAAGGTACAAAATTTTAAAACAAATTTTATTTTAATGACTAAAACAAATATTAAAAATAAATATTATTAATTTATTTGGTTTAATAAAATATAACAATTTTTACTACAATTTATCTATAAATATTACATAAAAGATTTTTAAGTTGTATTTAATATATAATTACTAAATAGTAATTAATTAATTATATTTTCAATTTTTATTTTAAAATTTTTAAAAGTACAACTTAAAAACATCTTTCAAACCGCAATTCAGCAAGCTTATGTATTTGGTTGATGGCTTTTAAGCCATACTTCAGCCTTTTGGAAGGAATCAACTAATTATATTTTGTTTGGTTATCAACTCGTGAGAGCATTCAATCTTCATTATTTCTACAATATATTGCTGTGCATATTAATTTATATTTTTTTAGATGTACGCAATAATTCATAAATTATATAATTTAGATAAATTACTTAACAAATAAAAAATTTGTGTTAGTATTAGTAAATTCATTTTTTTACTTAATTGCATTACTAACTATCTTAAGTCATGTCTTTATAAATTATTTTACACATAAATTAATTTTACCAAACATTCCTTAATTTACTTATCAAATTAGTTGATATAATTCATTATCAGATAATTGCTAATAGAATTAAGTAATAGCTAATATAATTCGTTAAACGGCGCAATCTACTAGCTGCTTATATGTATTAATAAACGATTGATGTTATTTATTGGTCAGATTAATTGGTATAATTCATTATCAGATAATTATTGATAGAATTGGGTAATAGTTAATGTAATTTGGTGAACGGTACAATATGTTAACTAATAGGCTTATATGTATATATATTCTGTTTTAATTATTCTATTTTAAATTTATTTTACTAAATTTAATATATACATTTATATAAAAATCATGTAAATTGGGGATGGAATTTAATGAAATATGATATAATAAAAATATTTTTTTCTGTTTTAATTATTATATTTTAAATTTATTTTATTAAATTTAATATATACATTATTATATAAATTGGGGATGGAATTTAATGAAATATGATATAATAAAATATCTCGTCCCTCATGCGTATGAACATGACGATGGCTTGTCCGTTTGAATAAATCAAATAAAGTGGTCCTTGGTACCGACTCACTTTGAAGTGAAAGGACGTCTTGTCGTTACGTGTTAGATTGAGCTCCAAGTTCCTTTAACTTGTGATAGCTAACTAACTGATAATTTCCAATTCGTTCCAGACTAAATGCGAAAGTCACGCCCTAATTTCCCACCCCGTGTCGTTTTGTCTTATTCCAAAGCACGCACATATTTGGTTCATCCGGACACTCATGTACACGTAAGTCAAGCGTTTACTAATTTTTAATTTTAGAATTAAAGTTTTGAATTATTGAAAATTTTCAAATTTCTCATCTTAAAAGAATATTTGTTAGGAATTATTGTTGTTGTTATTTCAATTTTTAAAAAATCATTCTAATTCAATTGAATTAATTATCCCAAATATTTAATAAAAATGTTGGTAAGTGAAGTCATGGTGATGGCATGACACCCAGACTCATCTCGAATTGGCAATTTCATTACCTTATCTACAAGTCATGACGTTATTGCTCCATAAATGTTCTAAACATACTGACATTTGTTTTAGAATAAAGCAGATAATAGACATGTCAGTTGATTGACTTAAACCTCAAATCTTCATAATTTAATAAAAATTTAAAATACTTTTTTTTCATTTTTGTTATTATCTTTATAATTAATTATAAAAAATCTTAAATTATATTTGAATTCGCAATATTAAATTAAACGTTAAAATATTATATTTGTTACATATTATATTTATTTCATGTATAATTTTTATTATTTAATAAATTAAAAATATCAATCATCATAAAATAATTATGAAATAAAATATATCAGTGTATAATTATTTGGTAAATTTAAAAAAATCGTAAACTTATTTAAATTTTTTAATAATGGCTCGATAATAAAAAAGTAACTCTAAAATACATGAATTTTCAATTAATTGCAATGTTCTAAAATGTTTTTGAATTTTCTATCAATATTCTAAATTATTTTTCCATTTTTGAGAAATATTGTAAGCAATTTTTGGGTCTAATGATGAAAATTACGAAAGAAAAAATACTTTATAAAATAATAAATGATAATTATTTAAAAAATATTTTACATGTCATGACAAATAATATTTGGTTATTTTTGCAATAAATTAAAAGTTTTAGTGTCGTGTTTAAACTTCTGGTCAATATTATAAAATTGAGATAAGTTTAATTTTTTTAAATTTATCCTATTTGTTTTATATTTTTATGCTTCTAATTTATTAAATAATAAATTTTATACATGCTACAAACATTATCAAATTATTTTTGCTAAAAATTGAAAATTAGAACACTTTAATTATTTTATATAACCTTCTGAGACCCAAATTTAGTGAGTGTTGTTGTACTAATGTGATGGAAGCAAATTATGAAATACAGAATCTGATAATTAAAAAAAAGCATCAATTTTTAATAAAATACAAGTCCACCGCCGACCCACAACTCCACCGGTGAACATTTCCTGTCGTGCCGCAGCTTCCAGTCAAGCGCCTGACACGCCCGGGAACAGTAGTTAACAGTCCCACACGCGGAACATCGCCGGAACTCATGGGGTCGCGTCTCCGGCCGCCCGCATCCGCTGTGGGAGCACAACCTCAAACCTCGGTCCAAAACTCCTCGACCCGACTCGAACCACTCCCTCATAAACTGGTTCACCGGGTGGACCTCTCTCGACGGGACACTGTACCCGAAATCGCTTAGTAACGGATTGCCAGCGCCGTTAATGAAGCCGGAGCAATGCAGCCGGAGAGGATCTAACGTCAAAATGGAGCGTGGCAACCATGCAAGCTCACGCGCGTTGGCTCGAGTAAGCAATCGCCTCCCCTCGACCACTCTTTGAGGGACTCCATAACCATCTTTTAAACAATGACCCAACTCTCGAAGCGCATCGACGTGGTCGAGAGACGCTGCGCGTGCGCACAACGCGACTGCGGCTCGGAGATTCTTGTCGGTCTTAGCTCCCCCGCTGCCGTTGAACTGAATAACGGCGAGTGAATACAGTGCCGGCGCGTGGGATTTGATGGCTGCCCTCGCCATGAGAGACTGGCCACTTCCTCTGTTCCGAAGGCAATAAAATCGGATCTGTAAAAATGGGAAAAGCTTCAAAGAGGAATAGTCTTTCGTGATTTTCCGAAGAAATAAAGGGGAAATCGGACTGACCATGCCAAGAGTATAGCATGCGTCGTAGTTGCCGGCGGTGGCACACTGTATCAAAAACCGGTGAGCTGAATCCGACCAGTTCTTCCCCTTGATAGCGAATGTTTTCGGAGCAGCTTTCGATAAAACCAGAGGATGCATACTTAATCGACTCAATCTTCTGCATCTGTTTCCCATTAAACGAAATAAACCAACACTCCAAAACCATTACAAGCATCAAAACATAAAGAATACACATACACTTAAGAACATACGTTAAGAGAGCGTTGATGAAATCAGAGGGGCGTGAAGCAGAGGAACTGAGCTTGCATAGAACGCAGAGGACAAGGTCGTCCGGCAACCCATGGAAAGGATCAGAGTCGAAATCCACACGTGTTTTCTCACAAATTCTCTGCCTTTTTCGATGACCCATTAACGTTCTTCAGCAGCAAAACGACGTAGAATCCAAGATACAGAGTTTTAGTTGCAACGAGCAGCGAGCATGCATGTACACGTCCCTTCACAGGCCTTTGAAAAGAAACAGAGTGCTCTGGTCTTCCTATGCTTCGCCTGTGTTGCGTTGCATTGTTAAAGAAAGAGCTCAATGGATTCCCATTTATCTTTTTAAGATTATTAATTAAGTTCTTATATTATTAATCTTATAATAATAATTAATTGTACCGTTATGAGAATCGAATCGAACAAGGCGATTTGGTGGTCAAAGTGGGGCGTTGGGACATTCATACTTGCGTGGGCCAAATCAAAATGACCAAGTACACGTCAATTGTCAATTATTTATTGAATTTGAGTTCAAATATTCTAAATTTGTAGCATCATTCAAATCAAATAAAAAATCAAAAAAACGTTTGACTAATTAATTCTTATTTGTGTGGATTCAAAATTAATAAATTTAATTTAATTTTAAAATAATGTCTGTTTTCGGAAATAAAACTAAAGCTATATGGCTCAAATTAAATTTAAAGTGTGTAACTCAAAATTAATCAGATCTCAATCTAAAATCACTTATGGTTCATTATTAAGCCTAAATTAAATATCGTATAATTGCTATTTTGTTTTGTCTAAGTGTTGACAAGCTATCTTAATTCTGATCAGAAGTATGGAATTTTGTCTATGATAATCATACAAAAATCAAAATCTTAAAGTATTAGAAGTTTTTCAATTTGAGTTTTGGAGATGCCATTTTAGTTGAACTCATTATTTGTTTATTTAATAATTATTGGAATTCAATGATTTGTGATTTATCATATGAAGTTTTAAGTACATACATAAAAATATTAATTAAAAAAAGTTAAAAAAATTGTTCAAATTTAGTTTGATAAGTACAATTAAGCTTAAATATTTTAAAATAAAAATTGGTATAACATATATTTTAAACAAGTGTGTGACAAAAAAAAAAACAAGATTTACCCAATAAATTGGTAGAATATATAATTGCAGTCAAAATGTGATAAAAGAAAAACATCCAAATGCCCAATGATCCAATAAGGCTTGCACAATCTAATCCAATCCAACTTGACTCGAATTCAAGGGCCTGATTCAAATTGATCGAACTTCAAATCTCGTTTGCGTTTCTTTTTTAAAGTAATTTTTTTTAATTTTAAAGTATATTTAACCGAATTTAGTTCGAATTTGACTGAGCTTAATTTTAAACCGGTCCATTGTCATTTCTACGTCCAATTAACTTAAATTCAAATTGAAATTTCCACCAGTAGGTTTGGTTTTCTTATGGGATAAGATTAAATTAATAAAAATAATGGTTAAGAAAAAGCTAAAACAAGGTAGCTGGTTAATATAAAATAAGGATTTCTTTAAGTACTTCATGAATTAATAATGGTAAATATTAAAAAAAGGATTATTTGAGAAAATAGTGTACTCAAAAACATCTTCCCATTTTGGATTAAACTAAGGGTTATATGAGAAATCGTTTTCCTAAACACTTTATGTATTGGATAAGGTTCAAAGATATGGAGTTGGAACACAAATCCTTCTAAATTATCACCAAAAGGAGATAACTCTTTTGACTATTAGGTAGAACAAGACTCCTGGTTTCCTCCCACCTTACACTATAACTAATACTAAGATATATGCACGTAGGGACGGGTGGGTCGGGTTAGGATTAACCCCAAATAATTCCAATTTGGCTTAATCGAATTTGAGTAATTAAAGATTATTATGATTGAAGTTAGCGTAATGTTGTTTAATTTAATTTAACTTATTTCACTCTCTTAAATTTAAATTTAATTCAAATTCTGATTAATTTAAATTTAGTTTATTAATTTTACGTTATGGTGATTTGTTTTAACTATTCTTATCAACCCTACTTTTTATAAGTGGGAGGCTCTTCTACCAATTGATTTGATCCACACCAATCCATGAGGAGGCTGGCAAAAGAGAACTTGTGAGATTCGACATAAAGATGCTAAGCGTGAAATGGTTGATGTCTTGGGTATTTGAATTGATGGATGCTATGCTGGATCGATTCTTCAACTTCAACTTTTGCAATCTTGGCATGTACAATACATTCAAGTTCTATTACAATTTCCTCAATAGTAATCCACAGAAGTTCTTTAAATTGGAGGCACGGCATCACATCAGCCAATCAAATTACCAAAAAAACATTTAAGAAAATATAATAACTGAGCTTTTTCATTTAGCATTGATGGCCACTAAAACTCACCAACTGCTGACCACGTAATTAATTCCTTTATTCATCGTGGAAACTGCTGAGTCTGCAAGAAAGCTTACAAAGACAAATGCAAGATACCACTCGAGCTCAGCCTTCTATGGCTCTTGAAACTCGATCAAGATTTCGGTCATCTGAGGCTGATGTTTCCTCACCTGAAATCGCAAGTGAAGATACAAAAGTATATATGATTTTATGGAAATTCATAACAGCTCAACCAATGATGTTTTTCCTAGCTTGCAGAGCTTACTTTGACACCAGCCATTGAAAGCAGCTTGTGTGAAGCAGCATACACATCTGAATTGTTGAAGCTCTTCTCCACAAAATATATAACTTCAGTAACGCCTGACTACAATAACAAAGCCAATCAAAGGTAGCATTTAGTGCTTCTGGTGTAGGTAATAGTCTTTTAAGGAAGCTATAATTGAATGGATACTCCTTTATCACTCACTATGAGTTGTAAAGAAAATTATTAAAAGCCATCACACGTCAAATCATACTATGTAGAGGAAATTGCCATCACCATATGGTCATATAATGCGTGTCAGATTTTATATTGTTTTATATTGCTCTGACACCATTTATGTAATCGTTTAGAAGCTAATACCCACTTTCCTGGAAAAGAGAGAAATGGAAACCAGATAATTCTCCATCTTGCATGACCAAAAAGCATACATCAGATTGGTGAAAAAGCTTTTCCACTCAGAACAATCTCATGTTTTCAATTTCGTATCAAAAGATAGCATAAGTTTTGCTCATCATCAAACCTGAATAATTATCTTCGCACACTCATTGCAGGGGAACATTGTCACGTAAAGCCTCTGCAAAAAATAAACGATGCAAGCATAATCTCTCAAATCTTAACATATCAAGTTGACCACTTTTACCATTTTGTAAGTATTCTATACAATTGAACCTTACTTGTGGATTTGACGTTTCAGGACCATTAATTATGTTTACTGCCAGTGAACTTTTGTAAATGGAAGAAGCAAGTAGGCAACAGAAAGGAAACACAACTACAAATTGGAGTATTGGACAGTAAATGAAGATCAACTACCTGCCCCGCAGCAGAGGCATGATTAGTATTGAGGATAGCATTGATTTCAGCATGACAGACATAACTGCAGCAATCAATCAGAGCTATAAGCAATTTCCAGAAATTGCGGTGCAATTTAGAATAGAACCAGTTGCAAAACAGAGTAAGGACAATGAAAACACAACACTTACGGGTACTTCGTCTCCAAAGGATTCCCAGTTTTGGATTTCTGAAACAAAGAATGAAATTTACTACTATTGATCTTTCCGAAGGTGCAAACCTAATGACACAAACAGAACACAAACCTTTGCCCATGGAAGCTGGTCATCTGAACAGCCTCTCGGAAACCCATTATAGCCTATACCTATCACATAAATAAGAATGAAATCCATAACCTTGATAACAACCGTGACCTTATCGCTCTTACAAAGAGAGAACCCGTAGTAGTTATTTTTCCGGTGTTTACTAAGTAAATTATTGATTGCATATAATAACTCACAAATTATATGTTTCGAATAAGTCACTTGATGAGTCAAAAACTCATAATTAAGTGCATAGCTCGATTTAATTGACATTTACAGGTTGAATTAAGTTCGAGGCTCGATCTAATTAGTATTTACAGGTTCACCATGTCTGTACTTCTAGTCCACCATTTTGTAAGTCATCAAAGTGAGAAACAACCCTAACAACTGTGACTTAAACTTGGGACCTTTGGGCTGGTAGACACGTAGAAGACAAGCACAACCAGTTGGACAAGGCAACAAACATGAACTTAGCTATTCCAGAATCCACATAACTACAATCCAAGTATAAACAGAAGCTAGCACAGATGAACATAACCCTAACATTCCTCAGCTTCCTAGTACCATTCGCATCTTAGTATCTTCAAATTCACCGAGAAAAAGAACAAGGAAAACCAAAATCCAAATCTAGTCCCCAAAGCCAAACTTACCAAGAATCACACCATTTTGACTAACCAAGCACGCCCCAACCTGCGAAATGGAAACTCTAATATTAAACGAGAGAGCATTGAAAAGCATTACATTTCAAGCAAAGCACAAACGAATAATAGAATAAGAATCAATTCAAGACCTGCCTGTTTGGATCTTTGGACCTTTCCGCTGATAAAAACGCAATCGCCATAAAGTAATCATCCCAAGACAAATAACTGCCAAGAAGAAAATCTTCAAAAATTATGAAAAAAAATAAAAGATAAAAAGAAGCAATCAGAAGTCAGTACTTGAGTAACTAACAAACCCTTTGCGTTTGGAGGGATCAAACGGGCACTGAGAAGATAATTTCTTCAAAGTACCGCGTTTGACTATCGTGGACGAGTATCGTTTGGAGTCTGAGAAGAAGAATAAGCGAAACGCAAGCGCCGAGGTTAAAGCTCCGAATACTGTAGCCGTCGAGACGAGGACGAGATCTCGGAAATTCATCGGAACTCACGCAGACGGACTGACAGAGTACGGACACACTCTTTTGCGCCAAAAAAATCAGTGCCGATGAAAAGGCGCGAAAGTTGAAAAGGTTTCACGCGCGTGGGCCCACTGGTGGGCCAAACTTGGGTCAGACTGTCATTAATGGGCCACAAATTGGGGCCCAATAATTTCCATGATTTGTAAAATAAAACATAAAATTATATATTAAAATAGAAAATTATATGCTAAACTAAAATTAAAGAAAAAACTCTTTTTACATTCTTAACTAATTTTTAAATTTTGAAAAAGGTATGTAATTTTTTTTGTAAATCATTCATAAACATCTATTTTATTGGTTAAGGTAAAGTTGTGTACATTGAAACTCTCTAAACTCTACGTTAAATAAAGTTTTTACTGAGTTGTTGTTGTTATTGTTGTAAAAAATAAATGTTATTTAAGGTAATAGAGGATTTTGAAACCTAACAAATAAGATAAATCAAATGTTTTTTTCTTGAGGGGTCATCGAAATTATTATTTTATTATAATTTAATAACATCAGTAACTATAAATTATAAAAATATTTAATAGACACTTGAAAGGGTAAAAATTTACTTAATATTCACTTAAGAAGGTAAAATTTGTTCTCTTTATTATAAAAAAAAAAAGACCACTTGCTCTTTATTTATAAATTTATTAATTAAAAAGAAGTAGACAAGCTTCCTGAATTTAAGGACACCAAGTGGGTCCAGTACCGGCAGTGGGCTTCTCCTCCTCGTAGCAGCCCTTTTAATTAATTCAACTGATTGGTGGGTGGTTGCTGTTTGCTGGTCTGGTCCTCTTAGTGACCGTACAACCTACTTTAGCAGGGTATACTTCCGTCTACGAAACACAAGAAAGACAAGTCAGTTCTTGACAGGCTGTTGGGCAAGAAGCTTGAGAAAGGAACCATTTAGTCTTCCAGATCATGAATGAAGCAGGCATTGCTTGGTTAGAGCACACTCTTCTCATTATGATATTTCAACCATCTATCACTTAATTTTATTACATATTTATGTACACTCTACGTAATTGTATAGATAAGATTTAATAGAATAAGGTAAAAATTGATTAACCGAAACAGAAGACTGGTGGGCTCAAATCTATTGATATGTACCGGACATCTTATTTGACTTGGGTTTGAATTATATGATAATCCAACTTTTTTTAACTCATTGCCAACCCTACATTCTAATACATAATTTGGTTTGAAAGACTACTTTTTAGTCATTATTTCTTGAATGCAAATGAAATATACATAATCATTTGAACTGAAAACTAGATAAAGAGTCCATGTAATTAACACTTGTAGATAGAATCTCTAATGCATATAAAGGGAAGGGACCATTAAAGAAAAGGGGGCAACATAGCTGCTTAGTTGTAGTCCATGATATAGGAATCATTTCTTCCAGTGACCTCCAACACCAGACATCAAAACTATGTCTCATCAAGACGATTAGTGAGTGCAGAATTAGGGTCGAAAAGGGTTGATTTTAGTTGAGCCTTTTGTCTTAAAAAAAAAAGTAGAACAACGTTTTCAAAAAACTTGTCTAATAATCTTAAATAAAAATTTCAAAAAAAAGTACCAATTTAAAGGGCAAATCAAGTAGTCAAGGCTTCTTAATTTGTGAGGATAAGGTGAAAGTTATTAATTATACACAACTTTTTCCTTTAAATTTACAAAGAAATT
>JAOSBN010000007.1:29996031-30010422 GCA_027563595.1 Erythroxylum suave
TAATCAAATATTTCCATTTTATAACAAACTGTACCAACTACAAAATAATTTATTGTTTGTCTCTTAACACAATTTTTTCTAATAAATCTCAAACTTTCTAATTTTGGCTTCGCTCATTTGCATGTGAATTTTTGCAATCCACGTTTAATTTATCAATGTTTTATAAGATAAAAGCTTATTATAAAACTGGCATATAATAAAGATTGAACTAAATTAAAGAACTTAAAATAAGATTAAAGAAAGATATTACCTTTAAACAATGAAGAGATTGAAGTTTACTTGAAGAATGAGACTGTCAAATGAAAATCTATTGATTTCTTCTTATCTATAAAAATATGTTAATTTATTAAAATTTACTGGTTAGTTAATAAATCAATCAATTTTTAAAAATAAGGGTTATTTAGAATCAATTTTTTAAAATAAGAGTTATTCATAAAAGTAAAAAAATCAAAATTTTTACAGTCAAATCGGATATATCAACCCGAATTTTATTCATTACAGTTTATTGTCATTTGTTGCAAGCTAAAGAAGGGGCACTCCATTCTGGCAATGGATAAAATAGTTTTAAGAAAGAATGAACTGAGTACATGCAACTAAAGAAAGAGAAGTGAGTGAATAAAAAAGGGTTTTGTCTTTTTCATGTCTCAAACAGTTGTCACAAAAGATAAACCAATATTTAATCTCTCATGCATGCAACTTTGTCCATTGTAATCAAAGGAAATCAAGATTTGCACATGCATAAAGTCCTCCACAATCATCCTCTAAACAAGCTATTGAAGATTAACCTTAACTTTATTATGTGCATGTATGTTGTGTTTGCATATAGTTATGTTTTCTTTTTGTTATTGTTTTTTTTAATTAGAGACTGTTTTAGATAATCTATAATTTGAATACAATTTGATTTGACTTAATTAATTTAAAATTTATCCTTGATTCGATTGAAGGTATTCAATCTAAAATTAGATTTAAGTCAATATTAAAAAATATTGTTTGCTTAACTATGTTAAAATAATATTATTTTGGACGAATTACTTAGGGATGAACAAATTGAAAATTTTGAATTTAACGAAAAATTCAATTTAAAATACTCTCTGTTCGAATTTAATTCAATTCATTGCGTTTAAATTGGACCAATTTTATCATCCTATTTTATATGTTATAATTAATGATATATAATAAACATTTATTTCAAATTAGACATATATTTGAATTTCATTTGTGTTCTAGAATATTTTTAGATCATTTTTTGGTGGACTAAGATTAAGTTTATTTTAAGTCAATTAAAATAATATGTTTACTTATAATTAAGTCCACTTTAGATTAATTAATTTTGTAACAGTAAACATTGCTAGGATAATTTCATATGCATTTTTTACTAATTAACATTTTTGAATTTCTCATAAGCAAGTTAATTAAAAAATAAAATTAAAATTGATTAATAATTAATATTAATTATATTAATATAATAATAATTATTAAAGAGAATCTCTCGAGTGCTCCCTTTTCTTCACTGTTTTTCTTCGATCTTTTCATTTATTTTTTTTATGCTTCATAATAATACGGTTTTATTCATTGATTAAAATTTTCAACCAGTTTAATCTTACAAAGTTTAAATTGTCAAATTTTTCGTTCAATTTTTAACTTTTCGAATCAATTTACTTTAATAACTATTCTTGTTAAAATCAATTATTTTATTAATTATTCGGTTATTTTTAGTAAATTAACAAGTTCTTATAAACTAAAATTAATTTTTATTTAAAAATCTCTTTTTACAATAAACTTTAAATTTTAATAAGTAAGTACAATCTCTTTCAATTATATTTCAAATTTTTTAATTTTATTTAATTTTAAACCAATTTTATGACAATTTAATATCAATTTAACCCTTTAAATCTTAAAATTCTTATCTTATCGGCTTAACTTTTAGTTGATTTTTAAAACATTAGTTCTATTCAAATTCCTTGATTTTTATGCTCAATTTTATGTTTTCTGGTTCAATCTAAACATCTTTTTTCTTTTTCTTTTTTTGCACGGTGGATATTTCTTCATCGGATCTCTTAAAGTAGATATGTTAGATTTTGCTTCAAAAGATCTAGCGAGATGATTTTGTTTTAGACTTTATCTCTTTTAATATAATTTGTCTTAATTATTGAATGTATTGGTCCGTTCTTTTTTATGAAATTGGTCCTTCACCTTTTAGTAATCTATATTATGTTTATTCCCTGTTCCTCATAGTTTTTGTATTACAGATTAGACAATATCAAAAACTGATTTTTGAACTTATAAATTAGTGATATTTGAGATTAAGGCTTCTTAAATTTAATCAATTAACTTGAATTAATTCAAATTAATAGATTAAAATTTTGAGTAAACTAGACTTTAAATTAGAATGAATTTAGAAAAATTAAATCACATGATTTAGTCTTGATTCAACTTTAAACTAAATTTGAATTAAATGCAACGTTTTAAAAGCTAGGCCGAAAGTTAAATCGGTAAAAAAAAAGATTTAAGGTTAACCGGTATCAAATCGTCATAAAATCAGATATAGATTGAATAAAAGTAAAGAACTTGAAATATATTTTAATGAGATTGTCTTTACTCATCGAAGAATTTAAAATTTAAGTGAAAAGGAAATTGTTAAATGAAAATTAATTTATTTATTTTGGGTTTATAAATTTTATTAAATAATAAAAATTGTCTAATTAATTAATTGATTGATTTTTAACAATTTAAAATTTTTACAGTTAAATTAACCAACGAGTTGAGTTTTTTTAATCAATGATTCAAAAAGAAATATATATAAACAACTTAGATTCGATTTGAACATTATTCTCTAATTTTATTGTTCACAATTTGTGTGATTGTATACAAATCTCATTTAAATTATGATGTAAAATTTTTTGTTCCCGACTTTTGTGTGTCTTCTGTTTCGATGTAATCTCAGTCGTTTAATTTTTACGGGCTCTATTTATTAAATAAATAGATTAATAGGTGATGTCATTTAAAAGTAGCAACCTTTTTTATTAAAACAAAAAGGGAAGAATTAAGGTAGATGCGTGTTCTTAAATAAAGAAGATAGTGGTGGTGCATATCATATACGTGGGAAAGAAGTGGACGCACAAATCGCAATGATGGTCTCAGTCACAGCGGAGTGGCCATCCCACGTGCCGAACCTTCTCGGACCATGGGTTTACTTTTGGGCAATGAGACCCGACAATCTCAGGCCTACCAATAAAGTGTCAATTTCTATTCCAAGACCTAAAAAGTCTACGCCTTTTTTTGTTTTTTTAATTCTCTTTTATTTCCTTAAAAAAAGTCTGAGATCTTTATTAGTTTAACACCGCAAGCTCTGGCCCTTTTAGGCTTGACGCACGTGTGACATTAATTATTACACCTCCTACATATAATATATATCCTCGTCCTTCAATTTGAAAATTGATAAAAAGAATATTACTTTAGGAAACTCCAAAAGTTCCAATGAAATTTTTTGGTTTATTTAGGTTATTTTTATATTTTAATAAGCATCAAATTTTAATTTATTGATATTAAAATTACAAAAACAAGTATTTTTAAGACTTTCTATTGACAATCACACAAGAAGAATTGCTGGAGAAAAGGAAACACTTGTATTTTGAAGTAACCAATGTAGGTTCATAAACTCATAGATTATGCTTGCCAGATTTTTTTTGGTTGTTTTAATGTATAAAGAAAAGAGGGATATGTCAAAAGAACAATGGCCGGTGGTAGAATGTCAAGCAAGTGAATCTTCACCCTTGATTAACATTAAGGTATAGTCATAGTTCTAATGAAGATGAATGACTAAAACGAAGAATGTAAAAAAGAGTATACGTGACGTATCGAAAGATATGAATAACATCACATAAGTAAGTGGTACGAGATGTTGACATGAATTCACTAATGACATTATAAACTAATTGGTGATAAAGAGTATCATTATTAAGGAAAGTCTCATCAATAACAAAAAGGACATTAGGTTCAAGTAGAGTGTTAGTGCTATTGATGTTAGTGGTACCGACACGAGAGATAAGATCAATGACATATATTACTTGTGATTGTTAATAGTTATATTCATCTTATGAAACTTTGAGAACGAAAAAATAAATCATATTACCCAAATCCTTTAGTTTAAATCGTTGATGTGAAAATGAATTAAGAGTGAAAAATACCTAGTTTCATAACAATTATTATGTTATCAATATAAAGGAGAAGAAGAGAATACTATTGAGTCATTTTGCAAATAAATAAGGCATGATTATAAGAGCCAGACCAAAATCTAAATTTAACAAACCAGGCTTTGTGAGCTTGATTTAGTCTTATATAAGACTTTATGAAAGAGACAAACCAGGCTTTGTGAGCTTGATTTAGTCTTATATAAGACTCTATGAAAGAGACAAACCTTATTAGATGGATGATCAAGATTATATAGAGGATGCACGTACACTTATTTTGTAATATCACTATTGGTGAATAGATTATAATAATGACCAACATTTGTTCACAAAAATTGCAACAAGATTGCTAACTAATGTTGGATGAGCAACTGAAGAATAGTCTATGTATGGTCAATACCATACTCTTGGGTAAATTTTGTAGCAACCATTCAAGCTTTATATCACTTAACTAACCCATTTAATAGACCCATTTGTAATCAATAATATGTTTATCTGTATGTAAATCGACCATGTCTTAAGTACTGGTACTAGTAAGTACATATACTTTTTATCACTGCTTTCTACCATAGTGGTCAAAGTTTATTTTGCGATATATGTGAGATTCTTATAGCGAAATAATATTGGAATAAACAAAAAAACTCAAAGTTAGATAGAAGGGTGACTTAATCAATTGGTACATCAAGGAAAGAGTTAAGGAATAGGAAGTCCAAATGATTGATTGAATGGAGAAGGATCATCTGGAGGAGATGACGGTTTCACAACTAATATTGATTGAATGGAGAAGGGTCATTTGGAGGAGATGATGGTTTCACAACTAATAAAGAAGCAATAGGACCTAGTGTATGTTGTATTGAGCTGCTGTAACTATTAGAAAATGATCTTATAAGATAAGTGAGGAAACAAGGATGTAGCGGGATTATAGAAGAACTTTTGAGAAGGTTTATTGACTTAAAATTTTGAAATAGTTGAAAACATTATATGTTTTTAAAAGATCATATGTGATGAGATGTGAAATATTTGAGATAAAGGATCCTAGCACTTGTACTTGTGTTTTATTATATATCATATGAGCAAATATTGCTCTTAGTTCTAATTTAGTGTATTTATGTGATTAAAGAAGAATAGACAAATACAACTAAAAACTTTGAGAGTTTGGTAGGCAAAAGTATAGTTGTATAAACGTTTATAAGCAAAGATGTTACCTTTGACTAGAGAAAAGATACAATTGATAGTATAGAAAATGGTAAGAACAATTTATTTCAAAGGAGAAGAGCTCTAATGGTATTTAGAACTTGTGTATAGAACTTTATCATTATATTAAGAGGTATCTAAATAAGATCTTGAATAATGGCTCCTTGTTGATAAAAAAATGGGCAAAAGGTTTATCCTTATATTACGTAGCATTATTAATGAGCAAGATTTTAATTTTACAAGAAAATTGAGCAAAGCATGGTTGCAGAGTGAGAATAAAAAAAAATCATACTTATTACTCAAAAGATAAATCCATTTATCTAAAAAATTACCAACAAAGATTAAAGATTACGTATTATTGCAAACTACTCACGGTATCATGAGGAGCAAATCCCCAAATATAAAAACAAATTTAGTCAAAGGGAGTTAAATAAACAAAATTACTATTAATAAAAGGTAAATTATGACTTTAAAAGTTTGCATAAAATACAAGTTTTTTTTATACTTGAATTGACCTAAAGAATCACTGTAAATTAATGATTTAAGTGTAATATTGGAAAGATAACAAAAACAAGAGTATCATATATAAGATGTAATAACACCCACAATAAGTTTTGGTGGAAGGCAAAGGGAGTTAAATTCAAATAGACATCTAATCTTACATCATGTACTAAAGATCTTGTATGTCTGTGGATTACGTATAATACAACTACGACTTGGAAAAAATAAATTGACACAAAGTTCACATAATTGACTAAAAAAGACGAGATTTAAAGATAGTTTATGAATAAGAAATGTATCAAGTAAAGACAACTTAGTTGTTTGAATAACGTTAGCATTTTTGAACATTCATAATAGAGTTATTAGCAGTATTGACAACATGTTGAATGAAGGAAGCTTTTGAGAAATTTAATATGGATGAATTAAAGGTCATGTAGTTACAATATGCATAATCGAGATGTCACAAAAAAGAAGTATCTGATATGATAGATAAACCAAGATAGGAAACAGTGCCAAAATATAGTTAATTTTAGAGTTGATATCGAAAAGCCTGCAGATCTTTCAAGGAGAATTTATGATATATATTCTCCATTAACACCTTTATGGCAACAACAATGATAATTGACTAAGAGGAATTGGAAGAGTTATCTTGTTTTAGTCATTTCTTGCATTTAGAAATATGATGACCATTCTTTTTATAGTAGTTGTAAAAGACCTTCTTATTAACTAAGTTTTAAGAGGTAAAATTCGAAAGGGAGAAGGTATGATTGGCAAGAACAACATCTTTAAATAGAATAGATTTTTCTATTTAAAGGATGTTGAGTTGGATCTCTTTCACAAGTAGATATTTAATTATAGTATTAAGAATTGGTAGAGATTATTGATGAAGAAGAAAGTTGCTGATAAACTCAACTTCATCTTTAAAAGTGATTAATAAGTGTCAGGTATGCTTTCAATCATAAAAATTGACATGCATATTGGCAATTTGAGTGTTAGGCTAAGTAAGATCTCCAATTGATAATTGATCCCGAAACTCTTGCAATTCAGACATATGACTATAGATAGTTTGACCAGGTTTTGACATATGACAAAGTGGTTATGTTAAAATCTGATGATTTATATCATCTCAAGATATTGGATATTTTATGAACATATATTTTGCTTCATTTGGCTTTTGAGTAGGATTGAGTCCAATAAAAATGTGTTAGATAAGTCTACTTTTGAGAAAGCTGCATATTTCTTCGACCCATAATTTATAGTTAGATATATCAAAGATTACATTTATTGATTAAGGAACATATTGATGAAATTTACAAGTATCTACAATATACAGAAGAGAAAGTTTCTTAACAAAAACACTTAAAAGATATAAGAAAATAAAGAAACATGTATATAGATTAGAATTTAACTTTTTTTTCCAAAAAATGAGTTTAAAACACCTAAAACCTTAGAAATTAGTCTGAGCTATAGGAACACCTGTAAGAAAATAACTAAACTAGCTAGTAAAAAGATGATCAAAGGTTTGAATTGAAATGCATGAACTAGTGATAATGTAAGTATGTTGATGTGACAAGTATTAAAACCTAGAGTTGACGTGACAAATGACTTTTGACGACGTGAAAAATAATAAGAGATCTGATAGATAATTATTTGTCTATATTTATATATCTATATTTAGTATTTTTTTGCTTGTTATTTAATAATTTTATAGTATTTTGGTACTTAATTTGCTTTAGGTATGTTTTTAGGTGATAATTGCCTTCATAAACCAAGAGAAGATGCATTCGAGTGAAATTATAGCATGGAATGGAATAAATGGAGCAATTTAGATATACACGATCATATATAGTGACCATGTAAGTTATTGTAAACATGTGAAACTTCAAAGACATAATTCCTGCCTCTATGGAGTTACACGGCCGTGTATATTGCTTGTGCAAGTCTCTATGATCGTGTAAAGTCTTGAATTGAGGTATTCTTGAAGATACATAGGCACTTCAGAAACCCTAATTTGTTTATATATAAGGATATTAAAAAGGCTACATAAAAAGAGGCAAATTAGAAGCCATTGAATTCAGAAAAAGGCAACGAGAGTCACCAGAGACACCTAAAAAGGAAAAACAAAAATATGAGAGTAAGCTACACATCATAAACAAGAAAATCAAAAGGTGGAAACATCAAGTTAATTCCAGCTTTCCAAAAATTCTTGAACAAGGCTTTTAAGCTTATTTATTATTTTCTTATTCAATTTCATTGCCTTGGATGTTAAATCCGAATAGTTATGTTTTGGACATGATTATGAAATTCTAAATCTATAGTAGGGTTTGTCCTTGAATGGTTTTGTTTAACCTTTTTTCTTGTTGAACAATATAATATTGTTTTGTGATATTTGTTGTGTTTATATTAATAAGAAATTGAAAGATAATATCAAAGTTATCTATGTTAAGTTATGCAATTAGAGTTGATACCTTAATAAACTTACAAATATCATATTAATAAACAATTGAAGAGAGATCTTAGTTCTGAGTTAATTATCCTTAGGTTGGCTTTAGTGGCGATTGAATAGTTAGGAGTAGTTTTGAGAATTGAGAAATTTCAACTCAACTATTATCTATTTCAATTGAGATTACTTGGTTAGATCTCGAGAGAGAGTAATCAAAACCTTAAGACATATAAGATTAAGCAAAATTGAATTAACAAGATAAAGGGAAGACAAAATAAGGATTAAATAACCCCTATGTTTCCATTATTAATTAACTTCGCTTTTATTGCTATCTTTACTGGTTCAATTATTAAGTTTTATTAGTGTATTCTAATTTCAGTTAATTTACTTAAATTTTAGTAAATCTTTTGTTACCTTAGATAAAGTGCATTCAAATTGTTAGATAACTAATTCAATCCTCATGAGAGCGATATCTTGTCTACTACAATATACAATCTATATATTTGCCGTATTGCATATATTAAAATAAGCAAAGAACGTCTAACGTGGCGTCACAATATCTTTTCAATGAGGGTTTAAATGATTAGACAACACGTGACAGTATGAGGACGAACTAGATGATGACACGAGGTGGCTGCTTAGTAGGCTTATAAGCTGCCTAATTTAAGTCAACTTCTTTTTTAGATTAAGGTAAAATAACATTGTTTAAACCGTCTTCAACCTATTAAAAATTAAAGTTTCAAATTTGTAAATTGATCTTTTAATAGTACGCTAAGACATGCGAGGAAAAATATTAAAACAAGATTTGTATCATTGTGATCATTTTGAAGAGTAGAAGACTTTGGTATACACTAAAAACAATCAAATTTATCTCTAATAAGTAAGAATTAGATGTTTGAGAGATTACTCCTATTCATTTATAAGGATTGCTCTAATACTATGTAGAGATTTAGAAGAATTTGATGATAGATGAATTTTTTATCCTCAAATTCGCACAAATTATTATAAAGAAATTTATATATGAGTTTGACTATAAATATATCTAAACATATCCCTAAACATATATATCTTGTTCGTGTCCCTAATAATATCCTACTATTTCGCAAGTTCATAAGATTATATAAATTATCAGTAGGGATGTCAATGGATCAACTCATAGGCCAATTTTGCTAATTTTAAAAAATATTTTTTTAAATTAAAAGTATGAAACAACGATATTTTTAATTGAATCTGAGCCTAAGTTGCCTAGACCTAGACTTACCCAAGACGTAATTCTTCTAAACAAATTGTTATCGTTTTGTTTTAAAAAATTGAGTTTCTAACTAAAATGATATTATTTTGTTTAAAAACATTGAGTTTAAGATAAATTTGAGTTTAATCTAACCCATTGAATCATTGAAAATATCTTAATTTACTCTCATGTGTGAGCCCATTTTTACAGCTAGTTTTCATACTATAATTTAAGATATATAAAGTTATATAAATACTAAATAAAATAAAATGGTCACTTCGAAGTTTAAAGTGAGTTGAATAAGAGCATAAGAAAGATAATTACGGCGCAATAACGTTATCCGTTATTTCTTTCCTCACTTTTGGCTCCGTTTATAACGGGATTCTCACAAACTGTTCATCGGTTTGACTAAAACACCCTTGAATTATTCCATATATTTACCAAACTATACGCATTAACACAGGAGCAAAATTGCAAAAGGGTGCTGCAGTTAGTAATTTGCACGGCAAACATGGGTTTTATGGTAATTTAGCTTTCTTCGAGCTCTATATATAGCCGTCACTCACTCAGCTGTCGCCACTCGCCACCTTAGCTTACGATCGCCATAGCCTTGATTATTGCTGCTCCCCAATGGCAGGGGAAGATAATAAGGAGTTACAGTTACTTCCTTCGCAATATCTCTTAGCTTCTTCTTGTTCATCTTCTGCACAACACGTGGGTTCGCTTCCACCGGATTCTTCGTTCAGGCATCGGTCGGCGGTGACTGAAAATTACGGAGGGCCATCGATGGACCTGCAGTTATCTATCAGTCTAAAACCAATTCAGCCATCATCTAATATAGTTTTTCCAGGACCCATTTGCGAGTTGAGTGATATGAAACAGGGTACGAGCTCCGTAGAGTCGTTGAAATGGCAGGCGTCCGAGCAAAATCGATTGGCGGCCATTGAAAAAGCTTACGCAGAGAGAGTGAGAGAGCTGACGAGGAGAGAGATGGAGATGGCTCAGTCAGAGTTTGCGAGAGCGAGGAATATGTGGCAAGGAGCTAGAGAGGAAGTGGAGAGGGCAGAGAGATTGAAGGAGAGAGCGACAAGACATATAGATTCTACAGGCATGGAGATCACTTGCCACTCTTGCAGGCAAAGATTCAAGCCTTAGCTAAAATGGATTACTGTTCATCTTTGATTCCTTTTATTGACAGAGTTGGGGTTAATATTCTAGTCCCAAGTTGTTTGATGAGTTTGCAATACTTTGGGTATTGGATTCTGTTTGTATTTCGATCGATTCCTTCAACCAAACCGAAAGGGGTCATCGTCAGATTAAAAAAAAAAAGAGGACAAAATTGCATGTATTAGTGGCATGAAAAGTCTTGGAGTGCAAATGATCATCTGTTTCTTGCTGCCTATGTTTGATAATGACTAGTGAACTATAATTTCCAAGCCAGGCTACATTTGGCTGCTGATTTTGGTTTCTTTCCCAGATTGGGAAAACCTGCAAAAGTATAACCATGTCAAGAAGCTACCGAAGCTATCCATTTCATATATCATAAGCTCTCCCTAAATTCATGATATCAACAATTTGGACTTCTCTGAGCAGCGATTTCAGTAAGTTATGCAGTAATTATGAGCAAATTTTCATGAAGAGGGAGGCAATATAGTATATGAACACTTGAATTAAGTAATGATGCATCATGGTTGACTATTATATCAGAATTCTGAAATCTGAAGCGGACAGTCGAAAGAACCTGAAAAAGTTTTAGCCGTAATCATTCATTAGTAGCTCTATTTCTCTTTTTTCCTTCTGTTATTCGTTCTTATCCTTGATTTTTGTTCCGATTGTATGTGATAAACATATGAGCCTTGCTACAGAATCTTGGAAAGTTCATATAAAAAGAAACCAAATCAGTTTGTTTCAAGGCAGTCACTGTGTATGCCAATTGCCAAGCCGCAATCTGTGTGCAGAAGCTGAACGAACTGATCGAGGTCTTTTTGTTGATTGGACTGCTCCGTACTCGAACCATGGAGTAAAGGTGTGAATCATTAAGCTGATAGAATTTCCGTTGGGTTAAGTACTGAAACTCCATCAGATTGTAATATAACTGAAACAAGTACCAGCAATAAAGATTGGAAGATAGCAAGAGAAAAAGCTATACTTGTAGCCGGAGAAACAAATTTAGTTTGGCTTCTAATGAGGACTTTAAAACCAATATCAGGTTCTGGGAATTTCTCTTTTCCATGCAGGATATAAAAGTAAAACCTGGGCTACAAGAGACAAATGAATCAGAACAAAAGCAAGTAAGAACGTGGCAGGAAAGCTGTATGTATCCGCTTGTAATCAAGCTCCTAACTTGTGCTCATCAGTAATCTAAAACCCACTATCCATGTCTGGGATCCAACACAAAGGAGACACTTTCTGGATAGGATCACTCAACTAAAAGAAAATCAATCAGAGCAATGAACAGTGCCCTTTTCAACTTGTCGGGAGAAACGAAAATTAGCTTCATTTGTCAGCAACCTCCAATCACATTTCAAAAAATGCAGTTAATCTGTCATATGAGTGCCCTCAATAATACACTGACTTGATTCTTTTGCTTATAGGTCAAGACATGATCTAGTGGGGCAGAGGATCTTGAAGTTTCAACAAAAATGGCCTGCCGAAAAAGCACATCTGCAGCATCATCAAAGGTATGGAAGTAAAGTTGATGATAATTTGAGTACAGAATCTTGTTTGGTTTCATAATAATTCAAGTTTCAAGAGACTTTTAAGAGAATCCTCAAAAAATCATGGTGCTTGAACAAGTTCTCAAAAAGAACAGTATACGAACTCTGTTCTATGCCCTGTTTCTTCCCTTCCTGAATTCTTTATTTTCTTTTTTATTTTCATGCACTCTGTCTGCAAGAAGATGAAACAGGAGGATATGTCCTGCTGCTTTTTTCTTGCATTCTATTGTCGTAACAGTGATAACGTGGTCAAGATTCCTATAGTATAAGATGCTCTGCTATGAAAGTATGACACCAATCATGAAAGTTGGACATTTCTGGGCTGGAAACCAACAAAAAAATTGTTCACTGACTTTTTCTTCCTAATTGAGTCAATAATCACTTAGATAATCATAGAAGCAATCAAGAAAAGTATTTCTGGCATAGATCACTTTGAATTATTGGATGCCTTGTCTTTGATCTTTTATTTGGAAATGCAGTGGCTATCCATTCCTTGATAAAGTTGTAGGACATCCTCAGCTGAACAATCAAACTACTCATGATGAAAAAACCTTAAACATTTTGTCTTCTAATGTTTTGTCTATACATTATCCTGAATTGATTCTGTATCTATGTATATCGAGATCCAAGTAGTTGCACGAATTGTGAGACAAAGAATCCAAGTGCTTGTAATTGTGTACCATACCATGTTGACAAGGAAGGAAGTCTTCATCAGTTCATTTGGAGGTAAGGCCAATCCACTAGGCATCATCATGCACCAACAGCACATTCTAGCACATGTAAATGTCAAGTTCGTGTTTTGCAAATGGTCCTGTGCCTGTAAAGACAAGAAGGCTGGAGAAGGTTTAAGCTGTATTCACCTAATTGACATTGCCAATCATTTGAATCTTTCAATTCAGGTATTGAAGTTTGTTAATCACTTCTTTTTAGGATTTGATTAACACCTATTAACGGAAATCCTACTTCGAATCCGAACTAACATACACGTCGTTTTTTAAAGATTTTCCCTCAGAATGTTAATAAATGTCGATTAGTCATGTATTTGACATATGTTATTTCAAATGTTTATTCAATTTAGGTTTTGTTTCTTCTTTGATGTTAAGATTTTGTAAGGAGGAAAGTAGGTACTTGAATTGGAAGGGAGCAAGTAATGGTGGAGTTCATTCCACGTCATGTGAGGGCTCTCACAAGTTTGGTTTTGGACGATAACACACAAATACAACCAAAGGTGTTGCCTGTCTCTTACTCACTGAGAAAACAATGGTAGGATAGGGAAAAGGGTCGTAAGATTTGTTCACTGTTGATGTCATATGGAGAAAGATCAGCCAAGTTCAGCTCACTTCAATAGGTTGGCAATGCTGGTGGTGGGACTCTTGATCTCTCAAACTCATACCATGTGGAAATATGAATCACACCTTTGCATTACTAGATTGGCCTAACAGCTGGTTTTAAGCACACTTTTTAAACTCTTTTCAACATAAAAAGTTGATGAAAAAAAAGGAAAAGAAATGCATTCCAGAGATAAATAGATGAGATAAAAGTGGTTTGACTTTTTTTAAAATTTTAATTTCATATTTAGAAGATTATCATTTAACTGTATATTATTATTTAATTATCATATAATCTCTTTATTTATTTTTATGACTTAATATTAAAATTTTAAAATTTAATACAAGATATGAATTTTTTAGTATTTTTTTAAAATTTAAGTTAATATTTATCGTATTTATAGTATTATTTTACATTTTAGTATTCTTAAAATAGTACTGATAGTATTATAAATATTGAAAATAATTAAAATTTTAGTATATGAATCGTTAATTTAATATATGGATCAATACATAATCTTAAGAATAATTTTTTAAATATTAATTAAAATTAAAATTTTTACTTTAACATTTACATAATGTTTGGAAACTTTCGAATTAGATACGAATCGGATTTAATTGATAGATATATACTATTAACCATGCAAATGTAATAGTATATTTTTTTTTGGATGTTTTTCATTGAACAATTATTGAATTGTATTCAATTAGAGATTTGCATAATATGAATATGTGTTAGTACATTTTGTATGTATCTAACTGGACCAAGTTGAGAATGATTGTTTTA
>JAOSBN010000007.1:30010522-30020660 GCA_027563595.1 Erythroxylum suave
CCTATCTCATTAATCTTTTTCCCACACCTGTCCTCAATCAAAAATCCCCTCATGAAGCTCTTTTCCTCACTCCACCTAATCTCTCTCACCTGCGCGTGTTTGGGTGTGCTTGTTTCCCTTTCCATGGGTCCCAACGTATAGACAAACTCACTCCAAAGTCCTCACAGTGTGTCTTTATCGGGTATTTCTTGCAATACAAAGGTTATCGCTACTTTGACCCTATCACCTCCAAAATTCACATCTCACACCATGTCCGCTTTCTTGAAACTTTTTTTCCCTTTGCTACTTCCCCCCACCCACTTCCTCCATATCTTCCCCTTTTATCATCTCCCTTCCACTACCTGTACCACCCTCTTCTCCACCACCCCCAAACATACCATCTCCGCCACCTCAAAACCATATAACCACTCGCACACGTGATAACACTCGTGTCCCTCGGATCCTTTCTAACTATGTTACCTTTTCTACCTTTATGCAAATTTCAAACGAACCAGATCCTACCTCCTTCACTCAAGCAAACAAATTTCCACATTGGTTTCAAGTCATGCTTGATGAGTTTAATGCTCTACATCGCAATCATACCTGGACCCTAGTTTCTCCACCTCCTAATGCTAATATTGTTGGATGTAAATGGGTTTTTCGAATAAAATGAAATTCTGATGGTACCTTAGATCGATACAAAGCTCGTCTTGTTGCCAAAAGATATCACCAAACTCTTGATCTTGACTACACTGACACCTTTAGTCCTGTTATCAAACCCACAACCATTTGCCTCATTCTTACCATTGCCCTATCCAAAAACTGGCCCATTTGTCAACTTGATGTCCACAATGCCTTTCTCAATAGGGATCTTCACGAACCAGTTTTCATAGGCCAACCCTCTGGCTTTACTGATCCTCATCGACCTTCTCATGTATGCCACCTTCACAGAGCTCTTTATGGTCTGAAACAAGCTCCATGGGCTTGGTTTCATCGCTTAAGCCAAAAACTATTTGAACTCAATTTCACTTCCACCAAATCTGATACATCCTTATTTGTTCACTCCACCTCCTCCCATACCACGTTCCTCTTAGTTTATGTTGATGATATCTTAATCACTGACTCCTCATCCTCTATTATCATAAATCTCATTACTGAACTTAACTCTGCATTCTCTATCAAAGACCTCGGTCCTCTTCATTACTTTCTTGGCATAAAAGCTACAACCACACCTACAGGCCTTCTCCTTGCCTAAGCTAAGTATCCTAAAGATTTTCTTCTTCGCATAGGTCTAGCCCAATCTAAACTAGCCATCACACCCATTACTCCTACTCTTCCTTTATAAAAAAATCATGGTACACCTCTCTCTGATCCTTCTGAGTATAGAAGCACTATTAGTGCCATCCAATACCTTTGTCTTACTCGTCCTGACATTCAATTTTCAGTTAATAAAGTGTCTCAGTTTCTCCATTGTCCTACCGATATTCACTGGACTGCTGTTAAAAGGATACTTCGATACCTTCATTCCACTTCCTCCTTTGGTATCCACTTAACTCACACAACCTCTCTCTCTATTCTTGCATACTGTGATGCTGATTGGGCAGGGTGTCCTGATGATCGTCGATCTACATCTAGTTATTCTATCTTCTTGGGTCCAAATCTCATCTCCTGGAGTGCCAAGAAACAACCCACTGTTGCTAGATCCAACACTAAAGCCGAATATCAAAGTTTTGCTCTTGCTACTGCTGAAGTTTGTTGACTTAAATCTCTTCTTGGGGAAATTGGCTTCTCTCACCTCCCACCAACCCTTTGGTGTGACAATTTAGGTGCCACATTTCTTGCTACCAATCCTATCACTCATACTTGTACAAAGCATATTGAAATTGATATTCACTTTGTCAAAGATTTGGTTACCGAAAAAGCATGATCAATTCGACGTCTTCCTTCAAGTCATCAAATTGTTGACATTACGACAAAGGCTTTACCTTCATCGGCTTTTCAAAAATTTCGGGACAAGCTCACTGTGACTACCCACCGAACTTGAGGGGGGCTGATAAACATCTGCAGATATATACATATCCTCATAATCTTCATACAATCTCACCAGTACATATTTGATTTTCTTTGATATGTAATTATCTCATTTGATTTTATCTTGTGTATCTCAGTTGATCTTCATTATCTTTTTAGATACTAAAAACGTGTATAAATACAATGTAAAGTCACTCAGCAATATATACAAGAAATACAATACATTAACATACCAATTGTCTTCTTCTTCTAATTCTTTCAAGATGTGATTAATTGATTTAGCCTCCTAATTGCATAAGACTGCAACAATTTGACACGTTATAATTAACCTTAGGCCTGTCTATCATAGTTGGCCTTCTTTTTATGACAAGCCATAGGATGAAAGAGTACTTTGGACTCGCTTGCTCGAAGTACACTATTCTATGCCAGTTCACTTCTATTTCCTATGTCTTCTCTTACTATGGCATCTTCTGGAATTTAATTCCTAAAGAAAGAGAGTTTATTAATCCTATAGTGATGGCCAATATTGCTTCAATTATCATACCAAAATTATACGAAAGAGTCATTTTTATGTATAAGTTTGAATTTCAATTTAACTTGATCCTTCAGCTTAAGGATGTGACACATTATCTAGGAAGAATGAGATTTTGGACAAACATTGTAGAAGTTCTTCTTCTTTAAATAATGTGCATAAATCCATCACACTGGGAAAAAAAACTCACAGGTTATATTTACTTTTAAAACTAAAAAATGTAACAAATTTAAAGTAATGTTTGTGATTTATCTCTTGTAAGGTGGGACTTAGAAGGAAAAAACTTTTAACTCTGTTGGATCTTAAAATTAGAAATGTAACAAATTTAAAGTAATTTATTCAAAGATATAGTTATTTTAGTTTACATCTTACTTATATTTAAAAATATAAGTAGAAATAATTATATTTAAGGTCATTTAAACTACTTGAGGAATTATTTTAATTCCTCTCAATTGTTATATGATATATAAAATAATTAACATTGATGGTTCTAATTTTAATTTTTGAATATAATTCTAGTTATTAAATGTTTATTAAATTCATATTTATATATAAGAAACTTTTACGAAGAAAGGCCAAATAAATTTCTAATACTTATATTTTTGAATAATTTAGCCTCCAATATTTTAAAAATAAAAAATTCTAATTTTATTTCTAACATGTAGTTAAATGTAAATAAAATATTATATACTTCATTAAATTTAAATAATATAATATATACAAAATACAAAAGATCTTATTTTGACTGATTTAAAAATAAGAAGGATAATTTGAAAATGATAAATTATGGTTTAAATTACATGTTTCATATAAAATGAAAAGTTGGTGGCAATATCAAAAGATCTAAGGAATGTCTCGTAGATAAAGGATATACCCTACACGAGGAAGTAATTATGATGAGACATTTTTTCCATGTTATGAGATTTGCTTTAATTCATCTAACATTAGAGGAAGTAATGATGATGAGACATTTTTTCCATGTTATGAGATTTGCTTTAATTCGTCTAACATTAGTTATAGTAGCCAGTTTGAATCTTGAATTACATCAAATAGATGTAAAATGTGTTTTTTTTAAATAAAGAATTAGAAGAAGAAATCTACATGCAACAATCTAAAGGTTTCATTGAGACAAGCCAAGAACATGAAGTGTGTCAGTTATTAAAATTGATTCATAGTCTGAAGCACTCCTTTAGATGATGGTACATTCATTTTCATAACATAATTTTTTTCACATGATTTCCATATGCTTGATAAAACAATTATGTATATAGTAAGAGATTTTATAAATTTACAATTTTATCTTTATATGTGAATAACATTTTGATTGCTTGTAGTGACTGTGAGTTTGTCAAGAAAAATCAAATATTAGTTATCATCTAAATTTGAGATGAAAGAAAAGGGTAACCTACATATATTCTTGGAGTTAATATTTTAAGAGATCATTCAAAGAGATTATTATCACTTTCTGAAGGTATCTATATTCAAAACGTTTTAGAAAGATTTTGTATGAAAGGTTGCAACCCAATTGATAAACCTATTACTAAAAGTGAAGGTCTTACTAAGAAGCTTTGCCTATCTACACCATAAGAAAGGGAACAAGTGAAGAAATTTCCTTATTCCAACGTAGTTGGAAGTCTCATGTGTGTCATGATATGTATAAGGTCGAATATTTGTTACATTGTTAGCATAGTTGGCAGATATCAATCAAACCTAGTACAGACACATTGAAAAGTTGTAAAGAGAATATTGAGGAATTTATAAAGTACAGTTGGTTATGTACTGTGATATCAAGACAATGGTCTATATATGAAAAGGTATACAAATTTAGATTAGGTAGGAGATTTATATGAGAGAAAATTAAGGGAGACATAGATGAGAGAAAATTTACCTTTGAATTTGTTTCCTTACTCAACAATGGTGCTATATCATAGAAAAGTAAGAAACAATCATGTGTTACCTTATCCACAATGGAATTTGAATTTATACAATTTCTAGTAGCAATATAAGAAGTCGTGTGGCTTAGACGATTCTTGGTTAATTTGGGAGTTGTTAAGAGTAAGTCTAATCTAGTAATAATTAACTAATGACAGTCAAGTAGCAATCACTTATACAAAATACCCCAAATTTCATTGTAAAACTAAACATATAATTACTAAGAACAATTTTATGAAAGATATAGTTGCATGAGAAGAAGTAAGCATGAAACATTTATCTATATGAGATATGGTGGCTAACCTAATGAGAAAACCAATTTCTCAAGATATACACGTTAGGAATAATAAAGTCACTAAGATTACGTAGATATTAAAATGTAATTTATTAACATTTCTCCATGTATGTTCATTTAATGTATTGTTATGTTTAAATACAAATATAAATTGACATTGTTTATTAAATAACATTAGCGCTTGATTATGAAATATGTTTACTATATATGACATATAGTATTCGTGATGACTAGATATGAGGTAGATTTTTAAGTTTATTATCAAGGTGATAATTGAGAGCAAGAGTAAGAAACTTAAACCATGATTGCCGACTTAGATGATAAGTCACCATATCTATCTTAAGTTACTAGATAAGAGTTTAGAACGATAAATTTGAGAGTAGACAAGTGAACTCAGATTAAACATTAAGTATGTTTGAATCAATATTTATATTGTATTACGTTAATAAAAGAAATATGCTCTAAATGAAAAGTGGTTAATAACATCAGAAATGATTCTTATCATGTGTGTAAATGACCATAAAAAGGGACTAATTTAAGTTATAATATCTTAACTGACATTATACAAGATCCTAGAGGTTAAATGAATCTCATCTTAGAGCTTTTATCTAATTCTTAAAAATAATTTTAAAATGTTACTAAAAGATTATATTTGATCACTACACCAAAGTAAAAAGGTTTTATACGCTTATGCCTAGATATATCTAATAACTGTCTTAAATAATCTAAGAATTGGTGGAGTTTTTAAATATTTATTTAAGACGGCAAAATTTGTCTAAAAAATATACTAAAAAAGAGTCTAAAATTTCCATGGTTTATAAAAATCGGTTAATTTACTAAAATTGACTGGTTAATTAATAAAGTAATTAATTTTTAATTAAGAATAATTGAGATAAATTGACTCAAAAATTAGCCAGATTAAAATTTTTAAAATAATACTGATAGTATTATCAATATTAAAAATAATTAAAATTTTAGCAATTTTTAGTATATGAATCGTTAATTTAATATATGGATCAATCAGATAACATAATCTTAAGAATAATTTTTTAAATATTAATTAAAATTACAATTTTTACTTTAACATTTAACAATAAATTTAATTTTCTTGATAAAATCTAAAAACAAAAAGTTCCAGATCTTATGGGAGTTGGAATTTGGCGGGAACCAAGTATTAGACTTGCGTTTTACTTGTATCACGAGCTTACTTTACTCTCGTACTGAAAAGTCCTATCCTTTATTAATATAGGAATCTGTGCCCAAATTCAAGGGCAGAATCCATGAACCGTAAGAATAAGGAAGAGAAATTTGACTATGAGTTCTGCAAGGTTTGCAATTTGAATTATGATAGGAACAATGCCATAAGTATTTTCGAAATCAGAAGAAGTCGCTTTCTACGTTCTTATCTCGGATCCAGATCAAGCTACCTGATGTTCGCTGCTTTCTCAACAATCCTAGAGTCGTCCGACCTGAATACGCCTCTCGCAATCACTTGTGGTGCGTGTTCTGCGATTTTGAGCTTAAAGAACTTGACAGCCCCTTTGTTTGGTAAGATGTTTAATCAGTAACTTATTGTCTTTATTAATTTTGTTCTAAATTGTGTTTTTTTGTCTCTGGATATTGCATACGATGGACTGGGGGTCAATTCAGCGAATTGAGTTGAAGTGTATTAGTAGGAGACTCAAAGCTCTTTCAATGAGTAGTTTTGTATTACCTTTTGTAAATTGGTTTTTATTATTGTAGAGGATGTTTAATTCTTTTATGACTAAGAGGGGAAAAAGCTAAATAACGAGTGTTTTGAAAAGGAAAAAATGGCGAACTCATTAGTTGATAATTAATTCTTTATGTGTCCTTGTGAAACGAACATTGCAGCGCTAATACAATTCATCATCTAGCAAGTGTGGATCATCTAAAGAATGTGAAGCACTTTCTTTGGAAATACGGTGGTGGGATGGATCGTTTAGATAGTTTTTGAGTTTCTGAGGCAGACTTGTCTAAGTTGAGTTGATGTCTCTGAATCATTTGGAGTTATATAGAGTTTCAAACCACTCGGTTTGAAACTCAACCTTACACCCTCTTTATATGAATTTATGGAGAAGAACTTGCATAAGAATGAATTTCGCACCGATCGTAAGTTGTTATGCCGTCCCAAGGATGATGATTCTGGGAAACTGAAGGGTTCTAATTTTAGTGCATTACTTCTCATAATTGGATCATGGGAGGTAAAGTCACAAGCTTGTCATTTGTAATACAATGGTTTGATTTGTAATGAATTCTTTTAATTGTTTCACTTTTGTAGAGAGTGTCACGAAACGATGGTAACATAATGGCTAAGTTTTATTACTCTTAAAGGAAGTTGGTGTGGGAGATTCTCGTTGGGGGGCTAAAGAGAAAGATTGAAGTTCAATGGAGTAATATAATAGCCATTTAAGCTAAAATTGAGGAGAATGAGTCGGCTACTCTGCAAATTGAGGTTTCTTCTGTTTCTCCTTATTACGTCTTTGCGAGCTTATAGTTATTACTTTGAATTTAGTTACATGTTCCATCAATTAATTTGTTGCATTGAGTTGATGCAGTTAAATGAGCAACCTAACTTTTTCATGGAGGTTGATCCACAGCTAAGAAAGCATACCATTTGGAGTTCAATGTCAGACTTTACTGGTGGGGAAGCCAGTCATTACAGGTTTGGATGTCATATGCTACGGTTATTCGGATGGAAATTACTAAAGAGGCTTAATCTGATCTAATGTTCCATTCTCAGGAGGCACTGTCTGGTGTTTTCACTAGGAACTCTCGAAAAACACCATGAGAAGCTTCTGCAATGTGATGGTCGGTTACTGGAGCTCAGCCAGAAACCTTTCCCAAATATGTCTCGGTTGCCAAACTTTCCAAATGAAAGAGGACTGACAGATTCAACATTCAAAAATAATTCACGTATGTTGAACCAAGGAATGCAGTTAGCTTGCCTAACTATTACTGCACTGTTAGGAGTAGGTGGACCAAGTCAGACTTGTCATTCTCTGTTTCTTCAGTCCTTTAATCAAATCACTTCATGTAAATGGTGCAGTAGGACCATGGTTCAATCATACTTGAAAAAATTGCTTGTGTTCCATAAGGCATTTGTTCGCTTAATGGAACCAGTGTATTATATTATATTATATACACAGATTTATATTATATACATATAAATTTGTGTAATATAATATTTATTAACAAAAGTATTAATTTATTATAATAATATACAGATACATATTTTAGACTAATTTCTAAAATTTATTATAATAATATGCATGTGAGTGATCTTAAAAAACATGCACAAGGTAAATTGTAAGTGAAGAATCAAAGGGACTAGCCTTTAGATACGCTGTTCTGATGCGGAATTAGAATCGTTTCCCCTTTGCAATACCCACATAATGTCCGATCCCGGTGGCTACTAGAGTCGCCGGTGTTTCACGCCGCAAGTCCCCAGTCGAGAAGATGGAGGACCAGTAAGATTGATTCTTTTTGTGAATTTTTGTAAGTTTTTATCAGTAAAAAAAACCATCTCTTTTAACCAAAGGAAGCACCATTATATAACCCTCAATTAGCCCCTAATTAAACCTATTAATTGGGGTTAATTAAGGATACTTAATGTGGCCGTTACAAAAGACCAATAGCTCCCACTCAGCCACATAAGCCGAGTCTAAAAACAGTACACAATAACACTAAGAAACACTCTCACACTCATACAGGAAATGAGGCGTGCGACCATCAAGTAACCAAGTAGTGTCATATTAAGTTTCCGTCAAACTAATATAACACTTTCACAATAACAATACCCCAAATCTTCCTTACATCATCGATAGCATACTAAGCCCTCCATGCTATATCAATATTTGATTATATACACAATATAATCGCCCAGGCAAATATGGTGAATTAGGATAGATTGTTCCTTAGACACTCATGACAATCCATTTTAGCTCAACTGCTTTCCTAACATGCTCCACTGGACCATATAAATCATGGTCCTTGGAAAAACAAGCTAAAGTAGCACCATCAAACCTCAACTTCAAGTCATAGTTCTAAGTCAAAAGGTAAAGTCTAAACGACACATGTTCATAGGATCATACAGTGATAAATGAGGGTCACTTTTATCACTACCTATGGCGGTCGGCTTATAGCACAAACAGTATGATATGTGTGTCATGGTATAACTCCCACTGTCTTGGGCATGTCACCTTTCGTATACCATGCAAATCTTAGGTCAAATTCTACATAAGAATCCAACTCCCACGTATGCAAGATAAAATACACTAAGCGTTTATCTTATAAGATTTAGCTATTAGGCTTTCATGTGAGCGCTCATCATCTCACATTCGATTCACTAAGAATCTCATTTCAGACATACTGAAGCGACTATTCATAAAACAGTCTCATGCTTTTATGCTACATAAGAACAAAAACCGATTACCCGTGTGATAAGGTCAAAAATAAAGCCTAGTGACATTCTTTATTATGCCTAAATATCAAAAATTGCATAAAGAACACAAGAATAAAATGACAACATCAACTTTATTTCATAAATATGCAATTACAAAACACGATATATGTCCATTACAAAACAAGAACCATCCATAAACAACTAAACTCCGCGCAATCCTAAGCTCCTCACATGAGCTTTGAACACATCTCTAGGAATGGGTTTAGTCAAAGGATCAGCAATTATTTTGTTTGTAGATATATACTTAATAGCAACTTCCCTCTTTCTAATAGCGTCTCGTACAAAATGATAACGCCTCTCGATGTGCTTTGTCTTCCTATGGAACTTAGGATCCTTAGCAAATTGAATAGTAGCAGTGTTGTCGCAATGTATCTCTACGGGATCATCAGGCCTTGGGGTGAGGTTGAGATCCTGTAGAAAACTCTTAAGCCACATAGCTTCCTGCACAACTTGGCAACATGCAACGTACTCTGCTTCCATAGTTGACAAAGCAATGCAGTCTTGCTTCTTACTGCACCATGCTTCCCCACCAAGGATCAAAGCATATCCAGAGGTTGATTTAGACTCATCCAAATCACCACCCCAATCAGCATCAGTATAACCTCTCAACTTCAAGTCACCACCTTGATAGCATAGGATTAGGCCACTTGTACCACAAAGGTAACAAAAGATTCTTTTGACAACTTGCCAATGAACAGGTCCTGGGTTACTTTGGAAACGACTTACCAAACCAACCGCGAAACAAATATCTGGTCGTGTACACAACATGGCATACATTAAACTCCCTATGGCATTCGCATAAGGAACAATGCTCATTTCCATCTTTTCTTTATCTGTTTTTGGGCACTGGTCGAGGCTTAATGTTAGACTTTTGTCAACTGGAGTA
>JAOSBN010000007.1:30020760-30036361 GCA_027563595.1 Erythroxylum suave
CACGACAAAAGACCATAAGGATAAGAAGATCTGCGGAAAGAAGGTTTTTGTGGAAAGAAGATCAGTTAAAGATTTTGTACTTCAACAGGTTTGTCTTATTTCATGATTGGTTTGCCTGTATATGTATTTCAGATCTTGGGTTGTTTCCGCTGTTAAATATTTTTGATTCTATCATTAATTACATTTGTACGATTAAATTAAATTCGATTTACACTGTTTAAAATAAATCTATAAATATTAGAATGAATTTAATTACATTGTTTAGAATACAATAAAAATAAATTCAATTATTTTATATCACTTTTTTATCTTTAACTGAAAATAATATGTAATTAATGTGTGTGTGTTTTGTAGTAATTTGTATATTTATGATATGTATATTTGTAAAAAAAATGTTTAATATTTTGAAAAGAATTGCCTTTTCAATTCACTCACTAAATCAGACTATTTGAGATGTGAATTGAATTCATAAAAAAAACAAGATTCAATTACGTAGTTAAATTAAAGTCATCTTTTTTTTTAATATTCTAAATGCATGAATTAAATTTAATTACATAAAATTAATAATCCGAAATAAACTGTTAACAATAAATTTAATTTTCTTGTATAAAATATAAAAACGAAAAGTTCTGGATCTTACGGGAGTTGGAATTTGGCGGGAACAAGGCATTAGACGATGCGTTTTACTTGTATCACCCTAAATAGAGGTTACCTTACGCTCGTACTGAAAAGCCCTATCCCTTATTAATGTAGGAATTTGTACCCAAATTCAAGGGCAGAATCCATGAACCGTAAGAACAAGGAGAAGAAGAAAGGAGAGAGATTCGACTATGAGTTCTGCAAGGTTTGCAATTTGAATCATGATCAGGGACAACGCCATAAGTATTTTCCAAATCACCAGAAGTCGCTTTCTGCGTTCTTATCTCGGTTCCAGATCAAGCTAGCTGATGTTCGCTTCTTTCTCAACAATCCTAGCGTCCTCCGACCCGAATACGCCTCTCGCAATCGCTTGTGGTGCGTGTTCTGCGATTTCGAGCTTAACGAATTTGACAGCCCCTTTGTTTGGTAAGATGTTTAATCAATAACTTATTGTCTTTATTAATTTTGTTCTGAATTGTGTTTTTTGTCTCTGGATATTGCATAAGGTGGACTGGGGTAATTCAGCGAGTTGAGCTGATGTGTAGTAGGAGACTCAAAGGTCTTTCAATGAGTAGTTTTGTATTACATGTTGAAAATTGGTTTTTATTAGTGTAGATGCTGTTTAATTCTTTTATGGCTAACAGGGGAAAAAAGCTAAATAACGGGTGTTTTGACAGGAAAAAATGTTGGAACTCATTAGTTGATCATCAATTCTTATTAATAACTTATTGGGATTTGATACGTGTCCTTTTGAAACGAACCTTGCAGCGCTAATGCAATTCATCATCTGGCAAGTGCGGATCATCTAAAGAATGTGAAGCACTTTCTTTGGAAATACGGTGGTGGGATGGATCGATTAGATAGTTTTCAAGTTTCTGAGGCAGACTTGTCTAAGGTGAGTTGATGTCTCTGAATCATTTGGAGTTATATAGAATAATGTAAATCTCGTTTTCTTATGATTGCAGTGGCTTAAATATAATGTTGTGTCTAAAAAAAGTTGAACGAGATGTTATCTTGGTTCTTATGTGGGATATCATTTGCTGGCAACTAAATATAGAGAATAAATTTTCTAGATTATCATTATTATTATTATTTTTTGATGATTGTAGTGGGAGAAGAAGTGCAAGTCATTGAATAATGGGGTTGCAACATCGACAGACAGATCTCTTCTTCATCAAGTTGGAGCTTTAAATGATATCCATATTGAACTCAACCATGAGAACATTGATAAGTTTGACAAAAATGCTTTTGATCTGCATGAATCAAAAATTTCAAATGTTGTTATGCCTTTACAGTATAATACGAATGAGTCTCAGATATCCCATTCAGGAGTCTTGGCAATCAATCATGTTGTTCCATCTATACATGATGCTGTCTCTTCTGTGCCCATGGGTGCATGTCCTAATCCATGTTCAGGGAGCTCAAGTTCTTTTAAAGGTGTTAATAATGTGTCTAGTTGCTCTATTTGCTTCATGATCAAGCGTTCTTCTATAGTTCTATGGAGATTTCAGTTGTGAAATGACCTATGTGGTTTCTTTTAAAGGTAATTGGGCTGGTCAAGTCTTTTTTTGTGATAATGGTGCATTAAGCTCATACAACTATAGCGAAGGGGTAAGCTTGGTTCAACTGATTCCTTTTCATTTGCTTTCTGAAAAGGTTGATGGTCATATATTTGTTTTTTTCTTAGTTTTCTATAGTTCATCTAAGATATTATTTCTCAATCGTGCTTTATCACATATCTGTTGCCATTCTTTGGTAGATGGTTCAAGAATAATACTTCAGTTCTCAGGTACTTGTCCTGGATGCTCTGTAAAGTGTCAAAGCATGGGTTTCGAATTCCTTTGTTGTTTTGAAGTATCTGTTAATGGCTTACTTTCTCAATGAAGGATCTAAGGGTTTGAAAATAAGGATATAGTGGATGTTGATTTACTTTCTACCGGGTCATGTTTATATCTGCTACTACTTTCTGAAATTAACCAGAAATTTCATTTTCTGAAGCATAGATAATAAGAAATGTGCCCCTGAACAGTTTATTAGAATATGTAGTTTCTGTTACAATAGTAATTCACTATTCTTTATCATCATTCATATGTCGTAAGCTACTTTTTCTACCTTAGGTTTTACCTTGGTTCTGTTTAATTGACAAAGAAGATTTCTTTCAAAATCTTGTAGGCCTGGTTCGATCCTGCTTTAGAATATGATATTGTGTTAAGTACAGATCTTTTCATTTTTGTTTATTCCCTTCATTTTGTTTGTAACCAGTGGCTTTTTGTATATGATCAGATATTTGTTATTAGCCTTATGCACTGAGATATCATAAACTTTTACAAAATATTTTCTTTCTGCATTGTACAAACATACATACACAGTATGTTATTGTATATGTTTGTGCAGACACATGCATATTGTTGAATTAGTATTCATGTATATTAGTAATTTGTTTTATGTAGCTGCAACAGGTTAGTGAGGATAAGAGAATGTTAAATGGAGCGGACGGTTCACATGGTAATAATCGTTGAATTTATCCTATTTGTCACTGGTCCTCTTTACAGTTTCTAAGCTAGCTGTTCTCTTGATACTGTATGTGATTGTCATACGATTTGTTATTTTACTGCAATCCTGGCCTGTTAATAATGTTGTCAGGTTTGCTGAACATCAGTAAAGTATCTTCGACAACTCCTGGAAATTTCAATGGAAATGTCCATACCGGAGCTCCACCCCCTTGGTTTGAATCTACTGAAGAAAACCAGCTAGATATGCAACTAACACAGTTCTCATCTAGTAAGAGTGGGAAATCTCATAAATTGAATCCAAAGAGAGTTGGTGCTGCTTGGGCTGAGAAGAGAAAGATTGAGCTGGAGATGGAGAAGAAGGGAGAGATTATCAAACATGACTTTGATACCGATTGGCTTCCCAACTTTGGTAGAGTTTGGCAATCTGGCAGCCGGAAGCAGTCTAGGAAAGAATTTCAGGAGGAGAAACAGAAATTGCCTGAGATTTCTAGTCATTCAGAAATGCCAATGGCGGTGCACCCTTACATCAGCAAACGAATGGTGAGTACCAAGCTCTATGTGATGTTCTGTACTACAATCTGAATAAGTTCTTCCAAAGAGAAGGTGTTTGATTTTTTGATTTTGTGTGTGGTTGTGTAACGTGTCTCTGTGTGACGTATATAACAGCTGTACTTGATTTGTATGTTACTAGGGGAAAGAGAAGTTACCTGAGGCAGCCAGTGATTCAGAAATGCCAATCACATTACAACCTTACGTCAGCAAACGGATGGTAAAAGCAACTGAGTTTGATATGATATGTTGCAAGACAATCCGAGTATATTGTTTTCAAAGACAAAGTGTTTGAAATGTGCACTTTCATTTTGCATGCTGTATTATCATGTGTCTTTTTGTTACAAAAAAGCAGCACTTGATTTGTTCTGCCAGGAACAACTTATGCTCATCGGTTATTTCCATCCTCTGAGATGTGCATTATACTATAAAATAATGTTTTAGTATATCACGTCATTCTGTTTTGGATGATTTGATTATAATAGAAGCGGGATTGAGCATCTCTATATTTCATTATGCCTTTTGTCAAATTTCCATTTTGCTGCTTATGTGTACTTGCTGCTATTGCTGCTTCCAACATCTTTAGTTTGTGGGTGTCTCTTGAACCTTAGTAAATATTGCTTATGTACTTAGTATTGGAAGAGAATTACAAAAACATGCAGATATTATTATGACTTGGCATTTAGCTGTTGTTCACTGCTCTAAAGGACTGTCAATCAAGCTCGAGTCGTAACTTGTTATTTACTTTGATTGACTTCTAAACGCTGCCTTTCTTTTGGATTCATCCTATGGTAGCTAGCTCCGGCAATTTGGTGTCTCTGTGTTGTCTGTCTGATTACTTTCCTTGACAATTGTGCCTTGTCAAACCATCGCATGATGAATTTCTGTTTGCGTATATCCCTAACTGCACTGTTTCATTTGTTGTCTTTGATACAGTGGAAGGATGCTAGCAAATGACTGCTGGATACAGAGGAGAGATACTGATGCTTGTGATGATTGTATAGAGTGTATATTCTTCTACAAATTGTTATCTTCCTCTGTTCTGCCTCCTACTTTACTTTTGTATTTTGAGGAGTTGGGAGGAGCAGCAAAGAATCATGGTGAACTTTGTTTCACCACTAGACTTTTGTCATTTCTATTTGTAATTGCGACTATTTTTCATGTGAGAATTGATTATTCTCCATCATTTCTCCTAAAATTAAAATATTAGGCACATCTTTTGATATTGTATGAGTATAGCAGTTTATTTGAAATAAAATATAAGATGCATTGCTACATGTTTAATGTGTGAATAACCTTTCAACCTCTTTTTCTGTATGCAAATATATCTCATTGGTAACGCATTGCATCAAGAATCTGCAGTGCTACATGTTTGCTACCTGAAATTAAGTTGCCTTAAGGATTATTTCTTCTGAGAACTTCAGTTTTTCAATCTTGCAAACTTGATGTCAGAGATGACATCAATCCAAGCACAGAACAGAGGTATCCTTGACATTCGTCTTAGCTCTATGAAGTGGTGAGATCTTTTTGGTATCTTGACTCTTCGTTTGCATGCTTTGATTCAGTGGCATGTGGTCATAGATTTGTCTGGTATGGTGTCTGAGAGTTCTCCATTTAAGATGCCCCTGTTTCCAGTGAATATTTGTTAACAATCAAGGGACTCGATTCCTGTTGTTTCAGGTCGGGGGAATTATCACTCTGTGAAGTTGCTTTCTGTGAGCAAAACCTTGTGGAATTTGATGCATTTGTGATTCTAAAGTTCCAGAGCTTCCCTTTGGAGGAGACCAAGTTCTCATCACAAAGGAACTCCCATGAGAACCACTTCTCTATTGTTCTATCCACATCATGTATTAGTACATCCACTCTGTTTCCTGCTCTTGCTATCATGCTAGCTGTGTAGATAGTAGCCATCCTGCCTGGTGCCTCTGGTGAGTGTCCACTTGGTCCATCCACTACTATAACATCCCACTTAAGCTGGTAAACTTCTGGCGCTAAATTTTTCATTGCAAGCTTGCATGTTGAATTCTGTAGTATTCCTGGCCTAGGTGCACATGAAGTGCTTTTCCTAGCATGCTTAAGCAGCTCGTAAGCCTTCTTTGAAGGTATCTGGTGTTCAACCTTATAGACTTGGTAGTTGTTCACTTGTTCTCTGACTGCACTTATCTTCTCAGGATCATCCTCTAGAAAGATGGTGATGCCAGCTGAGTTGATGGAGGAGAGTTTTAAGTACTGGTGCTCCAGCCCAAAGATGAGGAGGTTGCAGGGGGCTTTCCTTTGGATGAGATTGAATAGAACTTTAAATTCCTTCTCTGTCAAAAGGGTTGCATTTGCTGAAGTGTTATGTTGTGTCTGTGGGTTGTCCAGTCCATGGGATGTAACGTTGTCACATGCTGGAGAAGGAGAAGAACGTGCTTGTTGTATGGCTGTACGCAATGCAGGCAATGGGGAAGTGGTTGAGAATGAAGTGGTGATTGCAAGTCTAAGAAGTCTAAGGATTGAGATAGTTGATAAAATGAAAACGAGCAGAATAATATATTTTCTTCCGGGAACTTTCATACCTTGTATTGCTCTGATAATCTCTGCTTCAGGTGAACTTGGAGGTGAAACCTTGATTACAACGGTGGTGAGGTGGTTCTGGGGGCATTTTTCTCTCTTGCAAAGATTTATATTAACCCCTCTCCGCCAAATTCACATCTCCTTGCAGTTGCGGGTTACAGGTGGGGCTTAGTATGATCCTATGTTGTTCTGATTCAGCCTGTGGTATTCTATTCAGTGAGGAAGAAGGAATGACCCCTTTGCTTTTGTTTCAAGTTTTTCAATCTTCTATTGATCTGTCGCCTTTGTCACCTAATTGTTGTGGTTAGCATGTTAGCATTCACTAATCAACACTGCACACATGTTTTCACTTGTGAGAAAGCAATGAAAGGTAACTGTTTACCATCATTTCTTTATCCGTACGTATAGTTTTCAGTGTCCTAAACTAAATCCTAGACAAAGTTGCAAATAAAGTATCAAAACTTGTATCGTTCAGCAGGGTAAATGCGTTGAAAAGGTACAAGTTTTATCAAATAGTGCGGCTACAGTTGGTGGCCAGCTCTCTTCGGGCAAAAATGTTCTAATATTTTATGACAGCAAGGTTACAATTTTGAGGATACAGTACTCATCGGCCGACGCTTGGTATTTGAAGATATTTATATTTTTTTTCACATACGGAAATATGAATCAGAACAACATACGGAAATATGACAAGATCACTTAGAAAACACTGCACTTAGAGGTTTATTTACTTTAGAATGTAGACAAAAATTGTCTTGATATTGGTATACTATAGTATCTTTAAATATATATTTTTTAAAAATGATAAAATAATCTTTCGAAGTTTTTAAATTTTTTAGATCTACAGATAACATAACAATGTAGGAAGTATGATCACTCCTTTACGTTTGTCATTCCCCTTTTAGGGGCTTCCTCTGGTGAGTGAGTGAGGGTGTTGGTGCTTGGGTGGTAGCAGGACCTCTTTCGTTCAATTTAGACTTGGAGTACACCTATCATTTGTGATTTGTGGCATTGTGTACGATGTTGTGAAGGCCAGTAGAAATGGATGTTTGATGTTTCTATATGCCTTAAATATTTCCTTAATAATGAGAAAATGAATAGTAATTACTTTTAAAATATAAACTAATATAATTTTTTTCTAATCGTATAAATCAAACAAACTCGATTGAAATGATTGATGATATCCAAATTCTTGATCTCTCGACACTTGGAAAATTTTAAAATATTCAGGAAAGTACAAGTCAAGTTATCATGGATCTAAATCATTTTAGGGTTCGCAAAATCAGTCTGACTTGACTCGGTGTCACGGTAAGACTAGGAGAAGAGGTTGGTTTGATTTTGGTCTAACTCGTAAAATGATGCCGTTTTAGAGTTTTAGTCTCATTTCAATTTCGATTGGGTAGGATTCATTTGTTATCCCATTGTTGACCCTAATTGAGCAACTCTAAAGAGATCAGATATAGTGTTTTTGGGTAGCATAGTTGCTAACTAACTGGCTAGAGCAGAAAGGGAAATGGCCTTCTGTTTCCATAGGAACAGCTTGATTCTTGCATCTAACAGTTCAACAGGCCTTTTAGTGATTGGCAGGGAAATTGTACCTTGTGATGCCAATAACCAGGCCAGTTGCCGAAGGTTGGTCTGAACCTGATAAGTGCAGGGTATTTCTCTTGTATCGCTAACTGTAATTCTGTACAAGTATACCTACAAGATGGTTTGCAGAGATATCGTACCTTTCACAGAACTTCAAATAGACTTTTAAGTGATTACACTTGTCATGTTTCTTTCTATGTATGTATAAAAGATGCATGGATCAATGTTTAGTCCACATTGGGCTAAATTCTTAAATCGTTACAAAATAAAATTTCGATCTATAAAATAGGAGAGAATCGGAGGCGTAAGATATCCCGCCAATTTCATTGACGGGGTGGGAGGACGTGGCTGCCACCTCGCCATCACCAATAGCGGGATGGTCCTACGTGGCCACCCCGCCATTTGTGATGGTGGGGTGGCGTGGACCACCCCCCATTTCAAATGGCCGGGTGGTCCACCCCGTCAGGCATGAGTACACATTTGAATTATTAATTTAATAATTTAAGTAATGAAAAGTTATATATTACTTATAATTAAATTAATACTAATATTTTAATTAAATATAATGTAATTAATAATTTAATAATAATCATCTAATTAATTATATTTTAAGTAATTAATTAATTACAATATTAAAATTAATTAATATTTAAATTTAATTATGAAATTAATGAATAATAATATTTAATTAAGTAATACTTTATTTAATGAATAGTTATAGTTAATTAGTTATATTTTAACTAATAATAATGTTTTTATTAAATATAAGGTAATTAAGTAAGTAATTGTAATAACTTAATTATAATATTATAATTCATTATTTCATTAATAATAATAATATAATTAATAATACTAATATTTTAGTCAAATATACTGTAATGTTATAAAATAATAATCATAATTTATTTAATTAGATTGTAATTAATTAGTTAATTACAATATTTTTATTAATTAATAATTATATGCTATGTAGGGCGGTTTCGCGATCGTGAGATATCGCGATCGTGTTTTTGAATTAGCCAATATCATGATCGCGATAGGTCGCGAGCGCGATACCACCCATATGAGGCTTTATCGCGATTGCAAGTGGTTGCGATCGAGATCGCGATCACAGTAACCCAGCCTCGCCATCGCAAGGCCTCGCAATTAGATTTGGTCACAGTAACCCTAACTTTCTTCTTGTTCTTATGTGTTTTCACTTTTAATTTTCTAAATATAAATATTTATCCCATATACTATTAATTACCATTTTTAAAATAAAATCATTTGAATGGAAAGACTTAAGCCACTTTTTAAGCAATTAGATTTGGTCTGAGCCAGAGACATTGAGCTAATTCAACTAATTAACATCCCTAATTGTAAGTTTTTAATAATAATTTAAAGTTCTATATTATCAATTAACACAAGTGATTTGTAATATTATATATGAAGAGTTATTAATATAAACAAATTTAAAAGGTCAAAATAATAAAATTATTATTCCTCTTAAAAGTATGGCTTATAATATTATCATGCTTAGGTAGTTAAGAACATATTGAAAAAGGGTTACTAAAGATTCAATGAGATTAAGAAAATAATTGTTAAAATTTCATCTTAAAGGAGTATAATAGTTTATATTGATAATTAGTTTTTTTTAATTTAAGTAGAAATTATATATATTTATATAAAGGAGGACAAATTTCATCACCAAAATTAAAAATTTTGAGATTTTTTTAGTTTATTCTAAATTTAGATAGTGCCTCTCATTTATTTTATCAATAAACTAATCCAAAATTTAATCAATTTATTATTTTTATAAATTCAAATTTATTTAATATCAATTAATATTAAAGAGCCAAATCCTAATTATTTTTATAACTTTTTTTTGACAAAATTTCATTATTATTCAAGAGTTCTTTAAATTTATTCTTAAGAGAGTTCAATAAATTGTGCATAGTATATGGAGAAATCTCCAAAGTTCGCATGTTTTTGGAATAATTCCTTAAAGTTTATGTCTAAATGATAACAACAATAACAAATTAACAAAAGTCTCGTTAATATGTAGAATCTTAGAAGGTCTTGTAATATGCAATCTTATCCTTAATTAATAGAAGACCATATAGATGAGAATTCCAAAACATGCACAAGTTACTTCCTTTCACCATGCCATAAACCAAGTAATTCTCTACTTTAAGTTCTTTTTTATACACAAAACTTGTATTAACATATGTTTAGACATAAGATATAGCTAAAAAAAGATGTGCAAAACAAAAAAAAACCCTTAAAAAACCTTTCTTGAAAAATGTTAAAAAGGGTGCAATCTCCAGGTGGATTTTCCAAGAAGGAAAGAAAGAAAAATCCAAAAATGATTGATAGTGATAAGAAATATAAAGAAAGAGGGATTCCAAATTAATTAATATTCTGACTGCATCAAAGTTATCATCCCCATTACCTTACCTGTCATATAAGATGAGAATGCAACTTCTTATTTAAGTAAATAATCTCTTCCATATACAATGGGTGACCATTCAGAGAGAATTGAGCAGAATATTAAAGCTTTTGTGTGCTTTTCAAGTTAAGCACTTGAGCTTCTTGGAAGGTCACTCATTTCAACACTTGATGTGATCTTGATAAAATATAAAATGTTGCCAGCCTCTTATACAAGATACTAGATTTGATTTACATATAAATTAATGTTAAAATTTTAGAAACGGAGTCTTTACTTATTAAGGATAAGACTCTGTATTATTAGATTTTCTCATATCCTGTATTTAAACGAGATTTTTATTGGGTTGCTATTGTTATTGCATAAATTAATGTTATTTTAATATAATTAATTAAAATGAATTTATTGATTTTGAATTGGATTAAAAATACTAATTTTAGTAATTCAAGACTTTTTATTGCATCTATAAAATTATTGCAATCATGAGAAAGCTTGTAATGAATGGTTGGATATGAATAGATTCAGGTTTTTCTTATGACTTTTTCCTTATGAAAGATCACTCTTAAAGTCATCTTCGAAGGCATACTCTTCTGAACTAGATCTTCTGTACCCACTATCTTGTACTAACTCTGCTTTACTTGATCTCATCCATACAAATATGTGAGACTTATGTAAAATTCACAAAAATGTATGAATAAGATCGCGTAAAACAAAGTTGGTACAGAGTAGTGAGTACAGAGGATCTGACTCTTACTTTTCTTGAGTCCAACGCCGTACGCTTGATTCTTTGTCAGAAAAGGAAGTGGAACTTTTGCTTCTCAAGCAACTTTTGCTCAAATGCCATCAATTTCAACCATAGTTTTCGATTGGGATGTTTACTTTTTAGCATAAACAGGTCTCTTAATGGCATGAAAAGCATTTAGGAATCTACAGCTTTGTTGAAGAGAAGTTTTGGAATTCCTACATAGAATCTGTTCGTTGGTCGGGCAGGGATGGCTTTATGTGACAGGCAGTATCAACAGAACCAGTGGCTTCTACTGAGCAATAAGAACTTTCCAACGTTGGATTCTGTGCCTTATTCTCCTGAGAAAGCTGGTGATTTACAGACGTGTCACTAACACGTTGAATTGTCATTCATGGAGAGTTCTTGTTCCACAGTGCAGCAGCAGCAGTTTCTGCAATGTCTTCAGTTCTTGATTTATCAGCTTCCTTTACAAAATAAAAAAAAGGACCTTTCATAGGCTATAATAAAAGTTCTAAACTCATGAATATTAGTTTTGCTGCATAGTTTTAGCAAGCTTATGATTTCATCCTCTATGAGGCGTTCATACATAGCTTGCGAGGGTCAGGGAAAGGTCCATGACCGCAGCCTTCTCCTTTTATTTTTCTACAAAGTCGTCGTTTCTGCAATTTTTACCGATTGTTCCAAAGCTCTTCCTCTATGTTTTAATTATAAACAATTATATAGAAAACCTGATCGAGTTATAATTATCTTTAATAAGTTGAATTCAAACTCTATTAAATAGTTTAATTAATTTTTAATTAAAATTTACTGACAAATTATATATCAATATACTCTTTTTTAATAATTTATTCTCATTCATTAGTGTGAAATTCACAGGCTTGAAAAAGAGTGATGAATTATTTTAAATCAACTTAAATTTGATTCGATCTACTTATTAAGAATGTATCAATCACTTTTAATAATATTTTAGCTTTAGTAAATTTCTCATTAATATTCAAAAACCAAAGGTCAGGGTTCAATACCTGACTTTGGGTATAGAGCAGCCTTAAATCCTTGGGCTAGCTGTCCCACCCTGTGAGATGCCTATTGTTTGGCCTTTAATTGATTAAAGGACAACACGTAGTCATTTGTTGTAATTTGCGAGCATACCAGGAAATTTAAGTATTTCCGAACTAAAAAAGAATAAGAGAAAAGATAATTGCGCCCTATAAACTGATTAAAAATCGAAACGACTGTGTATTGTTAAAAAGGAACAGGAAACTAACAAAAAGAACTTTGCTTTATTGCAAAACAATTCGACAAAACGTAATGACTAATAAATTGAAAGGAAAATTAAAGACAAATTGGGAGGAAAAATGCTAGGCTGAAAAAATAAAGGGGTTGCCGAAAAAATAAAGAAATAATCTAAAAGGTGCAAAAATTGCTGGAGTGTCAGGCTTTGATTTTTCAAGAGTTTCATCTTCTTTCTTCTTCAAAGCCCCTATTTATAGCCACCGATGATGAGTGTCTCAATTCAAATTTGAAATCTTGATAAAGCTTATCCCACTAGATAAAGATCAAGTTCAAAATGATTCTCATCTTATCAACGAAGATTAAGTTGACTGGTGTTCATCTCCTTATCCTCTTGTCCTTTCTTTAAATTTGGACTCCTGGTCTTCTACTCCAAATCAAACTCTATCACATCTTCCTCTGCTGGTCACTGAATTTTAATGGACTAAGGCCAGTGTCCGGACTTCGAATTGAGTGTCCCACTGTAATTAAACTTGTAATTCTGATAAAATTCTATCTTGCTAGATTTGGATAAAAGCTTATCTTGTCGGATAAAGATAAGATTTAGATAAAACTTTATCTTATCCTATAGAGATAATATTTAGATAAAACTTTATCTTTATCTCCTCATTATCTTGGATTTCAAGACTCCCACTTTAACTCAAATTCTACTACTCCCTTCTTTGCTGGACACTGAAATCTGATGGGCAGGGTCAGTGGCTTTTTGTTGAACTTCGAATCATAGGCTTTTCTTTGGGCTTCGAATTTTTGGCCCAAAATAGTAAAAATGGGCCGAACCCATTTTTTAGGTGTAAACAGATGCCCCCTGCACCATTGGGCTTATGAATATAAGCCCAATGGTGGTCTTTTATTTGAAGTCTCTCATCTTTTATTTTGGGTGGCGCGACTTGTAGCTCCTCCAGACTTATTTCATCTCTTATTATTTCTGGGATCTCTCCTTCATACACTAACTCTGTTCCGAAAATCTTAACTTCATAATTAGCCATTACTTGTTTCCTGACCTGCTGCAAAATTGCTTTTTGGGTAACCCTTGCAGCCACTGACCGCCCTTCTTTATTTCCTTGAGCAATCATTGGCCTAGCTGGCTAACGCTTTCTTTCATCGGCCTAAGAAGCCTGATGCTTTTATCCTTCTCAATTCCTTCTTCACAGTGCTGAACTATTTGCTTGTTAATGTTGGCTAGCTTCTTTCCTTTATCAAGCATCTTTTGTTTCTCCACAAAGTGAACCATGACTTGAACTTGAAGTTTTATTTCCAAATATTATTTTTCTTGGAAAAGTCTCTCAGACAACTTCTTGCGCTGTAACCTTCTTTTTCTTGTTTTAGCGTTTTTCTGAGTGATAGTAAGCATTTCCTCTTTATTATTCCTTTTACTTTCCACCCGAATCCACTCTCCAGCTTTCTTGGGCATCGGTGGCTTAACAAATTTTGGATGACCGCCAGTCCTGATGACTACCTAGTCACCGGCTTCACTGTTATTTCCGGTGACCCGGTCACCGATCCTTTTCAGTGCGTAGACTCTCTTCTGACTTTTAGAGGCGGTGGTCAAGTTGTCTTTCCTTTTCCACACTTTCGACCCTTTCGGCCTCCAAACTTGATTCGTATGCTTCTGGCTCTTTTTTTGGTTGAGCCAATTCCTCATTTCGACACTTGCTACGTTCACTGACCCCACTGGGATGGATTCTTGTCGATGAGCATTGTCTCCTTTGGAAACTTGAGAATCTTTCTATTGATGCGATCTTGAATCCTGAAGGCCCAACACATGTTGGTGGAATGGGTCCATGCGTTGTGATATTTGTAATAGTCTTTGGCCTTCATCTCCTCCTTGGTAGGCAAAACGTGATCTATCATCTGAGTATTTTGCTCATACATTGCTTGGCCTATGGTCATCAGCAGTTGAACGGCCTGGTGACTGCATCTGGTTGGTCACCAGGCTCCCATTGCCCCCTGAACTCTTTCGCTCTTCATAAAGACGAGGTTGAGTCGTTAGTCCAATGTGACTGTGGAACTGAACATGGATCTTGTTGTTGATAGACACCGGAGGTAGAGTAGTTTTCGGTGTCTCATCCCTTTTGTGCGGTGGCTGGTTGGTGGACACCGGTTGTTTCTCCTTGTTGGGGCTATCAATCCTGGTGGACTGCCCCCCGAGCACCTTCACGGGAGAAGTTTCTCCCAACTTGACCGCCTTGGCTGACGACCCTTCACCTCCAGTTGGAATGATCGTAGACGCCACTAGTTGATTTTTCGCGGCCACTGGTAACTTACTGGCCTGCGATTCAGCTTGGCGCAACGTTTTACTTGATTCTCCTCCGCCTATGCCTTTGTTTTTCTCTGGCATGACAGATCCAGTGACCGCAGCCAAAATTTCTTTTTGATTGCTCTCCAAAATGTTCAAAAGAGCTGTTGATTTTTCTATGGCCTCCAAAACCTTTGTTAAAAGGATCTCAATATTGCTTGATCGACTCAGTTCAAGAGGCTGAGGTTGGTCTTCCAGCGTTGCTGTTGCAGCGTTTTCTATCTCATCGTCTCCACTAAGGGAAACGTCAGTGCTCTTACTAGATCTTGTTTTCGTCATTGCGTGGATCCCACTGGGCGTGCCAAAAAATGTGTTTGGCCTTTATTTGACTAAAGGACAATACGTAGCCCTTTGTTAGGTTTGCAAGCGTGCCAGGAAATTTAAGTGGTTTCCAAACTAAAGAAAAATAGGAAAAATAAAGCACCTTGTAATTTGACTGGAAATGAGAATGACTGTGTATTGCTAGAAAGGGACAAAAACTAATAGAAAGAACTTGGCTTTATTGGTAAACAATTCGGCAAAACGCAATGACCAAAAATTGAAAGGGAAAGCTAACGACAATTGGAAAGAAAATGCTAGGCTGGGAAAAAATAAAGGATTATTGAAAAAGAAATAAACTAAAGTGCAAGGGTTTGCTAGAGTGCCAGGCTTTGATTTGTCAAGAGTAAGATCCTTCTTTCTTTTTCAAAGCCCTTATTTATAGCCACCGATGATGAGTGTCTCAATTCAAATTTCTAATCTTGATAAAGCTTATCCCATTAAATAAAGATCAAGTTCAAAACGATTCTCATCCTATCAACAAAGATTAGGTTGGCCGGCGTCTACCACCTTATCCTCCTATCTTTTCTTTAAATTTGGACTCCTGGTCTTCTACTCCAAATCAAACTCTATCACATCTTCCTCCGCTGGTCACCAAATTTAAATGGGCCAAGGCCAGTGTCTGGACTTCGAATTGAGTGTCCCACTGCAATTAAACTTGTAATCCTGATAAAATTCTA
>JAOSBN010000007.1:30036461-30049043 GCA_027563595.1 Erythroxylum suave
ATTTCTGGGATCTCTCCTTCATACACTAACTCTGTTCCGAAAATCTTAACTTCATAATTGGCCATTACTTGTTTCCTAACCTGCTGCAAAATTGCTTTCTGGGTGACCCTTGCAGCCACTGGCCACCTTTCTTTATTTCCTTGAGCAATCACTGGCATAGCCGGCCAACGCTTTCTTCCATCGGCCTAAGAGGCCTGATGCTTTTATCCTTCTCAATTCTTTCTTCACAGTGCTCAACCATCTGCTTAATCATGTTGGCCAACTTCTTCCCTTTATCAAGCATCTTTTGTTTCTCCACTAAGTGAGTCTGGGTTTGAATTTGAAACTTTATCTCCAGATTTTCTTTTTCCTGAAAAAGTCGTTGGGCCAACATCTTGTGCTGCTACCTTCTTTTCTTTGTCTTAGCGTTTCTCTGAGCAGCAGTGAGTATTTCCTCTTTATTCTTCCTTTTACTTTGCACCCAAATCCACTCTCCAGCTTTCTTGGGCATCGATGGCTTAACAAATTTCGGATGACCGCCAGTCCTGATGACCACCTGGTTACCGGCTTCACTATTATTTCCGGTGATCCGGTCACCGAACCTCTTCAGTGCACCGACTCTCTTTTGATTTTTAGAGGCAGTGGTCAAGTTATCTTTTTTTTTTCCACATGTTCCACCCTTTAGGCCTCCACACTTGATACTCTTGCCTTCTTTTTTGGTTGAGTCAACTTCTCAAATCAACACTTGCTACGTTCACTGATCTTACCGGGAATAGATTCTTTTCAATAAGCACTGTATCTTCTAGGAACTTGAGAATTTTTCTGTTGATGTGATCCTGAATCACGTTCCTGAAGGCCCAACACCTGTTAGTGGAATGGGTCCACGCGTTATGATATTTGTAATAGTCTTTGGCCTTCATCTCCTCCTTGGTAGGCAAAACATGATCTATCGTCTGAGTGTTTTGCCCATACATTACTTGGCCTATGGTCACCGACTGTTGATCAGCCTGGTGACTTGTACTCCTTAGGAGTGCCTGCATTTGGTTGGTCACCAGACTCCCATTGTCCTCTGAGCTCATTATCTCTTCATAGAGGTGAGGTTGAGTCACTGGTCTATTGTGACTGTGGAATTGAACAGGGATCTTGTTGTTGATAGACACCGGAGGCAGAGTACTTTTCGGTGTCTCATCCTTTTTGTGCGGTGGCCGGTTGGTGGACACCGGTTGTTTCTCCTTGTTGGAGCTGTCAATCCTTGTGGATTGCCCCCCGAGCACCTTCACGAGAGAAGTTTCTTTCAACTTGGCCGCCTTGGCTGACGATCCTTCACCTCCAGTTGGATTGATCGTAGATACCACTAGCTAAATTTTCGTGGCCACTGATAACTTATTGACCTGCGATTCAGCTTGGCGCAACGTCTTACTTGATTCTCCTCGGCCTATGCCTTTGTCTTTCTCTGGCATGATAGATCCAGTGACCACAGCCAAAATCTCTTTTTGATTACTCTCCAAAGTGTTCAAGAGAGTGCGCTTTTCAGCTGTTGATTTTTCTATGGCCTCCAGAACCTTTGTTAAAAGGATCTCAATGTTGCTTGCTTGACTTAATTTAACGGGTTGAGATTGGTCTTCCAGTGTTGTTGTTGCAACGTTTTCTATTTCATCGGCTCCATCGAGGGAAACGTCAGTACTCTTACTAGATCTTGTTCTCGTCATTGCGTGAGTCCCACCGGGCGTGCCAAAAATGTGTTTGGCCTTTAATTGATTAAAGGACAACATGTAGCCCTTTGTTGTAATTTGCGAACGTGCCAAGAAATTTAAGTATTTCTGAACTAAAGAAAAATAAAAGAAAAGATAATTGCCCCTTATAAACTGACTAAAAATCAAAACGATTGTGTATTGTTAGAAAAGGACAGGAAACTAACAAAAAGAATTTTGCTTTATTGCAAAACAATTCGGCAAAACGCAATAACTAATAAATTGAAAGGAAAATTAAAGACAAATTGGGAGGAAAAATGCTAAGCTGGAAAAATAAAGGGGTTACCGAAAAAATAAAGAAATAATCTAAAAGGTGCAAAATTTGTTAGAGTGACAGGCTTTGATTTTTCAAGAGTGTCATCTTCTTTTTTCTTTAAAGCCCCTATTTATAGCCACAGATGATGAGTGTCTCAATTCAAATTTGAAATCTTGATAAAGCTTATCCCACTAGATAAAGATCAAGTTCAAAATGATTCTCATCTTATCAACGAAGATTAAGTTGACTGGTGTTCATCTCCTTATCCTCTTGTCCTTTCTTTAAATTTGGACTCCTGGTCTTCTACTCCAAATCAAACTCTATCACATCTTCCTCTGCTGGTCACTGAATTTTAATGGACTAAGGCCAGTGTCTGGACTTCGAATTGAGTGTCCCACTACAATTAAACTTGTAATTCTGATAAAATTCTATCTTGCTAGATTTGGATAAAACCTTATCTTGTCGGATAAAGATAAGATTTAGATAAAACTTTATCTTATCCTATAGAGATAATATTTGGATAAAATTTTATCCTCGTCTCCTCATTATCTTGGATTTCAAGACTCCCACTCCAACTCAAATTCTACTACTCCCTTCTTTGCTGGACACTGAAATCTGATGGGCAGGGTCAGTGGCTTTCTGTTGAACTTCGAATCATAGGCTTTTCTTTGGGCTTCGTATTTTTGGCCCAAAACAGTAAAAATGGGTTGAACCAATGTTTTAGGTGTAAACACCTACAAACTAGCAATGGGATTAATTACTGGGACCGTCGGTGGATACCCTGGTTTAGAACAAAAAAAGAAGAAGAAATAAACAACTATTAATCTCTTTTTCACTTTATATAAATAGTTACTAGGTAGAGGTAAGGATGTGATTATAGGGATGGTAATGGGTAGGGTTCAGTTCGAGTATTACGCTACCTATATTCATATCCTTTTTTTATGATTCAACTCATTATCCACTCAAAATCCATCGATTTTTACGATTTACTATCCATGTTTAAATCCATTGGATTATTCGAGATCTTGGATATCTATCGGGATGTAAGCACATAAAAATATAACTTCCAAAATAGAAAATATAAAGAGCAAATTTTTACGAACGCTTCAAATTAAAATTACTTTAATAATAATAAGTTAAGATTTTGATTTGTATGTTTTAAAAAATCATAAAATTGATAAAAATCAGTCAAGATTTTGATTCTGGAAAAATGTGAGGAATAAAGTGGAGATTTTAAAACTGTTTTTTCTAAGAAAATATTAATATTTTATTATATTTAACCATAAACATTCAAGAAAAAATAGAGTTAATAAAAAATGGGTTAGATATAGGTATTCATCGGTTCGGGTTATCACTAAACCCATATCCACATCGATTTTTCAGCATTCATTTAAAATTCATTAAAAATCCAATTTTTAGCCTTCTTTTCTAGTCGGGTGGCGGTGCAGATATTAATCGGGTTAACAACCCACTGCCATCCTTAGATGTGAACTATCAAACCTCTCAAGACCCTGCGTCTTAACGAGGCTTCAACTGAGTGTTGATGATGATGAATAGTTAATAATAAAAAATATTAAAAAATTCACTTAGAAAATCAATCTAAAAAATAATGAGAATTCTTTTTTTTTTTCCTGTATCTCTCTCGATTAAAAAATGCAAGATCTGAACTAACGTAGTGTCATTGATAGGCTAAATTGAATGGCACCTCCTAAAGGTTTCATTCTAATTGAAACTTGGTGAGATACTAAGAAAGCTACACCATTATACCATTATAGAACTCCACCTTGTTGCCAGAAGGTCCTTAGGGTCGTTTTCCAATCAATACATTATTACCAGGACGCTGAAACTTGGTGAGATACTAAGAAAGCTACACCATTACACCATTATAGAACTCCACCTTGTCGCCAGAAGGTCCTTAGGGTCGTTTTCCGATCAATTCATTATTACCTGGACGCTGATTTTTCTTCCCAAATTTGATATTTCTTTATTCAGTTTGTTGTTACTTCCTGCTTCCCTTTGAATATTTATTACTTTTCAACTAATCCTCCGGTCAAGTGACAAGTTCTAATCTAACTTGGCATGAACTAACCATGATTAATCACACCCTATTAGTACAGCAAACTCCTTCAAACCTTCCCAATTTCATACTTCTTTGTGAGTTCCTTTAGTTTCTTAGTACCCGAACAACCAATCCCAGTCTCCATCAAGACTCATTCTACTCCTCTTGGCTTGGTCATCTATTCACACTTGCTCCCCTTTTTTCCTTCAGATTTTCCTTTCCCTTCCTGTTCAACTTCCAAGCATTCCCTTTTCAGTTTCTTTATTAATTACTAGTCATTTCATATTAACTTCTTCAACCTTTGATCAAGTCTTCCTAAATCATTCTTATGAAGTTGGTTCTTTCCTAGAAGTTTCCAGCACAGATTTGAATTAAAACTCTGTCAAGAACTAACTAGTGTACATACCATACCTCTATATTATCTCCCAGCCTTGTCCATACCCTGAGGTATCAGAGTAGTGCTCATCAGACAGTAAAGAAGCCCTTTTTTTATACGCTCTGAAGATTGCTATAGAATAGTGCTAAAATGGGGAGAAACACTGAAGAAAAGATTGTTTCACAGGTAACTTGTATATATAAATAACATTTGATCACATAGGATATCTAGATTCTGACGATGATCCTCGTAACAAATAGGGAAAGATGGAAGGTCAACGCAAGAAGTCACTCTTTGCATCTATTTCCAAGCCCCCTGCAGAAAGTTGCAGACCCAGCAGTATGGTTGTGAAGGTAAGTCGGATCTGTGAGCCAAATCTCTTAGTAATTTTCTTTATATGGGCTTCTCAATTACGTGAAGCTAACTGGAATTTTGATTGTTGGGATGTTTATGGGTTTAAAACAGAAAGCACATACTGTAATCCCTGCACACATTGTAGCAGAAGCTATATCAACATTCAGGGGTCTTGATTTGAGGTGGTCAGGTCCTATAACACCAACAGAGATGACTTATGTTGAACAATATGTCTTGGCAAAGTACCCCCAGTATGCTGGTCTTATTGGAGAAAAGATAGATCTATCTACACTTTGTATCAATGAAGATAATTCAGAAACTGCAGGCGACGAAAGGCGAAAATCGCCCAGGAATGGTTTCAGAGAAGCCACCACACCCACTTTTGGAAGCAATTTACCTGACTTGGATAGGACTCAGTTAGAGCCATCAAGATTGCTTGACATTCTTACAGAGAAATCCTCATTTCCAGGCAGTTTCATCTCGATACCAGAAATCCAAGCTCGAAACAAAGTTTTGAAGCACTGCGGATTGCCTGATGATGAGTATCTTGTCCTCTTCACTCCAACCTACAAAGATGCAATGATGCTGGTGGGTGAAAGCTACCCTTTCTTCAGAGGAAACTTTTACATGAGTATCATTGGGGAGGAACTGGATTACATTCGAGAATTTGCAAGTTACAAGGAATCAAAAGTGATACTGGCACCAGAGACATGGCTGGATTTGAGGATAAAGGGATCACAGCTTAGCCAGTACTTCAGGAGGAAATGTAAGCATAGTCCAAAGGGACTATTTTCCTATCCAGCTGATGTGAAAGGGACTCATTATTCCATGCATTGGGTGTCGGAAGCCCATCGGAATTCATGGCATGTTCTTCTAGATGCAACAGGGCTGGTTGTTGGTAAGGACAGGTTGAACCTAACACTTCATCGTCCTGATTTTGTCCTGTGCAGTCCTGACAACAACGAGGTTAATCCCTCAAACATCACATGCCTTCTCGTTAGGAAGAAATCCTTCGACTCTGCAATAGCTGCTTCTTAGGTTAAGAAGGGACAAGAAGTACAGAACATGTCAATGTTTCCAATGTGTTCACGACTTCAAGTTGTTAAACAACATCGGTACGTGTCTCTGAACCTTGAAGTTTAAACACTAATTTGGGATTGCTCAACTTAACACTGACTTATCTTTCCTTGGAATGCTTTGCACCGTTCAAAAGGGGGGTTATGATCTTCTCTATCATTTTGATTCTCAGTTTAGTAACTTTCCTGCTATCTCTTTAAATTCTACACAAGTTCTCCCTGAACCATAGATATGCAAATTATGTAGGAGTACCTTGAAAACTAGTCAGGACTTGGATTCCCTTTGCGATTGAGTACCTTACAGATAAGATTGTTCTTTAGGAGGAGTTTCTAGCAGAATGGCTGTTCACAAAAACCTGGCATTCCAGAAAAAGAATCAAAGGAATATATCGAGTAGCTAGCTTCAGGTTCATTCATTCCGAAAAAAGTGGAGAGAGTTCAACAACCAGCGGAAGATTGACCCGAAATCTAAAACAAGCTCTTTTGGGTACAACTGAGCACAGGAAGGGCAATGAAGTAACAGAAAAAATCTAGCCTGAAAGTGAGGTTTTCTGCTCTCTTGCTTCTCTCTTTTTCATTGTTTCAGGGAACAATGAGAACATTTTTCAGTAAAGTTCCATGTATGCTTTTGGGATCTAACACTTCGAGATCTTCTGCGTAAGCTGTCAAAACTATACCCAAACTTGTATGAACTGGAGTAACATTGGTTTCCATCTCTAGTCTCTTCTTCTAAGCAACGGTTACATTAAGAACTCTGCAGAGTTTGTTTAGCATCACGCTGTAAATTCCCTTTCCTCATGGGATGCAATATTTCGATCATTTGCAAACAACAATCATTGAACACTTCACTCTCTATAAATGTGTAATCCGCAAAGTTATATTGAATGCAGAGGTTTCATGATACCAGATCATAGGTATCAAGTCAGAAACAAGCTAAGGAATCCTTGTAAAACAAATCTCAACTAAAATGAAGCATCTAACATGGCTTTATAATTCATTAGAACAGAGAGAAACAGCAATGAACACCAGACTGAATGAATTGACATTACTTTAGATTACATTCCCAGTACTTCATACCAATGACCCCATGCTTGATCATGGCCAGACCTGGCTAAGAAGTAGCAGGCATCCAATTCACAGTCACTCTCTTTCCATATCCATTCCTTACTATAAACTAAATACGAGCAAGCTAGCATCTTCATAGCATTCTATCTTCATCTAATTAGAAATGGATCACTGGGCGAGCGTGATTAAGCCATGATGTCATTAAAGACCCACCATGGTTTCATCAAGTAATTAATCCATGCAACTTAAGTTCTCAAAACAACAAAAATGAAACCCTCCATGGTTTCATGCAAAGGTCTAAAATAAGATATGAATATTATATAAGCAAATCTTAAGAAGATCAAAACCAGCAAGGCATACTACAGAGGAAACATATAGTTGTTCTGTAGTTAAAAACTTGAACGGTAACTAATTAAACAAATAGTATAAACAGCCAAAACCTAATACAAGACTTCCCATATTAAATACATAAAGGATGTGCTGCTAAGAAGGATTAGTACTTCATTCTACCATCACCTTCAACTATGACATCCTTAAAAGCCCCACCACTTGGGATCATTGGCAAGACATGTTCTTGATGAGGAACAATTACTTCCAATAAGTAGGGTCCCGGGGTGTCCAACATTTTCTGAATAGCTGCTCTAACATCTTTCTTCTTTGTAACACGGGCTGCGGGTATGTTACAAGCCTCTGCAAATTTCAACATGTTAGGAAAAATCTCAGACTCTCTTGATGGGTCTCCCAAGTATGTGTGAGCCCGATTAGCCTTATAGAACCGATCCTCCCACTGTACTACCATACCTAAATGTTGATTATTTAGCAGCAATATTTTAACAGGGAGATTCTCCACTCTGATTGTTGCCAACTCCTGGACATTCATAATGAAACTTCCATCACCGTCAATGTCCACAACAATTGCATCGGGATTTGCAACGGCAGCTCCAATAGCAGCAGGTAAGCCAAAACCCATGGCTCCAAGTCCCCCTGATGTCAACCACTGGCGTGGCCTCTTATACTTGTAAAATTGAGCAGCCCACATCTGATGCTGTCCAACCCCAGTACTTATGATCGCATTTCCATTCGTCAACTCATCAAGAACTTTAATGGCATATTGGGGACAAATTTCTTCTCCAAAGCTTTTGAAACTCAACGGGAACTTTACCTTTTGCTCATCCAATTCTTCTGTCCAAACACTGAAATCCAAGTTCTGTTTAGCTTCTCTACTCTCCAAAATTCTATTCATCCCTTGTAATGCTAACTTCAGATCTGCACAGAGTGACACGTGAGGCTGCTTATTCTTCCCGATTTCAGCCGAGTCAATATCGATATGAACAATCTTAGCCCTACTAGCAAATGCCTCAAGCTTCCCAGTTACCCGGTCATCGAATCTAACACCAAAAGCAAGTAACAAATCACTCTTGTCCACAGCATAATTTGCATACACTGTACCATGCATTCCAAGCATTTGCAAAGACAGTTCATCTCCAACTGGATATGCCCCAAGTCCCATCAAAGTACTCGCTACAGGAATCCCAGTCAACTCAACAAACCTCCTCAACTCTTCACTCGAGTTCAAACATCCACCTCCAACATACAACACCGGTTTCTTACTCTCAAAAATCAACCGAACAATCTGCTCCAAAAGAGTGGCATCCGGATCCTTTGGTAGTCTATAAGTATATCCCGCTAATCTAATCCTCGTATCCCATTCAGGAACAGCCAATTGTTGCTGTATATCCTTAGGAATATCAATCAAAACCGGTCCAGGTCGTCCCGAGGAGGCCAAAAAGAACGCTTCATTAACAATCCTAGGAATATCATCAACATCAAGCACCAAAAAGTTATGCTTTGTTATGGAACGAGTTACCTCCACAATTGGGGTTTCCTGAAAAGCGTCGGTACCAATCATACGCCGCGGAACTTGTCCAGTGATAGCAACTATGGGAACGCTATCAAGGAGTGCATCAGCGAGTCCACTCACAAGATTCGTAGCTCCTGGACCGGAGGTTGCAATACAAACACCGACATTTCCAGTGGAACGAGCGTAGCCCTCGGCGGCAAAGACGCCACCTTGCTCGTGTCGAGGAAGAACGTTCCGAATAACATTAGAGCGAGTAAGTGCTTGGTGGATCTCCATAGAAGCGCCACCAGGATAAGCGAAAACATCTGTGACGCCTTGTCGCTCGAGGGCTTCCACGAGAATGTCGGCGCCTTTTCTGGGATCATCAGGACCGAACCTAGGAGCTGGAATTTGGGTCTCGGTGGTGGTGGTGGGAGCGGCGGAGCTCTTTGGAGGCAAAGAGTTGGAGATGTGAAGAGAACGGTAGGGAATTAATTTTTTATTAGTGACGCAGACGGGGAAGCGGGAAGTAAGGAGTGACCATCTGGGGGAAGAGCGGATGCTGGTCTTAGCTGTGGTGGTAGTGGCTGTGGAGGAGGCCGCCGCCATGAGACCGTAGCCAAGATTTATGGTGGGAAGAGGAAGAGGACTTAAAGGTGTCATGTTCTGCAACTTATATTTGTCTCTTCCTGGCTTCCAAGAAAACAAATCATTATTATTTTGTATAAAATTATTAGAATTTTTTTTTTTCCAAATTCACCAATTTACTTTAATAACTTTTTTATTAATAACTTTTGATAAAATAAACTAAATATTAAAATTTAAATTCTTTAATAAATAAAAATAAGAATGTATAAAAAGACTCGGCTCATATATTCAAATTGGTCAATGCGATCGAGCCCATAACCTAATCGTCACTTCAAAAATAACCTTATTTTTAAAGTATTTTATAAATTGTTGACATCTCTAAATAGGAAAAATTTTAATAATATTTTAAATTCTTTAATATTATTAATTTTTATTTAATTTTCTAATAATATAATATCAATTGAATCTAACTTTAAATCTCTTATTTTATTGAATTAATTTCCGATCTAATTTTTAAAATATTGATATTTTTTAAAAAATTATTACTAACTATTTATAATTTTAATTTTGTAATATTTCTTCCTTTTATAATATTTTTTTTTCTTAAAAATAATTAACCATAAATTCTAAACCCTAAAGTAATAACCTGTAGTGTCACATTACGAAGAGTGTTGTAAAATCAAGTTAAAAATAATTGATCTTTTTTAAAAAAATTAAATATAAATTAATAATATATTAAAATACAAAAATTAAGTGAATTTATTATTTGGTATCTTTTCAATAGATAAATATTATTAGAACATTTGTTTTATTGTTGTTTTATTTTTATTATTAGTGTTTATTAATAATATCCTATTTTTTAAAATGCTAATATAATGTTTTAAAAATATATATACTTAAAAATTCTTAAAAGTACGGAATCGTATTTGTTACCCATTTAAGTAAAAATCTTGTATGTTGTGTAGGATCAAATCTCTTATTTTAGTTATAATATCTCACTTATATATTTATATAAATAATATATAAATAAGTAGATAAAATTTAATAAAATAAAATTAAAATAGAATATCTGAATTAGAGGATGCGGTGATGCATATTCTTAGCCCAAGTTGCAGAGTATATTTTGTTAAGATACTAAACGGATGGCTGTCCATTTAGTACAAGAGTCACTTTTCGGCACTGAACTTGTGATTCCTTTTATTAGATTAAGTTCTAAAAGAACATAATAAGAATCTTTTCTTTTTTAGTAAGCGAGAATTTTTAAAGATTCTTAAATAATTAATAAATTATTCAATTATCCATTTTAAATATTTAATATTTAGACAAGAATAAATATTTAAAAATATAAATAAAAGTTAAATCGATAAGTCAATAAATTAAATTTTTAAAAGATTCAACTGATATTAGACTACTATAAAATCTGTTAAATATTAAATAAAATTAAATAATTTAAAATAAGATTAAAAGAGACTGTCTTAATTTAAATAAAAATTAATTAATTAATTTTAATTATAAAAATCCATTATTATATGAAAAATCGATAGACATCAATTTTTACAAAAAGAGTTATTAGATTAAATTTAACGGCAAGGTTAAAAAACGATTAAAAATTGACTTGTTCGAAATATTCATAGTTGATCTATTGAACCTACTTTGGTTTTTCAATCATAGATAATATAGTTAATTATACTATATTTTGTATTTTAACTTTAACTTTAACTTTAATTTTTAATTATTATATTTAATAACATTTAAATTCACTAATAATATAATGTTTTAAAAATCATATTAGAAATTAAATCGATAAGATAAGAAGTTTAAGATTTAAAAGAAAATATTGAATAAAATTAAAATTTATTTATTTATTAAATAATTTAAAATTTAATTCTAAAAAATTTAAAAGAAAATTAAATAATTAACTTTAATTTTAATAATTTATAAAAATTATTCGATTAATTAATAAATATACTAATTTTTAATAATAAAAATTATTCATATAATCGAATCAAAAAGTTTATAATTTAACAAGTGAACTCGTTTTTTAAGAAATAATATTTTAAATATATTACCCTTAAAAATAAGATATTATGTTCATCTTTGGTCAAAATGTGAAAGGTATATGCATACCTTAATCGCCCACGTCACCCAAAAGCCTAAGTACGGTCACTTCGTAATTCCGTGAGCGAGTTGGACTCTTCTTGACTTGGTTGACAAGCACTCACTCGTGTCATCGGATTCCCTAATTATGTGTTGGTAGTACGTAAACATCACGTGTTCCTTATTTGACACCACAGCAGATAACTCCCTTTCTGATAAACTATGTGCGTAATATTAACCGACCAGCGTTTAGCCGCATGTATATATACAGATTGTACAGTGAGTTTTATAAGTAAAATATATGTAAAGTTAATTTTGCCCCTCCTTTTTTTTGTTTTTTGGGATACAGTGTAATGAAAACAAAGCAATTACATGCAGCCACCCACTACAAAGCTCTGGATATCCTAAGTGATGAGTTAAATACATTGAATAGGTATAGTCGATAACAGCTGAAGGCCTGCAGGGTCACTTCGGCTATGTGCACTAGTTTATCAGCATTACGATTGCCTTCTCGGTAGGTATGCTGCAATTGTACTTCCCATGCACGTCCTAGAATCTCTTTTAGCTTCCGGACCACCTGAGAACCTGCAAAATACATCATGTTAGACGCATAGAGAATGTTAATGACTTCCAAAGGGTCTCCCTCTAAAATTACTCGACGGTATCCATGAGCCCAAGCCTGTTGTAACTTAGTCAACGCTCCGCAAAGCTCTGCTTGTAAGGGGGAAACAATCCCCAATTTGAGAAGAAAACTGTCACGCCACTGACCCCCACTATCTTAAAGCAGGCCTCCAGTCGAGGCTATGCCAGTGGTAAATTGAACTGCCCCATCGGTATTTACCTTGATCCAACCATCCGGGGGTTTGGTCCATCTGATGGGGGTACCCACAGGGGCGACTCTATTAGGGTAAATGTTACCTAGGACGTCCCTCGACTGCTCAATCCATCTGACAAATTGAAAAACCTGCATCGCGCCATTATCAGGCCAGTGAAAATCTGTCTCAAAAATGCATTTATTACACCACTGCCATAAGTACCAGCAAGAGGTACCGAAAATAGTGGTTCTGTAGCACCCCCTCACCGTAGGGTATACACTGGGACGCCCGTAGGTCATCCCGATACATATCCTACGATAAGGGTG
>JAOSBN010000007.1:30053907-30072275 GCA_027563595.1 Erythroxylum suave
AAACCTTTGGCCTTGTCTCCCAACATAGTTCACCTCTTCCTCCGGCATTGTTGCTTCGATGTTCATACAACCAGCTGTTGTATGCCCAAATCTACCATAAAGAGTGGAAGGGTCCCTATTGGACTTGTTGTCATTCATCAACATATTCAACTTCGTATTGATCTCAGCAACTTGATATTCCATATCAGATCTTGATCCCATTTCATTTAGAGTAACAGCATTGCTCCTTGTCACCTTACAATGTGAATTTTCCGTAACTTTCTTAAAAATAGTCCACAACTCTTGCAAACTCAGAAGACTAATATTCCCACCAGCATTCAAGTCCACTAAAGTTTGATTATGACCGGTGAGACCATAGTAGAAAAACTGAGTCAAAGAATAAGTTTCAAACCCATGGTGAGGACATTGGTTGAGGAGGTCATTAAACCGTTCTCGTGCTTCATGAAATTTTTCTCCTTCCTTTTGCAAGAACCAATGTATCATCTTCCTTAGCTCAAGATTTTTATGGGTTGGATACCATTTTATCATAAAAGTCTCCATCACCTTTTCCCAAGTATCAATGGAATCTACTTCCAAACTCAAGAACCAATTTCTTGCTAACCCTTTCATGCAATAAGGAAAACACCTTAACCTTAATTCATCTTCAGACATTCCATACAATGGAAGAGTTTGGACTGTCGCATAAAAGTCTCTCATAAAAGCTAGGGCATCTTCACTCGGCATTCCATTAGATTGGGGCAACGTTGATAAATGAATCTGTTTTAACTCATAATTTCTAGCTAGTGCAGTCAATCGAATGCAAGAAGGGTTACCAGCAATAAACGGCATCTGATAGTCTCTAATTCTTCTTACTACCGAATTAACAACCACCGGTTCATCTTGGTTTCCTCCATTGAATTGTTCATTCCCCATTTCTTGCTCCTTATCCAGAATTGGATCTTGATTGTTATTTGCCATTGCTCTTCTTCTTTGGGCGTTGTTCCTTCTACAAGTGCGTTCAATTTCAGGATTCAATTCAATTAACGGATCATCATTCAAAAATCTCGAACGCCTTAAGTGCATGCAGCTCCTGAAATAAAACAAAGAGAAAAGAGTTTAAAAGTGTCTAATGGACGAAAACTCAAGGTAATAAAAATTAAAAAATAACTAGAATTAATAGCAGCAAATATAAATTAGTCCCCAGCAACGGCGCCAAAAACTTGGTCTACAAAATCTGCAAGTGCACAGAGTCGTTCCTAGTACTCACACATTAAGTATTCCAAGGTCGAATCCCACAAGGACTAAAATACTTACTACTAAACCAATCCTAATTACTTGAACAAAAATGAAAAGAAAATTAAAAGTCGGTTGGGTTAAGTGAATAATTAATTATGACAATTATGAATAAATAAACAAGAGAAATTTTCGATGGTTGAGACTTAGGGCTTCAGGTTCACCAAATTAAGGGAATTGATCGATGAATTACGAAATTGATTGAATAACAAGTTATAATAACAGCTACACAATTTCACTCATATTCTCTCTCAAGATATACAAGAATACCCAACTAGTTGATTACCATTTCTCAATGTGCAACCTAACTAGTCAAATTCATTAAGAACAAGCAACCCTAAGTTATCACACTAATTTAGGATATCTCTATCTCTAACTCTAATGTGTCTATCTTCCTAATGCACAAATCACACTTCACCTCTCAGTCCATCATGTGATTCCTAAGATTGCATCTATGGTGATCAAGCACAGAAACAACAATGAAGCTCAAGGAAGATAAATATAACTCAAGAACTTTCATCCAACATCAATCAATCCATAAAACATCAACCAATCTACAAAATAGGCTACATCCCTAACCCTAAATGGAGTTTAGTTCCAGAACATCACAATAAAATCATAACAGAGAGAAACAAGGAACACTAAATACAGTAAAGAGAGAAAGTTAAAAGAACACAAAATAGGCTTGCTTCTCTCCCCTTTCTTCCTCTTCTTTCCTCTTTTTATGTGCCTCCACTGTTCTGCCTTGCTTTCAGTACCAGATCCCCCTGTTTAGGCCTTTAAAACGATTATATATAGTGTCTTAGGGTCAAAGATACCTAGTTTTTGCAAACAGGGGAATAAAATTCGTATTTGCGCCGCTAATGTCCGTTAGGCAGACATAATGCCCATTTAGCGGATAGCTACGGGTTTCTGGAGCACTTTGGACAGTCAATGTCTAGTAGGCGGACATTATGCCCGTTTAGCGGACAGCTACGGGTTTGTTAACTATCTTTCTCTGCTGATGTTCGTTTGAAGGGACTTTATGTCTGTTAGGCAGACATACACTGAACATCTTCAAAAATGTGCCCTTTTGACTCTTCAAAAAGTCAAATCTCTCTTTGAAGTCTTCATAAAGGTTGTAGAGCTTGGAGCCCTCTTTGAAATCATACTTTAATGAATCTAATCCGATATCTCCAATGAAAGTTACGTGATTTGCCCCAAAATCTCTCCAATTGCACCTATTAAGCAATAAAGTTGAAATGTGAGAATTAACCAATTAAATTGCATAATTCACATGAAGATAAGTGAAATTAGCTCCAATTCATCCCAAAATCATATATAGATAATTTGACTTATCAACGATTGTAAGGCACCTTCAATGGGAAAGCAGCTCATTGGCACTGTCGTTAGGCATCTTTGTGGAAAAAATAGCTCGTTGGCACACCTTTGATGGGCAAAAAAGCCCTTTAACATAGTTGCTAGGCATCTTCGATGGGAAATACAGCCCGATGGGCACCTTCGATGGAAAAAAAACAACATGTTGGGCACCTCGGGTGGGAAAAATAGCCAGTTGGGACACCTTCGTTGGGGAAAACAGCCCGTTGGCACGATTGCAAGGCTCCTTCTGTAGGAAAAACAACACGTTGGCACTGTTCTGAGGCACCTTCGATAGGCAAAACAACCTATTGGCATGACCGCTAGGTCCTTCAATGGGGAAAATAGCCCATTACCATAGTCACCAGGCATCTTTAATGGGAAAAATAGTCCATTAGGCACCATCAGTGGAAAATAAAACCCATTAGCACACCTTTGGTGGGCAAAACAACTTGTTCAAATAATTGCTAGGCACCTTTGGTGGGAAAAATAGCACGACGGGCACCTTTGGTGGGAGAAACAGGTCATTGGCACACCTTTGATGTGCAAAACAGCCAATTGGCACCATCGCTAGGCACTTTGGTAGGCAAAAAAACCAATTAGCATGGTTACTAGATACCTTCAATAGGCAAAACAACCCATTGGCACATTGCTAGGCACCTTAGGTGGGAAAAACAATATGTTGGCACACCTTTGTTGGCCAAAACAGCCAGTTGGCATAGTCACTAGGTACCTTTGTGTACCAAATAGGCCGTAGACACAGTCGCTTGGTCATCTAGTGGGGAAAATAACTCATTGGCACATTTGCTAGGTCCTTTGGGTGCAGAAATGGCCCATTGGCACACCTTTGTTGGGTAAAACAACCCTATTGGCACAATCAATAGGCACCTTCGTTAGGAAAAACAACCCGTGGCAACTTTGGTAGGAAAAACAACCTGTTGGCACACCTTCAACGGAAAAAATAGCCCGTTGGCATAGTAACTAGGCACCTTCGATGAGAAAAACAATTAGTTGGCACGATCTCTAAGAAAAACACCAATTGACACAGTCACTAGTTACCTTTGGTGAGAGAAAAAGCCCCGTAGGGCACCTTCAATGGGAAAAACAACTTGTTGGCACAGTCGTTAGACACCTTCAATTGGCAAAATAGCTCATTGGCACAATCACAAGGCACGTTCAGTGGGATAAACAACTCGTTGGCATGGTCACTAGGCATCTTTACTAGGAAAAAAGGTTCGCTAGGTCATTTAGTGGGAAAATAGTCCATTGGCATGCTCGCTATGCACTTTTGAGGTGAGAACAGCACCTATTCGGTAGGCAAAATAGCCCATTGGCACAGTTACTAGACACTTTTGGCAAGAAAAACAGTCCATTGGGCACCTTCGGTTGGAAAAATAGATCATTGGCATACTTTCGGTGGGCAAAACAGCCTATTAGCACAACTATAAAGCACCTTTAATGGGAAAGCAGCCCGTTGGCATGGTCACTAGACTTCTTTGGTAGGCAAAAAAGCCTATTGACACGATCGCTAGGCACCTTCGGTGGGAAAAATAGATCGTTGGCATACCCTTGATGGGCAAAAAAGCCCATTGGCATAGTTGTTAGGCATCTTTTGTAGGAAACACAGCCTATTGGGTATCTTGGGTGGGAAAATAGCCCATTGGCACACCTTCGGTGGAAAAAACAACATGTTGGCATGATCTTTTGGGCACCTTTGTTGGGTAAAACAACCCATTGGCATAATTGTTGGGCACCTTCAGTGAGAAAAATAGCCTGTTGGCACACTTTCGGTGGGAAAAATAACTCGTTGGCACGAATGCAAGGCTCCTTCAATGGGAAAAACAACACGTTATCACAATTGTTAGGCACCTTTGATGGGTAAAATAGCCCATTAGCATGATTGCTAGGTCCTTTCGTAGGGAAACTAGCCCATTAGCATGGTCACTATGCACCCTCGACAGGAGAAACAGCCCGTTGGGCACCATTGGTGGAAAAGACATCCCATTAGCACACCTTTAGTGGGTAAAACAACTCGTTCAAACAGTCATTAGGCACATTTGGTGGGAAAAATAATGCGATAGGCACCTTTAGTGGGAAAAACAGATCATTGGGACACCTTCGGTGGGCAAAACAACCAATTGGCACTATTGCTAGGCACTTTTGGTAGGCAAAATAACTAGTTAGCATGGTCACTAGATGCCTTTGATGGGCAAAACAACCTGTTGGCAAGTCGATAGGCACCTCCGGTGGGAAAAACAATTGGTTGGCACACGTTCGTTAGGAAAAATAGCCCATTGGCACAATTTAGGTGGAAAAATAACCCTTGGCACAGTCACTAGGCATCTTCAATAGGCAAAACAGCTAGTTGGCATGGTCACTAGGCAGCTTTGGCGGGAAAAATAGACCATTGGGCACCTTTGGTTGGAAAAATAACTCATTGGCAAACCATCTTTAGGCAAAACAACTCGTTGGCACAGTCATTAAGCACCTTCAATGGGAAAATAACCTGTTGGGCACCTTGGGTGGGGAAAACAACTTGTTGGCACACCTTCGATGGGTAAAACAGTAGGTTGGCTCAGTCATTAGGTCATCTAGTTGGGAAAATAACTCATTGGCACACCTTCTGTGGACAAAACAGCTCGTTGGCACTTTTGGTAGGCAATTTCAATACGAAAACAACCCGTTGGCACAGTTGCTAGGCCCCTTCAGTGGGAAAATAGCCTATTGGGCATACTGGGTGGGAAAAACAACCCGTTGTCACACCTTTGGTGGGTAAAATAGTAAGTTGGCATGGTCCCTAGGCACTTTTGGTAGGAAAAAATTCGATTGGCATAGTCGCCAGGTACCTTCAGTCGGCAAAATAACCTATGGGCACGGTCTCTAGGCACCTTCGATAGGGAAAATAGCCCATTAGCACACCTTCATGTGGCAAAATAACCTGTTGATACAGTTGCTAATTACCTTTGGTGGGAAAAAACAACCCGTAGGGCTCCTTCGATGGGACAAGCAACCTATTGACACAGTCGCTAGGTAGCTTCGATTAGCAAAACAACTCACTAGTACAGTCGAAAGGCACTTTCGGTGGCAAACACAGCCTGCTGTCACAAACACTAAGCCCTTTTCATGAGAAAAAAAGGTTATTGCCATAATCTCTAAGTCAATCAGTGGGGAAAATAACAGTTGGCACTTTGCTAGGCACCTTTTAGGTGAGAATAGCCTATTGGCACCCATTTGGTGGGAAAAACAACCCATTGGCATAGTTATTAGGCACCTTCAGTAGGAAAAACGGTCTATTGGGCACCTTCAGTTGGAAAAATAGATTGTTGGTAGACCTTTGGTGGGCAAAACAGCCTATTGGCATGATTGCAAGGCAGCTTCAGTAGGAAAGCAACCCATCGGCACTGTCATTAGGCACCTTCGGTGAGTAAAACAGTCGGTTGACACAATCGCTAGGCATATTTGGTGGGAAAAATAGCTCATTAGCACAACTTTGATGGGCAATAAAGCTGGTTGGCATAGTTGCTAGGAAAATTCGATGGGAAAAACAGCCCGTTAGGCACCATCGATGGAAAATACAACCCATTGGCATGCCTCTAGTGGGCAAAACAACCCATTCAAACAGTTGCTAAGCACCTTTGGTAAGAAAAATAGCATGACGGGCGTCTTCGGTGGGAAAAATAGCACGTTGGCAAGATCTCTAGGCAACTTCGTTAGGCAAATCAGCCCGTTAACATGATCACTAAACACCTTTAATGGGAAAAATAACCCATTGGCACACCTTCAATGGGCAAAACAACCTATTGGCACTATTGCAGGGTTTCTTTAGTGGGAAAAATAACATGTTGGCACAGTTGCTAGGAACCTTTGATGGGCAAAACAACCCATTGGAGCGATCGTTAGGTCCTTCAGTGGGGAAAATAGCCCATTACCACAGTCACTAAGCACCTTCAGTGGGAAAAAAAGCTCATTGGGCACCATCAGTGGAAAATACAACCCATCGGCACACCTCTGATGGGCAAAACAACTCGTTCGAATAGTTGTTAGGCACCTTTGGTAGGAAAAATAGCACGACGGGCACCTTCAGCGAGAGAAACAGACCGTTGGCACACCTTCGGTGGGCAAAATAGCCAATTGGCACGGTTGCTAGGCACTTTTGGTAGGCAAACCAACCAATTAGAACGATCACTAGGCCCCTTTGATGAGCAAAATAGCTCGTTGGCACATTAGCCTATTAGCAAACCATTATTGGCCAAAACAACCCATTGGCACAGTCGCTAAGCACCTTTGGTGGGCCAAATAAGTCATTGACACGATCGCTCGGTCATTCAATGGTGAAAATAACTTGTTGGCATGTTTGCTAGGTACTTTCTATGGGCAAAACAACCCATTGGCATAGTCACTAGGCACCTTTGCTAAGAAAAACAGCCCATTGGCCACATTTAGTGCAAAAAACAGCCCGTTGACATAATTTAGGTGAAAAAAATAGCCCATTGGCAAAGTCGTTAGGCACCTTCGTTGGGCAAAACAGTCAGTCAACACAGTCACTAGGCAGCTTCAATGGGATAAACGACCCGTTGGGCACCTTTGGTTGGAAAAACAACTCGTTGGCAAATCATCATTGGGTAAAACAACTCGTTGGCACGGTCGCTAAGCACCTTTGGGGGGAAAAAATCCTAATGGGATCCTTGTGTAGGGAAAACAGCCTATTGGCACACCTTCAGTTGGTAAGCAGCCAATTGGCATGGTCGTTAGGTCATTTAGTGGGGAAAATAGTTCGTTAACACACCTTAGGTAGGCAAAATAGCTCGTTGGCACTTTCGCTAGGAACTTTTGGTGCAAAAATCGCCCGTTGGCACGATTGCTAGGCCCTTCAGTGGGAAAACATCCTGTTGGGCACATTGGGTAGGAAAAACATCCCATTGGCACACTTTTTGTGGGTTAAATAGCTTGTTGGCAAGTTTAGCCTGTTGGCACACCTTCAATGGGCAAAACAACCCACTAGCATAGTCACTAGGCACCTTTACTAGGAAAAATAGCTTGGGGGCACCTTTGGTGAGAAAAATAGCTATTGGCACACCTTCAGTGGAAAAAATAACCTGTTGGCACAGTAGCTAGGCACCTTCAATGAGAAAAACAACCAGTTGGCATGATCATTAGGCAATTTTGGTGGGATAAACAAACCATTGGGCACCTTTAGTTGGAAAAATAGCTTGTTGGCAAATCATCATTGGGTAAAACAACCCGTTGGCACAATCACTAGGCACCTTCGATGAGAAAATAGCCTGTTGGGCACTTCGTATAGGGAAAACAACCTATTGGCACACCTTCAGTGGATAAAGCAGCCAACTGGCACAGTCATTAGGTCATTCGGTAGGGAAAATAGCCTATTGGCACACCTTTAATAGGCAAAACAACTCGTTGGCACTTTCTCTGGGCACTTTCAGTGTAAAAATCACCCGTTGGCACGATCACTAGGCCCCTTCAGTGGGAAAATAGCCTGTTAGCCCATTGGGACACCTTTAGTATGTTAAACAATTAGTTGGCACGGTCGCTAGGCACCTTTGGTGGGAAAAACAGTCATTTGGCACAATCACCAAGCACCTTCTGTGGGCAAACTAGCACATTGGCACGGTCATTAGGCACTTTTGGTGGGCAAAATAGCCTATTGACAGAGTCGCTAGGTACCTTTGTTGGTAAAAAAACCATTTACACACCTTTGTTGGTAAAAAAAACCCATTTACACACCTTTGTGAAGGCAAAATAGCCCGTTGACATGGTCACTAGTAACCTTTAATAGGAAAAAAACACCTCGTATGGTACCTTCAGTAGGAAAAACAACCTATTGGCACGGTCACTAGGCACCTCTAATTAGCTAAACATCTCATTGGCATGATCATAAGGCACCTTTGGTGGGAAAAATAGCCTATTGGCACGATCGTTAGGCATCTCTGCTGGGAAAAAAAGGTTGTTACCATGGTCATTAAGTCACTGGGTGGGGAAAATAGCCCGTTGGCACATTCGTTAGGCACTTTCTTAGTGAGAACAGCCCATCGGCACCCATTTGGTGGGCAAAATAGCACACTGGCATGGTCGCTAGGCACCTTCGATTGGCAAAACAGCCTATTGGCATAGTCGCTAGGCACTTTCGATGGTAAAAACAACCCATTTGCACACCTTTGTGCAGGCAAAATAGCTTGTTGACATAGTCATTAGTTACTTTCGGTGGGAAAAAACACCCTGGAGGGAACCTTTGGTGGGGAAAACCAACTTGTTAGCACGGTCACTAGGCACCTTCGATTGGCTGAACAACCCATTGGCACAGTCATAAGGCACCTTAAGTGGGAAAAACAACCTGTTAGCACGGTCTAGGCACCTTTGCTGGGAACAAAAGGCTATTGCCATAATCGCTAGGTCACTTGGTGGGAAAATAGCCCGTTGGCACATTTGCTAGGCACTTTCTAGGTGAGAACAACCCGTTAGCACCCATTCGGTGGCCAAAACAGCCTATTGGCACAATAATTAGGCACCTTTGCCAGGAAAAATAGAATGTTGGGCACCTTCAGTTGGAAAAATAGGTTGTTAGCATACCATTGGTGGGCAAAATAGCCCATTGGCAAGTTTGTAAAGCACCTTCAATAGGAAAGCAGCCTGTTGGCACGGTCGCTAGGCACCTTTGGGAGGCAGAACAACCCATTGACACGATTGTTAGGCACCTTCTGTGGAAAAAATAGCTTGTTGGCACACCTTTGATGGGCAAAAAAGCCTATTGGCATAATCGTTAGACACCTTCGGTAGGAAAAAAAGCCCGATGGGCACCTTCGATGGAAAAATAGCCTAATAGGCACCTTGGGTGGGAAAAATAGCCCATTGACACACCTTTGGTGGGAAAAACAACATGTTGGCACGATCTCTAGGCACCTTCGTTGGGCAAAGCAGCCCATTGACATGATTGCTAGGCACCTTCAATGGGAAAAATAGCCCATTGGCAAGATCGCTGGGCACCTTCGGTGGGCAAAATAGCCCGTTCACACACCTTCAGTGAGGAAAACAACCCATTGACACAGTTGCAAGGCTCCTTTAGTGGGAAAAACAACAGGTTGACACAATTGCTAAGCATCTTTGATGGGCAAAACAGCCCATTGGCATGATCACTAGGTCCTTCGGTGGGAGAAATAGCCCATTAGCATGGTCACTAAGCACCTTCGGTGGGAAAAACAGCTTGTTAGGCACCATCGGTGGAAAATACAACCCATTGGCACACCTTTGATTGGTAAAATAACCTATTCGAATAGCCATTAGGAACCTTTGGTTGGAAAAATAACGCAATAGGTACCTTCGGTAGGAAAAACAGGTTGTTTGCACACCTTTGGTGGGCAAACAGCCAGTGGGCACTGTCACTAGGCACTTTTAGTAGGCAAAATAGCCAGTTGGCACGGTTACTAGGCACCCTCGATGGGTAAAACAGCCCGTTGGTATGTCGATAGGCACCTTCGGTAAGAAAAATAGCCTATTGGCACACGTTTGTTGGGCAAAACAGCTTGTTGGCACAATCATTAAGCATCTTTGGTAGGCCAAATAGGTCATTAACATGGTCCCTCAGTCATTCAATGGGGAAAAATAACTTGTTGACACATTTGCTGGGTACTTTTGATGCAAAAATAGAGCATCGGCACACCTTTGGTGGGAAAACAACCCATTGGCACAGTCACTTGGCACCTTCGCTAGGAAAAACAACCCGTTGGGCACATTCAATGGGAAAAATAGCTCATTGACACACTTTAGGTGGAAAAAATATCCCGTTGGAACAGTCGCTAGGCGCCTTCGATGGGCAAAACAACTAGTTGACATGGTTATGAGGCAGCTTTGGTGGGAAAAACAACTTGTTGGGTCACTTTGGATGGAAAAACAGCTTGTTGGCAAACCATCGTTGGGTAAAACAACTCGTTGGCACATTCGCTAGGCACCTTCGGTAGGACAATAGCCTTTTGGTCACCTTGGGTTGGGAAAACAGCCTGTTGGCACACCTTCGACGGGTAAACCAGCTGATTGGCTTAGTCATTAGGTCATTTGGTGGGGAAAACAACCCATTGGCAAACCTTCGGTGGGCAAAACAACTCGTTGGCACTTCTGCTAGGCACTTTCAATATGAAAACAACCTAATTGCCACAGTCACTAAGCTCCTTCGGTGGGAAAACAGCCTGTTGGGCGCATTGGGTGGCAAAAACAACCCGTTGGCACACCTTTAGAGGGTAAAACAACAAGTTGGCATGGTCGTTAGGCAGCTTCAGTAGGAAAAACATCCCATTGGCGCAGTTGCTAGGCACCTTCAATGGGAAAAATAGCACATTGGCACAGTCACTAGGCACCTTCGGTGGGAAAAACAACCTATTGGCACACCTTAATGTGGACAAAATAGCCTATTGACATAGTTACTAGTTACCTTCGGTGGGAAAAAACACCCCATAGGGCACTTTCGATAGGAAAAAGAACCTGTTGGCACAGTCACTAGGCACCTTCTATTAGCAAAACAACCCATTTGCACAGTCATAAGGCACCTTCGATGGGAAAAACAGCCTATTGGCACGGTTGCTAGGCACCTTTACTAGGTAAAAAAGGCTATTTCCAAGGTCACTAGGTCATTCGATAAGGAAAATAGCTTATCGGCACGTTCTTCAGGCACTTTCGAGGTGAGAACAACTCATCGGCACCCATTCGGTGGCCAAAACAGCCCATTGGCACGGTTACTAGGCACCTTTGGCAGGAAAAACTGTCTGTTCGGCACCTTCAGTTGGAAAAATAGGTCGTTGCCATACTTTCAGTGGGCAAAACAACCCATTGGCACAATTCTAAAGAACCTTCAGTAGGAAAGCAGCCTGTTGGCACGGTTGCTAGGCATCTTCGGTAGGCAAAACAACCCATTTACACGATCGCTAGGCACCTTCGGTGAGAAAAATAGCTCATAGGCACACCTTCTATGAGCTAAAAAGCCCGTTGGCATAATCGTTAGGAAACAACCCACCGACACATCTTCGGTAGGGAAAACAACACGTTGGCACAGTTGCTAGGCACCTTTGATGGGCAACATAGGCCATTGACATAGTCGCTAGGTCATTCGGTGGGGGAAAATAACCCATTAGCACTGTCCCTATGCACCTTCGGTGAGAAAAATAGCCCGATGGGCACCATTGGTGAAACATACAATCCATTGGCACACCTTTGGTGGGCAAAACTACCCATTCAAACAGTCACTAGGCATCTTCAGTGGGAAAATAGCGTGATGGGCATCTTCGATGGGCAAAACATCCCGTTGGTATAGTCGCTAGGCACCTACAGTAGACAAAACAACCAGTTGACATGGTTGCTAGGCAGCTTCGGTAGGAGAAAAAGCATGTTGGCATACCTTTGTTTGGAAAAATAGCACGTTGGCACGGTCGCTAGGCACCTTCGGTGGATAAAATAACCCTTTGACATGGTTATTAGGCAACTTCGGTAAGCAAAAGAGCCTATTGGCACAATCACTAGGCATCTTCGGTGAGTAAAACACCTCATTGGCGTAGTCACTAGGCACCTTCATGGAGAAAACAGCCCGTTGGGCACCTAAGATAGGAAAAACAACCCGTTGGCATACCTTTGGTGGGAAAACAACTCGTTGGCATACCTTTGGTGGGAAAAACAACACATTGGCATAATCACTAGGTGACTTCGGTGGGAAAATAGCCTGTTGGGCACCTTGGGTGGGGAAAATAGCCTATTGACACACCTTCGATGGGTAAAACAACCCATTAACACAGTCGTTAGGTCATTCAGTGGGGAAAACAACCCTTTGGCATATCTTTAAAACAGATTATTGGCACGTTCGTTTGGCACTTTCGATGCGAAAATAGCCCGTTAACGCAGTCGTTAGGCACCTTCAGTCAAAAAATGGCCTATTAAGCACCTTCGGTGGCAAAACAGCCAGTTGACACTGTCACTAAGCACTTTTGGTAGGCAAAACAGCCAATTGGCATGGTCACTGGGCACCTTCGATGGGCAACACAACCTGTTAGCTTGTTGCTAGGCACCTTCGGTAGGAAAAACAACCTGTTGGCACATCTTCGTTGGGCAAAACAGCCTGTTGGCATTGTCACTAAGCAACTTTGGTGGGCAAAATAGGCCATTGGCAAGGTCACTCAGTCATTCAATAGGGAAAATAACTCGTTAGCACATTTGCTAGGTACTTTAGATGTAAAAATAACTCGTTGGCATAATCGTTACGTGGGCAAAACAGCCCATTGGCACAGTCATTAGGCACGTTCGATGGGAAAAACAACCCATTGGCACACTTTCGGTGGAAAAAGTAGCCCGTTGGCATGGTTGCTAGGCACCTTCGGTGGGCAAAACAACCCGATGGGCACCTTCGGTGGGAAAAATAACCATTTGGCAAGGTCGCTAGGCACCTTCGGTGGGAAAAATAGCACATTGGCATTGTCACTAGGTGCCTTCAGTAGGCAAAACAACCCATTGGCATGGTTGCTAGGCACTTTCGGTGGGAAAAATAGCCTATTGGCCCACCTTCATATGGGCAAACAACCCATAGACACGATTGCTAGACACCTTCGATGGGAAAAAAAAAGTCTATAGGGCACCTTCGATGGGAAAAACAGCCAATTAAGCACCTTTGATGGGCAAAACAGTCCATTGGAATGGTCGCAAGGCACCTTCAATGGGAAAAACAACCAGTTAGCATACCTTCGGTGGGCAAAATAGCCTATTGGCACGATTGCTAGGCACCTTTGGTGGGCAAAATAGGCCTTTGGCATGGTCGCTAGGTCATTCGATGGGGAAAATAACCCGTTGGCAAGTTCACTAGGAACTTTCGAGGCGAGAACAGCTAGTTAGGAAAGTCACTAGGCACCTTCGATAGGAAAAACATCCCGTTGGCGCACCTTCAATGGGCAAAATAGCCTGTTGGCACGATCATAAGACACCTTTTGTGGGGAAAACGGCCCGTTGGGCACCTTTGGTAGGAATGGCACACCTTTGTTTGACAAAACAACCCGTTGGACAGTCACTAGGCACCTTCAGGGGGAAAAATAGTTCATTGGCACACCTTTGGTGGATAAAACAGTCAATTGGCACGGTCGGTCGCTAGGCACCTTCGATGAGCAAAACAGCCTATTGGCACAGTCATAAGGCACCTTTAGTGGGAAAAATAGCCTGTTGGCATACTGTCATTGGGAAAAATAGCCAGTTGACATGTTCACTAGGAACTTCTGATGAGAAAACAGCCTGTTTGCACACCTTTGGTGGGCGAAACAGCTTATTGACATGATCACTAGGCACCTTTAGTAGGAAAAACAACCCATTGGCACACCTTTAGTGGGAAAAACGACCTATTCAAGCAGCCGCTAGGCACCTTTAGTGAGAAAAATAGCTCGATGGGCACCTTTGGTATGAAAAATAGCCCATTGGCACACCTTTGATGGGCAAAATAACCTATTGATTGCTAGGCTCCTTCGGTAGGCAAAATAGCCTTTAACACAGTCGCTAGGCAACTTTGTTGGGCAAAACAGCCCGTTGGCACAGTCACTAGGCATCTTTGGGGGGGGGGTGAAAGCTTGTTGGCACACCTTAGTTAGGCAAAATAGCCCGTTAGCACAGTCGCTAGGAACCTTTAGTGGGAAAACAGCTCATTAGGCACCTAACAGCTCGTTGACAAACTGTCATTAAGAAAAACCACCCATTGGCATGATCGCTAGGCACCTTTGGTGAGAAAACAACCTATGTGAAGTTACATCTCCTAAGAATGGAGCTCAATCTAATGAAGAAAGTACACAATTGGATATATCCAATAGCATCATATTCTAGATGTTCAATTACGTGTAGCATTGGATAAGAGTAGATGATTAGTATTGCTTGTGATAGTCATCCTTAGTTTGAACCATAAATGATTCCATCTATATTCTTTGAACTCCTTAACCTTACCACAGATTTTGGCATTTCTCATCATCCAATTAGAATGCACAAACATAACAAAACCACCTTTAAAGAACCGTTGATCTTCTCTATTAGCCCATCTCCTTTTGCTAACTCAAGTCAATGTGTTTATCCAGCTAAGATCTTTATCTTGCAATTCAAAGATGTTAAGAAAATCACTCTATATTTGTTTGGTTTGAGGACATTTGAAGAATATATGATACAAGGTTTCAACTTCTCTAGCGTATAGAGGGAAATTTGTATATGGAAATTGGAACTTAATTATGTCTCTAATTCTCAATTTCTATAGAGTGGCTAACCATAAGATGAAAAAGTGAGCTGGAGCAATACTTGATTGCCATATCAATCTATAAAGTGAAAACTTGACCACAGGTCCTAGCAACAATTTTTTGCATGATTGAACTGTAAATTTATGAGACTTGTGGAGCACCCATTTGATCTCATCTTTTCATTATTGACTTGGAAGGTATAAAGGCCATTGCTCAACAATAGAACTAACTTCTCTACACATATAGAACGGCCCAAGCCAACTATTATTCCAAATTAGAGCTTAGATTTTAGTATCTCCTAGGATAGATCCTCTTAAGGCCGTAAAGAGGATAGTGTTACACAAAAGCCCCAAGGTATGCCAATTATCAAACCAGAAAGTTGTGTTCTTCCCATTTCCAACTTGATGCTTCATATCAGGATGCATGAAGGATCTCTTACGTAAGATCTATTGAAAAGTGTAAGATTGAAAACAAGTTTGGGAGATAGACCATATGCTTTTCCGTTTGATGTGAAACATGTGAACCTATCTTACCCATAGGCTTTCTTTGTCTAAGCATATCCTCCAAAGTCTTTTTGCCAACAAAATTTTGCTCATTTTACTAGTTCAGTTGATTTCCAACCCTCTTTACTTCTTAGGAATACATATAACACCCCATTTAACTTTGGATAATTTTCCCCCACTTGAATTATGTTCATGCTAAATGAACTCTCCAATACTTTTATCAATTTTTTGTAGAACTTCCCTAGGGATAGCTAGATGTGATAACCTGAAAATATGCAAATTATTAAGAATGGTGATGACCAATTATACTATAACTCCATAAGATAAGAATCTATTGTTCCATTAAGAGAATGTTCTGCTAAATTTTTCTATGAGAGGTTTGCAATCAGCTTCTTTAAGGTTCTTTGTAGAAATTAGAACTCTCAAATAAGTGAGAGGTAGTTAGTGTACACTGAATCCAGCATCTACAATCACAGGCATCAAATTTCCACAACTTTGTCCAGCTAGGTAAGCATCTCTCTTACTTGGGTTAAATTTGAGCCTAAAGACTTCCTGAAATATCTCCAAAGCTTTCAAAAGAGTCCCAATATAAATAAAATCACTGCTATATAGTATGAGTATGTCATCTGCAAATGAGAGTTGAGTAATCCCAAAACCTCTACATCTATAATGGAATTTGAAATTTATGTTTTCCTTTATACACATTTTAGTGATTCTTTGTAATACTTCCATAGCGATGGCAAATAGGTAGGGGAAAAGTGGATCACCTTGTCTGATTGGCTATATAAAGTTGAGAAGGTTGTCCATTCATCAATACTTAGTAAGAAATAAATGTTATAAAAGAGTGAATCCATTTGATGAATTAATATAGATATCCAAAAACCTGTATAGAGATTATTAAAAATCTCCATTTAATGGTATCATAAGCTTTAGTGAAATCAATCTTGAGTGCACAACTCCAGATATGTTCCTTTGATTTATAACCCTTGAACAGTTCATGAGCTAACAGGATGTTATCACCTGTGCTTCTTCCTAGGATTTAAGCACCCTGACTTGAATTGATTAAGCTAGGTAAGGTAACTTTCAACCAATTGGCAAGAATTTTTGCAATTCTTGTATATCATATTACAATATGCAAAAGGCCTATAATCATTTAAGCATTTTGGAAAAGGGATTTTGGGAATCAAGACCAAGTTAGTCTTATTCATTATAGTGAACAGTCTACCACTTCTGAAAAACTCTTGGACAATCCTTACTACTGGTGTTTATAAGATAGTCCATTTCTTTTGGAAGAACCTTGCATAAAAGCTACCTAGTCCTGGGGCCTTGTCAGGGTGGAATGAAACCACTACTTCTCTTATCTCTTCAGAGTTAACTTCTTTAAGCATTTTAGAATGTTGATCATGCCTTATGGAAACTGTCAATCTATTAAGTAAAATGTCAAGAAGATTAGATGAGTGTGTAGTTACTCCATTTATCTGTCTGAAGTGTCTCCTTGCTGCGTCTTTCAACTCTTCTTAATCATGAATCACTATGCCATTAACATCAAGGGTACTACTTTGCTTCTGTTTCTCCTACCCTTAATCACATTATAGAAATACTTGGTATTTCTATCTCCTTGTTGCATCCATTGGACTCTCAATTTCTTCTTTAGTTGTATATGAAATTCCAAAAGGATGTAGTAGGTTTGCAAAATTTCTGATTCGGCCATGGTTGTTTCTAGCACAAACGAAAACAAAAAAATTAAGTGCAAAATAAACAAATCAACAATCGAGATTTGGTAACACAGTTCAGCACATCTTGCCTATATCTATAGAGCTCTCACCTAACTTAATTACTTTCACATGTGATACAACAATAGTTTTAGGCTGCGTTTGGATCTGTGGTATGATAAGGATAAGTACTTATACACCGCAGCTTTCAAATGCAATCACATGTTTAGATCTACGGGTGAACAACCGGAGGTTGGGAAAAGTGCAGTGCGATCACGGAAATCGATAAGTAGAAAGAGATTGCGGTAGGAAAGTGCTTCTGCGGTAGAAATTTTATTTTCTATTAATAACCTTATGATAATTAGTATTTTATATTATACCCTCAACTAATATAACGTAAGTCCTAATTATACTTTATCAAATAATTTATTCCCAATTTTTATTTTATTTATTTTAATTTAATATTTTACTATTTATAATTTTAATTATATAATATTAAAGTTACCTAAGTTTATGAAATATCCTAAGGACATTTTGTTACCATAAAATTGTAATTTAAATTATAATTTTTCAATAATATAAATAAGTACATATCAAGAAAAATATAAAAATGGATATGTTATATATTTTATTATTTATAATTTAAAATTTATATGACTAATAATATTTTTTAATTATTTATACAACAATTAATAGTTTATTAAATCAATAGGTTTTTTAGTCATTTTATCTCTTTTCAGCAACCGCAACTACACTTGTCAAATACCTATTTTCATGTTTAAACCATTACCAAAACAACAATCTCAAACATAAGTGTTTATTGAGAATAAGTACTTATCATTTTAGCAGGTTAATTTCAGTAGGTTATCAACTGTCACCGCTCTCCCAATCCAATCCTTACTCAAGGCATTATAAAGCCAACTCACCCAACCTTTGACATTATCCCTCGTCCTCACTACCCATAAAAGTAAATCATACTCAATGGTACGACCGCCTCGTACTAACCTTAATAGAGGATTTTCTCAACATTATTTGATAATAAAGGTTGAAAATAAAATAACTCAAGTGATTGAAATAACAACAAACATAAACAAAGACACTTGAGAAAGAAAACAACTTCCTTAACAATTTAGCTTCATCAATGAAAGAATGAAAAGTTGTCCCTCAAAAGAATTTACTGTGAAGCTTCAATATCATCACTGGTGTTGGAGGTGTCCATACATACAATAGTGCAATTATTATATAAATCATTTATATATATCAAGTTGGTTATAGTTGAG
>JAOSBN010000007.1:30099050-30123089 GCA_027563595.1 Erythroxylum suave
ACTGCTCCCACTCCCAAACGACCCATCCTCCGCCGCAGCAGTCTGCCACACCGACTGCCACGCCTGCGACGGGGGCTGCACATAAACCCCAGTATGATCCACCGCCGGGCGCCCAATCATCATTCCTCCAGGAGCAGCCCCGGCAGGCTGCCCCATGGGCGGATAATAATACGGCACACCGCTCGCGGTGGGTCCAACCATTCCTCCTAGCGCAGCCTCCTCCTTGATCTCATCTCGCGGAACTATATCGACGAGAAAATCGAAGATATCGGTTCGGGTGATCGCGGCAGCGATATCGTTCTTCTGGAGGGTTCTGCGCTTGTTCTCTTCCGCGTGAAGCCAAGACCGGATAGTGAGCTCCAAGATGAAGAGTTCGCAGGCCTTAGCGAACAGAATGGGGGCTTCGGCGGAGATCATGCGAACGTCTTCATCGGCTTTCATGATCTTCTTGATGCGAGCCAAAGGCAGCTGGTGGTTCTTGAAATCGTTCACTTGCTCGATCTCTTGGCGCTGGTAGGACCAGAACATCTGGAGCTGCTGCTGCTGTTGTTGCAACAGGTGGTGGTACGGCGCCGCCGCACCCGGCGGAGGAGTGTGGTGGACCGGCGGCGGCGTAGCCGGTGGGTACGTGGAGGATTGAGCTTGCTGGTGCTGCCCGTCCATTGGATTTCGGGTTTGGTTCCTTTTTGTTGATTGTCTTTTTATATTTAATCTCTACCGAGTGATGATGAAGAGATAAGGTGAGAGAGCGGAGGAGGAGCAAGTGATGAGGACATGCGTTTCGGGCCGTCCGATCTGCTGACTTTGGTGGTTCATGATTCTTTTATTACTCTCTCTTTTTTTGTCCTTACATTAATGCCATTTATTACGTGGATACTTTCCTGAGTTCCTCACCCTTGTAATTAAACATACTGAAATTATAAATAAACAACTTAGTTTATTGTAATTTATTGAATTATTGAAAACATTATTGCTCTAGTGTAGATGGTTATAAGGTTTTAAATTGTGAAATATAATTTAAAAGGTAATTGTAAAAAAAATCAATTTCATAATATTAGTCCAAATTTAAAAAAAGAAGTTAAAATTTTCTAACTTTTAATTTTTTAAATTCTTCATTAATGTGGATGATGTGATGAGCTATATTAAATTAATATTTTTATCATAAAACTACTATATATTGTATTTATGTTGCATATAAATTTTATTATTTAATATAATAATATAAAAAATCATAAAATGATTATAAACTCTTCCCTGTGTTTTACTTCGTAATTATTTTAAAGTGTTTAATATTTTTAATTTATTAAACAAGCAAATTTACACGTTATATAAATATAACACGTGACAATTATATAGTTAAAATATTAATTTAACATGATTTGTTAAGTTATTCATATTAACAGAAAATTTAACGTCGAATTATTTTTATTAAAAAATAGAAGTTGGAGTATTTTAACGCTACTTTCTAAAGTTTATGCCAAAGTTAATAAAATTTGAAATTTTTAATAATTAACCCTAATTTTAAGTTCCAGGATTATTGCAACAATTATGGTTTATACAAAAACATTTTCGATTAATACATATATAATTACAACATCCATAACAAAAATATTATAACCATAACATAGAATTATGATTAACCTTTTTTTATATTGTCAAAATTACATTCGTTATTTTTCGAGTAAATATTCTTAAAGATAAAGCTGCGTATTACAAGGTTTTACCAGATCTTGCATGCCAGTAAAACTTTCTTTGATTATTGTTATTGTTATTATCATTTGAGTAAAATAATAATTAATAAAAATATATTTTATAAAATTATTTAATAACATAATAATTTAAAACTAAACAATAAATTCAGAATTATCTCATATCTAGCATATTCTGTCTTTCTGGTAAATTGCAGGCAAAAGGGAAGTTAAGTTGCAATTTGAAGTTTGTGATTGGTTGATTTGGGGAATACGGTGCAAATACAATGGCAGCCATTAAAAGTGAAGGAATATGACCATATGATATTGACATGATCTTTGACGTGAATAGAATAGAATCAAATAGAATAGATAAAGCAAGGTAAGCAAGCACTTTGAAAAAGCTTTCGAATACTTATGTCAGGGGTGTTCTGTGTTTTTGTTAAGGCTTTTCAATTCTATATTGTTAAATTTTGTCAATATATTTATGTAAATTTTATATAAATATATAGATAAAATTTAATAATATCATATTGAAACATCCTAATAAAAATAGGGAATATTTAATATAAAAAAGTAAAAAAATGATTAATTGAAATAAAATATCTAATCTTACTTATATCCCCTTTCTTTCACAAAGCACATGATTGGATTGATTGGTACTCTCCAGCCCTATCTATTCAAAAGGAAGTCAATATATGCTCTTCAAAGTAGAGATGGTGATGGCTGGAATCAAACCTAAAATGATAAGAAGTGTCTTTTCAGTTCTAATTTGACTCAAAGTTTATTTTTTAAAAACATAAATAATAAAATGCTTAATCAGTTTAGATTATAAGAATCGTTCGGTATGAATCAATTTAAATTTTAATAAAATTTAAAATTAAATAGTCATTTTATCTAATAGTTTATTTCGTTAAGTTTTTTAAAATATTTTTTTTATTCGAACCAACTTTGGTTGACCATCTTGAAATCGAAATCGAAATCGACTCGAATCTCAAATGACTTAACATGTTGATTTCAAGGTTAATCAAATTGTTAACCATATCCTTATAAATAAAACTCTAAAGTTATATTATTCGTAAGATTGACAATAGACGGAAAGAATCGGTCATGGAATAGTTTAACTTAAATATGAACGTCAGTTTGATTAAACTTGATTACAATTATTGATTTCGAACTGGATCGATCTATTATGATTTATATAATTTTCAAGTTTAAACTTAAATTGAAATTAACCAACTTAAAAAATTGAACTTAAATTCAATCAAATAGAATTTGCTAAATTAACTTTGAATCAAGTCCAAATTGATAAATTAACGTCTAATCAAGTTCAAACTAATTTTCATTTTTTAGTATCAAATAGAATTTGCTAAATTAACTTTGAATCAAGTCCAAATTGATAAATTAACTTCTAATCAAGTTCAAACTAATTTTCATATTTTAGTATCAGATATAAAAACTAAAAGTATTTTTTAAACAATTTAAAAATGATATGACTTCACTTAATTCCTCGTGAGTCACTGACACTAGCATTAATACTCCAAGCCCAGGTTTTTGTTGGGCTCAAACTAGACCGTTCAAAGTCTGATCATTTAGGAAGACTATCATGGCCGCTAAAGATTAATTGATCAAAGCGACATAATTTTGTTAAAATTGACTCTTGATTTAGGTAAGACCCAACTCCACTGCCAAACCTAAGACAGATTCAGATCTAAGATAATAATTGAGATGTCAGAGCATAGAAACATGAATTCTGAAAGAATGGTTTATTAGTCATCACGTCTAAATACAGCAGGCCTTGGAAATATAGATGATGACCTGCCAATCAATGGTCAATTGGGATTCTGTCAAACCCTAAAGCTTCGATAATGGAGTGATGATTCATCAACCAGTAGACCATATATCTGGAGAAGATGATATAATTATCATGGTTAACAACATCAAAACTGAAAGCAAGATGTAAAAGATGCCTGAAATAAGGAGGAAGAACAGAGTGCACAAGGGACGAAAAAGACTTTGAAGATTGTGTGATTTCTGCATATGAAGAATCAAAGTTGTAAAGAATGCAAATGTTGTAACCAATTCCTGTGGAGATCCTAAGATATGAAATTTCTCATTTCATAAATTCAGTCAGTCCTCTGAAGGCCTTACAATGACACTATTGAAACATTAATAGAGCTCAGCCAAAATGTCAGGCTATAGGATCTGTGCATCAGTATGAAAATTCACCCATCCATACCACCTTAAGTTGCAACTCCCTGGGCTCTACTTCAGATGAAACTGTAAAGCCACTCGTATATGCGAAGGAAAAAGAAACAAAATCTGTTTTTGCATGATGGTTCATCACTAGTCTTCGTATCAACAGGAGTTTTCAAAGACTAATTGTGTTCTTATGATGACTTAAATGTCTAAAACTCTTTTTTCTCCAACTTCTCGACTGTGTGCTGTGAACTACTCCCTACACTCATAAACCAAACGTAACAGAGAAGCCTGTAGCTTTCTCTACTTTCTATACCTCCTCCGTTTATACACAATAATCTTATCTTTGTTGGTGTCATTCACCTCAGGCTTTGTAACTTCATCATCTCTGGCAGAAAGTTGAACATGGTTTCCTTCCAACGTGTTTCCACCTTTAACCAATTCTTCATCTGTTGCAGAAAGCTGAACATGGTTTCCTTGCAACGTGTTTCTACTTTTAAACAATTCTTCATCTCTTGCAGAAAGTTGAACACGGTTTCCTTCAAATATGTTTCCACCTTTAACCAATTTTTCATCCTTGACCCTTTTGCAATCCCCATCATGAGCTTCTTGCTCAACTTTGTCAATAATCTCCACCATTTCCTTCACCTGAACTTCAGTAAGTACCTGAAGAAGTTCCAGGGGTGTAGATGCCGGATCAAGCTCCCAGCAACCTTTTGGAGCTTTTTGACCCTCGTGACCTGTGAGCATGTATGAAGGGACCATGTGAGAAAACCGAAACATCTCTTCTTTTGGAATTGTTCTGATTCTAGTAGGGTCGAAATGCTGGCGGAACACTGTCTTTAAACCAGCAACTTTAATGAGTGGAACGACGGTTACTCCTCTTTCCTCATTATAGTCTTCAAGCACTTCTACCATATTGTACTTATGTATGACTTCATCTGGAGTAAGCTCATTCCATTTAGGAGACCAATTCCTATAAAGAGCCCAAACATCTCCCTTCCTAGGAAAGATTTTGATCGTCCCTCTAAGACCTTTTGTCCACTTAACCTTGTGTGAGAAAGAATTAAGAGACTTATTGACTTCACGTTTGCCTATCCAGAAGTCCCCAATTGTCTTGTAAAAGCCACAGCCAATCCAATTTATTGGGGCCAATTCATGGTTACTTTTGGAATTAAGCCAACTGATCTGCACTTTAAATGGTTTTAATGACATCACCTGATGAATCATAGCATAATAGCGAGGCATCCCATCATCGTCATCGTAAGCAGCCCAAACCTGGTTTTTGTCGAATGACATTTCTAAGCGATCATGGTCAAAATCATGAAAGTCCGGATCTGAAACAATCATTGATAATGGATTGACATCCTTTCCATCAAGAGCATTATTATCACCGGCAGAGACAGCAATACTGACATCAGCTTTGGTCTTGATATCTACAAACTCCTGGTTTTTGCTTGCATCAGCTATCGTGCCATCTGGAGTACAATTCTTCCGTTGGTTTTCCTTCTCTATCTCTTTCTCAGAGATGACTGGTACAGAAGCCATCGCCGAAGTCCTGGATGCGGCAGCAATAGTATTCCATTCATTAATCTTTGCGCGAATATCCTTCTTAGATTTCTCCATCAAAATACTTCGGACTTCTAGTTGTGACAATTCTCTTGTACTAATGCTTCTTCGTACGTAGAACCTACCTTTTTGAGAACCCACTGGACCAAAATCTCCATCTTCATTTCCTATTTGGTTTGCTTTCTCTTTTGGATGCTTGCCTGTTCTTTGCTCCTCAGCATGTCTTTTCTTTTTCAGCCCCTCGCCTTTTGGCACAGAACTTGAGCCCGGATTTAAGGACCTGGTAGCTGAATCCGTGGCCATTTTCTTATGAGGCTGAGGCTGAGGTTGAAAGGTTTCTGCTCTCATGTAAGCAATTGATGCCTCTTCATAATTTCTTTTCAATTTGTCATGTTGAGAAGAAACAAAAGCTGCTAATGGCACATTTCCAACATTGATTGTACTAGAGTAAGCACCAGGATGAGCTGCAGCTCCCATGCTTGTTGCTGGCTCTGGATTCTTTCTTTTAACATGCAAGTATTCAAACCTTGAATTTGGATAACAGTTTCTTGACTGCATGAAAGAAGTCCCCGAAGCAGAGTGGTCCCTGCCATGAATAGGTGGAGGTGGTGTCTCAACTGCAATGAAAGGATACCGACAGTTGTGGCAGCAGAGGCCGCTGTTCATATACACCCGAAGGTACTCAAATTGTAATTTGCAAGCACCACAAGTCGTCCAAAAGGTATTGGACTTGGCAGAATGAGGAGTGAGGTTAGAATGCACAGCACCATTCGGAGTGCATGCATATGAATTGCTACAGTTGAAGATGTTATGGAAACCATTCTGATGATTTGGAACATGTGATGTCCAATTTGGGACTCTTCGATACATATCCCCAACATTTTGCTTCTGGTCATAAGCAATTTTCTTTGTTTTATCTGACAACAAACTCCAGGCGTCAGATATAATCTTAAAAGCACCATCGGCACCTACTGATTTATTTTTATCAGGATGAAGAAGGAGAGCCAATTTTCTGTAATGTTTCCTGATTGTGTCATCATCAGCCAAGGGATCCACGCCAAGGACTTTATACCAATCTACTTCCCCACTTGTTGTTTGCTCAGCAGAGATGAACACGTCAAGGGTTGCAAGAAATTGAGTGATACCATCAAGATCAGGGTTTAAGTTTTGTGCCTTCAAAGCGAATCTTTTTGCCTCAACAATGTCCTTATCAGCAAACTTCTTCTCTGCAACACTTTTAGCCTTTAAGGCCTCTTCTTTATTGCATTCCATATTCACTTTGAATCACAACTGGCAGTGCTTGCGCTTATTGGTGAATTCAATCATCAATATGAATAATATACAACTAGAATGTAGGTACGCATCACCAAGAAGCTGCCTTCATTACAGAAAACCCTAATAAAAGAACAAAGTGAAACACAAGATAAGGAAACTATCTTCTATAAGAAGGGTTATGGATTCCCATCTTTATTGCTGAACAACTTGACCTTGATCAATCAAAGACAATTAAAATATGGAAACATGACTGTCTGCTTCTCTTTAATCATATATTGCTTTCTTTTCGACACGTTTTATGAATTCAATGGTTAAAAGAAGTATGCACATAATGTCAAAAGAGTTCCAAGAATTAGGGGAAAAATGCCTTTAAAAAAACAAGGCTCACTGTGAATATTTATAATCTATATCTATTCATAAACATGAAAAAATAATATATTAACCAACTTTTCCATTCCATACATGATTACAAAGTCATGAAACAATAAAACAGTAAGTGCTACATTGCGACAATAAAAAAGGAAACAACTTGAGATATTAAAAATGTAGCCATCAAGTAGTCCTAATAAAATTTTAATTTGGAAAACTTATATTAAAGCAGCCAAGCAGAATACATAAGGTGTGGCAAATACATCCAGATAAGGAAATTATATCTGTAGAGAAAGAAAAACAAGTGCCTCAAATTTGAGCTGGCTACTAGCAGCTGCAATTGATCAAGGATCACAACAACAAAGATAGAAACAACATGAATGTTTCTCGTCATCTTTGATTTAGAAAGTTTTCAGAAACCAATTAAATGATCAAACTAAGTAACTAAATAACATTTATGAAGGTCCGAGAATGCAGTAACGAACATGGTCAACCGAATTCGATGTGCCACGTTGCAGAACTAGTGTAATACCATGCAGATTTGCCATTCACGTAGAAGCACATAATCATGGAAGCAACATTCACTAGATTGTAAAAAGATCATAACTTGATGCACACTTATCTTTCACAAAAAGCGCCAAAATCATGAAATAAATCAGCCTCACTTAACAAACCAATGATCTCAATTCCCAGTAACAACAAACAGGAATGAGAATGAAAACCAGCTTATAAAAACATGCTCTTCTGGAAGAATGTCATCAAGTGCTCAAGTTGAATCAATCTCTCATTGATATCTCAACAACCAAAGAATTGTTTGTTTCCTCAGAATCCATCACATAATTTCAGTCATCATGCACTTCAAGCATCAAACTCTTAAAAACAGATAAACCCTAATCCACAATTGAACAACAGAAACCCCCAACTCCAACGCCACCCAACAAAAAACTTGAAAAAAAACGAACTTGTTCTGATGGGCTTCCAAAAAATTAGGAAAATTTTCATGTATTCCTAAACTGATAATTGCAGTGCTTTACACTAAACCCTGAAGGGTTTCTCGCTTCATCGGCAACAATGTACAACATTGAAGCTAAATTACCAAAAATTACCGACACATAGCTCAATATAGGTCCAAACACATGTGATCATAGATAAACATGCATATATTTAGATACAGAGAGATGAAAGTTACCCATTTAAAGAGAGTTAGATTGAAGAAGCGCCATTGATATATTAGCTTCAGATACCTCGAATTCCTGGAAAAGAAGGGTTTTTTTTTCTCTTATATTTTGTTTTATTTTTTTCAAGTCTGTTCAAAATATGGAATTATATATTATAAAGCTTTGTACTATATGTATTTATAGTGACAAATGTAGGCCAAATATCTGACCGTTTAAATTTTCATGGGGAAAAAAAAAACCATGGTTAGTTTTTTTACTCTAATTAATAGTAATGCAAAATTATGGTAAGTTAAAAATATGGAAATACTAAAAATATATAAAAAAGATGTTAGAATATCTGGAATTTAAATATTTATAATTATATTATCAATATTTAAAATATAATTTTACTAAATTTATGAAGGTTATTGTATCGTATTAGATTTTTATGAAAACCAACATAATTAACTAAATAAACAGACAAATATGAAAAAATTTTACAATATTAAAATTCTTCTTAAAGAATAGATGAAGATAAAATCTTGATGAAGACCAAAAAAGAAGAGGTTGGATGAACATACTAAAGATTTGATCATGCAGTCATCTTGTGCAGTTAAAAGGTAAAACTGCATATACAGTGTTCTATTTACAGATTGAAGTTGCAATCAATTCAACTTACTTGTGCAAATTCAGGAACCATCAAAAGTTGAATAACTAGTCAAAATCCAGAGTAAAAAAGTGATTCATTTAATATCTCTGGATTTGCTTGAATCTTGTATTGGCAATGCAATAATTATATCCAAGTACAATATCTAGTTCTGACTGATAAAATTGGAAACCAGGTTTTAACTCTGTTTTTTGCCATTTCTGGAGAATCTGATGTGAAATATCCTGAAATTTCCATATCTTCGTTTCTCTTTTTCTTAGGCAGATTTGTGTTCATACAAGGGTCAGCCTTTGTTACTGTCATAGACTTAGTGCATTTTATGTTCTTACCATATAGATTGGAGTTGTCAGGATTTTGTTTTGCTGGAAGAGAGCAATACTCATAAGATTACTTGCCAGAAGTGGAGGGGTGCCACTTTTAATCCCAAAGGGACAGCATGATAGATTCAAACCTGGAATTGCCTAGTAAGGGCCGGAATAGGAAGCCTCTATTTAAAGTATGAACCAGTAACCAGGCAACTACATAATCATGTCATGATAAACTTAACATTTATTCCTAGGTTCATTTGTGAAATTCCAGGTCATCAATATGTGGCACTGTAATGTTAGGTAAGCAACTTGTTAAAAAGAATCATTATAGCAGAGAAGACATACTGCAGTTTTGCTTGAGTAAGTATAGTTCCTGCTCTGCAATGTCATGGGAATAGGATTTACAGATAAGTAGATTGCAAGAACAAATTGTACGATAAGAAAATTTTAAGTAAAATTCAAAAGAGGTTAAACTCCTCTTTCTTGGTGCAACAAGGAATGGATGTTTCAGTTTTAAATCTGCAGATGATGAGATGACTGATAGGAAACAGAGAACTAGCAAGTAGTTCTGTAGGATATCTGAACATTCTTATCAAGCTAATGATTCTGTTCTTATCCTGAAAGTTGCAAGGCAATCAGAAAGAGCTCAAAGTTACAATTCGACAGTGATGCAATAGTTGTCAATCGCGCCATCAGTCCAAATTTAAACCCATTGTTGTTCATCTTAAGCTGTAATTTGGTAAGCCATGAGAAGCTCATTGCTTGTCAGCTGGAATCTGCCTCCTGCGAGGAGAATTCTGAATACTAGAACTGAACTTTGAAAGGATCTGCTCATTTATAAGCATCACCTATAGAGTTCCATATCAGGCTGCCATTGGATTTAGACATACAAGGTTTGAACATAAAGATAATGAAGTAATAAAAAAATGATATTCATTTTCTGTTGAACAAATCCGTGCTTGGCACAACAAGTTTAATAAATTGGCCAGTTCAAGACATAATGAGACTAGACGCCTCTATTGCTTTATGACCTGAAGATGATGAAATAGCCTGCAGGTCTAAAAATGTGAAACTATGGTCGAAGATGAATTAGTTTTACCCAAAAAGAATTCAAAATTCATCCAGGAATCTAAAAATTTCACACTGATGCAATGAAAAGACTGTCCTTCACCGATAGCTTCTTACTTTCTTGAGTAACTGATTGACAAGTGATGAGTATTGTTTCTCTCTTAGCAGGATTCTTTGCCATTGGAGGATGTTTGCAACTTGCTTGTCCTTGGCAATTCAAACAATGATCTTTGCATAAAGCTGACTGTAGACACTCTTAGTCCTATGAGCAACTATCAAACTCAAGATCATTGCTATAATGCAAAGACCAGACATTATCCCACATGTGAGGGAGTAACATATGGAGCCTGAACATGTAAGTGATTTTTCCTCTTGAAGATGTATTGCAAGCAAAGGTTCCAAATTTAGCTGTGTTTGCTTTTTTGCATAATAGTCATAAATGCCACTTGCAATGACACCAGAGAATATAAGAGAGCCAGTAGGACTTGCTAGTGTAAGAAAGTTGTACAAGGCACCAAAGCTCTTTAAGCCAAAAAGCTCTGAGGCTGAGGCAGGCACAATTGCCCAATGGGCGCCATAGCCAAGTCCTATCAGAATGCTGACAACATAAATTTGTCCAGGCCAGCCAATAGCATAGTACAGAAGTCCAATTGCCATGATAACTTGAACGACAGCCATGCCCAGTGGTCTTGGATAAGCAAACTTTCTGGAGAGAAAAAAAAAAGTTGTACATCTCATATGAGCGAATATAGATGGAAATTGATGATTGTTAGTAGGGTGAGCCATGAAGATGAAAATTTTACCTAACGAGAGCTTCCGAGAAGTAGCCACCACCAACACGGCCTAGAAAGTTCCAAATGCTGATCATGCTTACAAATATGCTTGTATCATTATAGCCTAAAGATTGGCACATCTGACCCAGATTATCAATAACTGTCAAACCAGACCCAGAAGCCAGAACAAGAGAGAAAAACAATAGCAAAAAGTCTGCCTTTACTAATGCCTGCAGCAGAGTGAAATCTTCTCCTCGTCGTGGGCCTTTTCTGCGCTTGACTCTTACTGCTCCTTCAGCGGCAGCTTGAAAGAGCTTAGCTTGCAATTGAGCAACTCGTTTACGCCTCTCTGACGCTGGAAGTGACTCCACTTCTGCAGGTTTTTCATCCTCAACCTCACTTAGAATGAATGAACTTCCACTCCGTTCCAGCTCAGATTTACCAGCTTCTTGTTTATCAGGCTCGGAAAGAAGGCTCTCCTCTATTTGAGGTCTTGGCTTTGGTAAGAAAACCAGCACAACTGGGATTAATATAGGCAGCAGTACAAGAATGATCAAGATTACCGACAACAATGTGATCAAGGTTTGACTTAGGTTGACTAAATCCTCAACTATCAGTACTGCCAATAAGTAGGCTGCCAGAATGAGGCAAATGCTGTAGGTAAACAGGAAACCTGAATTATCAGATGGCCTAACTTGCTTGTGACCTCCTACAGGTCTAATAATGAACATTAGAGCAATAACAACTATTGAAGGTCCAACTGCAACCATAAAGATGAGTGATGCTTCGCTTGGAGCATTGAAAATGGCATACACCTGAGTTAGAATTGCACCACTCAATCCAGCAAATCCTTTCAGTATCCCAACAACAGGACCCCGACTTTTGGGGAAGTTCTGCACGCTTGAAACTAGAGTTCCTGTGTTGAAGTAGGTCTCACCATTTGTCCCTACAAATATGGCAGCACACAGCTGCAGAAGAAAGCATCGTTAATATTTGTTTGATAGATCTCAAAACTGAAGACTTTGCTATCCGAATTTCAGATGAGAAATTCGGAAGCCAGGTTGACAGAATCTGGTATTGATAGACATCTGTTTATGATAATTCAAAATGAAAGAACATCTCTTATGTGTGAAGATTTTACTTCTTGTACTGTCAAAACTCCTCACATCCCTCCAGGAAACCCGATATCCAGAACATCATAATCAGGTTACAGGCAGAAGAATCCACACTATCATTATGATCATCAAATTCCTACTTGCCTATACAAATGGCTAAAAGGTTAAAATTTTCAGTAGATCAGAAAATACTTAACCCAATTATTATATCTAATGCTGCATATGCGATGAATTCTGCATATGGACTAAATTTATCCTAGAGAGGACATGAATTACATGTTTGGCATTGTAAAGCGAGCAGTATATAAATCAAATCAGATTCATAAGTTGATCTCTCGAGCAAGATTTAACTAGCTAATACTATATTTTACTTTACGGAAAGCAATGGCTCTTTTGTTATGGTATTACATTGCTGCAGACTAAAATATGAGTAGGAGACATCTAACTCTGCAGCAGTGATTCAACTCAAATTACGGTAAAAATTATTAGCTGAAGCTGATAATCAAACATAGCTAGCAGTTAAATGCCAAACTGGTGTGTAACACATCAATCTAAATGTGATCCTGTTATGGTGGTCTGCTGGTGCGAGTACGAGAGACAAACGAGACCGGAGAACTCGGCAAGATCAATTCAGTCTGTCTGTACGAGTTAAACAAAGTACAAAACAAAAAGAAACAGGAACAGATGTTTAACTTCCCAACTAGGATCCACCATCTTGTCACGTAAAAGAGTTCACCCAGTAGCAACTGTAACAATGAGTTCTGTTTATGTACATCATAAAAGAATTTTGAATATGAAGAAAGAAACCCAGATTAGAGCATCGCAGTTAGGAGACAATTAATGCAGAAATCAAACTTCTCCCAGAAACCAGTTCCCGAACTTCTTTAAGAATAAGAATGTTAAAAAAAAAAAATTCTATGCTGAAATCGCATAAGACCAATCAAAAAAGAAGCTCTGATGTAGAGAAGACGACTGAAAATCCAAGGCAAGAGCTTGTACTCACCACCCAGAGTGGCAAAGAAGGCAATCTTTGAGTGACTGCAAGCCAAACCAAACCATAACCAACAAAATTCTGCACAGCACCAACAATCATAACGGCCCAAATTGGGAGGATTTCACATAAGCTCCCAGCCACAAATCCAATACTATCACCCAAGTCCTTGGCCACACCAAGCAAAGCCACCTGTCTCTGATTGTACCCCATAGTGCTCTTTATCACCGGAGATATACTCCCAAACAAGTAACCAATCCCTGCACAAGACATCACCCACATTGAGCACACAAACACCAGCCATCTGTCCTTAACGAAGGTCCTGAATTTCTCACTCACATGCATCATCCACCTCCTCTCCGATGATACAGTGATCTTTTTTTTTATCGTGAGAGATCTTCTTCAGGGTATCAACGAAAAGAGACCTTTTCTTTTTTCTTTTTTCCAAGGAACTAGATATTCTCTGGTTGAGAGATGAAAAGGGTCTTTTCTCTGGACCTCATTTGGTTTCTTTCTTATCAATGCAATAAAGCAATCGGTCAAGTACTGATTGTTGATGGCTTCTTCCACCTATTGTCGCTACTCAATACCCCACAACGGTCAATTTGCTAACCGCTGTTTAAATTTGCAGCTCTCATCACTAAACGACTCCATTAGTTATCTGCATCTGCATCTCCATCTCCATCTCCATCTCAATCTCAATCTCATAAATTGGTTTTCATTTAATTTCTAAATCACGTAAGATTCAAGTCAACAACATCTAACAAATCTTTTAGTTTTCGCATTTGGTGTAAAGGAAATGCCAAATACTTCATAATGTGTGAGTTTCTCCAATTTGGCCTCTCAATCATTGTAGTTGACTTTGCCAGTTAATCGCCTTAAAATCATTTTCCTAATCTGAATTTCTATTCTTAATTTTAAAAACAACCTAAGGTTTTAATAAAAATTTAAACAACCTTTAAAATTTTACAAATAAATCCTTATAGTTAATATGATGTTTGCAAAACTATTTTGATAAACTTAATTTATTAATCAATTTACAGTGAAAATAAGGACTTATTTTATACCATAAAAATTTTAAAAGATCTATTTTAAAATTACATAAAGTCAAAATCAACGTACATGTTACGTAAGGCTCGTCACTTTCCAGAGGTCTAGGGAGGGTCATAATGTACGCAATCTTACTTTTGTATTTTTATAAAGAGATTTTGATATTATGTTAATGATATTTAACAAGTTAAATAATTTTTACTATAAATACTAAATTTCTTCATTAGATTGGTAGTCCTTTTTCATGATTAGTTCTATTTTATGACCATAAGTATGACTTAATTAATCTTCTTTGTTTTCTTTATTTTTTTCTTCTATTTTTTAGAATGAATAAGACTACATACTATTGGACCTTCTTAGATCTCGTGTATCAACATGATTCATACCGAATGTTATTGTTGTTGCTTCCTTTTGGATGATATGGTCTGAAGTCGTTGTAATGTATAGTGCAAGACAACTTTGTTTAGTTTTCCTCTAATGATTATTTTATAAAAAAATTTATTTGCTTAACTTAATTTAAATCCTCAAACTTATGAATAAGTAAAGTGCTAATTAATCTTATTTCATTTTAAGATACCATCCGGGCTACCCCTAATTAGAGGACATATGAGGATAACAGAAACCTAAGATACATGACATTGTTAGATCACATAAATTGAGAAGGGCTCCTTTCGCTATGACTCTTAAGCTCATAAAATATTTTACCGATAAGTCTCGAGGGAGATATATTATGAATTTCTAATCTATACACCGCTCTAATGATTTAAAAAACAGATTTTCATAAGAGAAGAAAGATAAACAACAATTCACTGTAGCTTAAATTTCAAATATGCTAGTCGAGATACGAATACTTCTTTCTCTGTTTGAGCATCAATTCTCTAAGGCATGTGCTTTAGAAATTTTAAATGACCAATCTTTTCCCGTTTAACTTCAGATCTAAAGTAGGATTTATAATCCGAGACTTTCGATACTAAATCGGACTTAACATCCTCTTAAATCGGAAAACTTTAGAAACAATTTACTATACTAAATGAACCAGTCCTATATCATTTTTCAGGAAATTTGCAATGGAAGTGTAAGATGAGCCTAAATATTTAATGACCAATACTCGTTACAAGTTGATAGTTTTATTAGTCAATGGAGTACTAAGGCGACAACACAACGTGAGGTGTACCCATGCATATTGTTTAACAATTGATTAATTAATTGAAAACCTAATTATTAGAAGGCGAGAAGTCAATTTGTCAACCTAATTTGTCAAAAAGTCAACATAACATTTTTGGTGTAACTGCATCACTAATTTTATTACCCATTTATATATTCTTATCCCAATAAGCATCTAACAATGGTTTCACAAAAATATTTTTAAAAAATAACACAAAAACAATAATAACACCTAGTGAAAGTTTCACTGATTTGAAAATATTTAATAGTACGCAATTTTACCCTTATATGATAAAAAGATTGTTTCCAACATTTAAATTAATTAATTTTTAATATGTTGAACCTTAATGTTATCACCAATTAATATTTGGATTAATTAAATTTAGTAATGCATTTCTAAAGATGTTTCTATAACATAAAACTATTTATTATTATTGTATGAAAATTATTAATTTTGAGACAACTCTATTTAAATAAAGTTTATATTGTAAGAAAAATATTAATGCATGTTATGAATTAATTATGAATGTTTAAATATTAATTTTTTAATGATAAAATTGTATTCTAATTTTTATATTCCAACAATATCAAAATTATTGAATCAAATTTTTTCTAACGGCATTTTCAGGACAATGTCTGTAAACAAATGCCACCAATTCATTGCGTTATACAAAGGACAAGACTCTTTGTTTAGCGAAGGTTGAAGATGATCATTAATTATACACAATCTTTTTTTTTTATTTTACAAAAAAGTTAATTTCGTAACTTAAATTTGTGACTTTCCGATCACAATAATCTTATCAATTACTCTAAGAATTATCCTATAATTCACCACGTTTTATATTAAGACAAAATTACGTATATTTTCAAATGAAAGAAGCTTATTAGAATATTAAGGACTCAAATAGCATGTGGTGATTAACTAGGATTTTAGAGATTAAAAGAAAAAGTGAAAATTAATAATTTGTGAAGAGATGCTTAAATAATGACAGTTCATATATTACTGAGAATGACTCGATGAGAATGACTCGAGCGTCGTTTGTGATAAGGCTTGATAGACTCTGTGCCATAAAACTTGGGAGACTTATCAGTTTTATGAAACGTGATAAAACGTGCTCTGCTGAACATTCCAACCCAACAGCCGCCCACTTTCTTTCTTGTCATTACACGTTCATTATTGAGTTGTTCTGACAATTGCTTACTCAGACTGAGAACGATATCCACGCCATAAAAATTAGAACAAAAATTAAATTAATAAAATAAATTTTAAAAGATTCAAATAGATGATTATAAAATTAATTAAAGATTTAATAAAATTAAAATTTTTAAATATAATTAAAAATATTTTATTTATAGAAGAAGTTAAAGTTTAATTTAAAAATATTTGATAAATTAATTGATTTATTTTTTAAGAATTTATTAATTTTTAAAAATTAACCAATTAATTATTAAATTGATTAATTTTTAAGAAAAAAGTTATTAAATTAATTGAACCAAAAATTTGAAATTCGAACCAAAAAATTAGACGATTTAAAAATTTTAAAATTGAATTCTCTGAATTGATTAGCTTTTTTAATTCTACGTGGAAGTAAGGTATAACTATTATTAATAAAATAAATATTATAAAAAAAGTACGTTATGTGAAAAGGTATATTTTAATAATTTATTATTTTTTTAATTCTACGTGAAAGTAAGGTATAACTATTCTTAATAAAATAAATATTATAAAGAAAAAGTAAGTTATGTAAAAAGGTATATTTTAAATATTTTAATAATTTATTATCTTAAAACATGTCAAGTATGATTGAATTTGCTTGTTTGTTTGATCATCAACACTCATTTTAATTATTGCTTAAGTGTGAGGTTTGAAAAAGTTTGGTAGTACGTAATTTTATTCTTATTTAATAGAGAGATTAATTTTAATTAAAAATACATTATATTATCAAAATATAAAAATTATCAATTTATTTTAATAAAACTTATTAATAATTGTACATACTTTTGAAATCATTTTAAATTATTAAAGTAAGGTTAGAATAATTTTTCTAAAACTTCAAATATTAAAAAATGTTTAAAATACAACTATAAGAGATTTGATTGTTTACGCGAACTTTTTTATGCCCCCACCGTATCATGAACATCTGGAAGCACGTGAGTCTTTCGTTAGAAGTGTTTACCGTAAATTGAATCACGTGGTACAAAGTAACCCCTACACAATTACTATTATGTTTATTTCAACGCCCAGTTATCCAGACAACGACCCTTTCGAAATTTGGAACTGTTTGCTGCTTTTTAACAAGTCCGGTCGTAATTATTGAAAGTTCGGTTAACTTTGACGTTTCTGATTGAAACTCTTGTGTAGATTGGGTAGCTAACTACGCGCTAAATTTTTCGGTGGGATGCTATAGGGTAGATGAGTATTCGGTGGGCCTTGTGTATTTTCTGTTCGGAGACATTATCGGGGCTATCATACCCGACTCTGTAATTTGTGACTTTCTTTTTAATGATTTGGGCTGAGTTCCTCTTTTTTTTAAAAAAAAACTAAATAAGATAAAAACAAATTTCATTATAAAAATTTAGGTTGTTTTTTATTTTACAAAAAAAACACTTTTTAAAAGGATTAAGGATTTTCTAAAAATGGATGATTATACAACCATTCAAGAAGGTTTATTTATAAACCTGTCAGGCACGTTTATAACTATGGACAGATTGTCCACAATTGTCATTTTCTTTTTTCTTCCAGTTGTTTCTAACTTTGGCACCATCTTCCTTCTTTTTCTGCCTATCTACATGCAAGTTTCTGCCTCCCTTTTTTATTTACAGAAGTCGACAACAACAATTTGCACTTAAAGATTTGATTGAAAGTCAATCAGATCTTCATATCATTCGACAATTTGCACTTAAAGATTTGATTGAAAGTCAATCAGATCTTCATATCATTCTTTTTTACTTGTCATTTTCATATTGCTCACGTCTCAATCAAGTCGCAAGAGGATTGACACCAAAGAAACATGTTAGTATGATTGCCTTTGTCATGAAATCTGCTAAGTTATCTTTGGTATGAATTTTTTGCCTATCTACAACTCCTTGTTTGACTTTTTCACGAACGAAGTGATAGTATACTCGTATGTGTTTGGTCTTTGAATAAAATGTTGGATTCCTTGCAAGATGCAAGACACTCTGACTATCACAAAATAAAGAAATCTTCTCTTGCTTATGTCATAGTTCTTCCAAGAGCATTTTCAATCATATTGCTTCTTTACTGGCTTATGTAGCTGCCACGTATTCTGTTTCTATTGTCAATGTAGTAACAATTAATTGCAGTTTTGAAACACACCTTACAACTCTGCCAGCAAGTTTAAACATATAGCCTGTTGTAGATTTGCTTTTGTCAAGATCACCTGCATAATCTAAATCAACATATCCACTGACAATAAAATCCGATCCTCCATAACATAATGCAACATCTGAGGTCAAGACATATCTATCCTCTCTTCTTCATTGCTAGGACTTATTTTAGAGTATCACTTGGCTTACAATCGTGTATGTTGAAATGTTCCAACATCTTCTTTAGATAATTATTCTAAGAAAGCCAAATCTTCCTATTACTTCTAACTTGATGAATTTGCATCTCTAGAATCTTATTTGCTGATCCCAAGCCCTTCATATCAAATTCCCTAGCCAATTGTGCCTTTAACTCCTTGAGACGATATTTGTTGAGGTCTGCTACTAACATTTCGTCTACATATAGCAGCAAGATAATGAAGCCATTTTTACTAAACCTCTTGAAAGATGTACAAGGGTCTACATTGAGGCTGTTGCATCTAAGGCCTATGATAAAAGAATCAAATCTCTTGTACCAACACCTCGACGTGTACTTTAGACCATACAAAGATTTGTTTAACTTGCAAACCTTGTTCTCTTTGCCTTTTTTTTTCAAAACCTTCTCGTTGGAGCATAAATTTCTTCTTCAAGATCTCAACGAAGAAAAGTTATTTTTACATCTAACTATTCAAGATGTAAATCACATGTGGCACACATTGCCAAGATTACTCGAACTGTAGTGACTTGAACCACAGGGGAAAATATTTTATTGAAATCAATCTCTTCCTTCTAAGTATATCCTTTCACCACCAATCTTGCACAATATCTCTCCACGTGATCTTCGCCATTTTGCTTAATCTTGAAAACTTATTTATTTCCGATAGACTTTCTTCCATGTGATAATGGCACGAGCTCCCAAGTATTATTTTTATAAAGAGCTTCAAATTCTTTGTAGCACCCCACTCTCACAAGACACGTATCCGACATCCTGAGTGATATCCGAATGCGTACCCCGCAAGGGTGGCATGCTAGAACAATCAATTAGTCAAACACTAGAAACTCAGTACAAATTTATATAAAAAAAACTCACTCGTGTGTGCAAAAATCAATAATCAAATTCAGGCCCATACTTTTATTTCATAAATATCAAAATCACAATTATTATTATTACACTTTGATCACTTTCATTCAAAACATTTCCAATTTCAAAAGTTATTACCTATAGAAAATTGTATAGAAATCGCGGAATACACAAATTGATACAAAAATAAAAAAGTACAAATGCAGACGCGAACTGATCCCAACTTCTGTCTCTTACTTGAATGCAGGGGCTATACTCCCGTTTGCCTAACGGGGTAACTCTTCTGAACCTGAAAAATATTCCAAATTTTGGGTGAGTTTTGCAAACTCAATAAGTGACCATCCTAATGGCTCATTCAATCACATAAACATACAGTTCATATAATCATGCGATTCATCTCATATCTTTAATTCATCATGTTGAACAATATACACCTGGTCAGTCATTTCTCATTTTACATTCAACACATATCACATTTAGAAATTATTCAAACCATTATAATCATTCATATCAGGCATATGCAGTGCACATGAGACTCACTTTTAATTTGTTACTTTGTTGTGACCGAGTGCCTATAACTGTCCCATATCCATTGTAGATACCAGGCTCATTGATAAATGTACCGTATACGTTGGGGATATCGGGCTCATTTCACATAGTGAGCCTTTGGCTCTTATATCTTTAAGCTCTTTTTCACAATCTGAGCTTTAAGCTCTTTTTTGGAAGCTACTCTCGTTACAACTGCCTTTATGTTTCATACATTCATGTAATGGAATACATCACATTCACATTTTTTTAATCAATTACATGATTTCGGATTCACAATCACTTTCACATTCATCATCGGACCTTGGTCCGACATTCAACAATTAAGTTAAGAATACACTCATTTCTTCTCATTCATATATAAGTAGCACCTTAATATCACATTTATGCATCAAGTCTCAGACCTTCATTTTCCAGCATCAACATTAGCAAATCACATTCATATCAATTACATTCATATTGCATAATAATCATAACTGTAGTCATTCAATGCAGAAATTGAAATCATAACAAATAATGAAATGAGACTGTTAGGTTATTTGTGCTACACTGTTGCTTTATACTGTAAAGACTGATAAAGAAAATTGTATATTGAAGGTATTGAAGATTGCAGAAAATAAAGAACACAAAGATTTACTTGGTTCGATAGCTTTAATGCTATCTACATCCAAGGATCCCACACTTGTGGTTTCAACTAGTACCAAGAATAGAGCAAGGTTACAAGAGTATGGGTGTTTTCTAAAACACTTACAAAGAGTCTAAAACTCTCCTCAGTACCCCCAGATAAGTACCTTAACAACTCTCAAGCCTTTCTCTCTAATTCTTACACTCTCAGGTTTATGATTACAATGTAATGAGAATAATAAAGTCTGTGTGTTTTTCTGATGCTTGTGGTCTGTCTTATTTATAGGACTAAGTAGTTGTTGCTTTCGATTGTATCTCCATAAAGTCAGGTATGAGTCACATGCTTCTCACATGTTCACTTATGCCTTATACTCTGCGTTATGTATGTGTTGTATACGACTGCTTTTGAATTATTCTTCTCACATGAGTGTCATGTGTAATATCAAGACATAATTCTATGCTTCTGTTCTCACATCCGAAAGCCTCTCCTTCTTTCTTCTTTGTGAATTTCAGACACATACATCACACATGCACCTTCTGTTCTTCATCTTTTTCTGTTGTTTAATGTTTCTGAGTGTATATTGATGGAGAAAACTTATCATCACATTCATTCCCTTTTTCTCTATCAATCTTCACTTAGTTCATAGATCTGTGAGTGATTTAGGAAACCAAAAAAACCCTAGCTTCACCAAACTTGTGAGATCGGATGAAATAGTCTTCGATTTCATGGGGCTTCACTTATCTGTAAATAATCCTTACAGAAAGTGAATTTCTTTTGTGTTACTATCTTTGTCCTGAAGTCTGATGGATTTTGTTCCCTTGTGATTTTCTCCAGGTTAAAGAAGCCTTGTGTGATTCTATCTCTCTCGAAGTGGAGTCGGATAACTATACGCTTGGACCTCTCATGCAAGACAGGATCTTTGTTAAGGTATAATGCACTCTGACTATCAGTATAGACTACTGGCTTCGTGATATTGACGTTGATTTCTTTTAGTATGCCTGATAAGAATATTACCTCCTTTACTCCTTCAGTAATTGCATAGTATTCTGTCGCTGTTGTTGATAGACTTAATACTGATTGCTATTGTGCTTTCCAACTGATTGTATTTGTTGATAATGTGAAAAATTTTGAAAAAATTGATTTTCTTGTGTCTTTATCTGCTGCATAATCTGCATCCACAGAACCACATAATGACAAATAATTGCATTTAATTAGTTCATCCTTTGAAAAGCATAAACCGTAGTTGATAGTTCCAGCTAAGTATTTGAGAACTCCTTTCAGCCTTTGCCAGTGTTCTAGACCTGAATTGGCCATGAATTTACTTAGTATACTTATAGAATAAGCTGGGTCAGGCCTTGTACATAGCATAATGTACATAATACTTCTAACACCAAAATCGTAGGGGTAGTGAGCCATTGCTTTATGTTCATCCTCAATCTTAGGACTCTTGCTAGACACCATCTGTAGGTGAGATCCTAATGGAACAAAACTAGGTTTAGCTTGTCCCATGTTGAATTGAGCTAAAACCTTTCTGATATAGTTTCTTTGAGCAAGCCATAGTTTTCCTTCCCTCCTCTTCCTGATTATCTGCATTCCTAGAAGCTTCTGTGCTTCTCCCAAATCTTTCATCTCCAAGTAATTGCGTAATTCAGACTTTGTCTCTTGAATTCTATTCAAGTCTTTTCCTGTTATTATTAGGTCATCCACATAGACTAACATGAAGAATGCTTTTGTCATTCCTAGATCCTTAAAGTATAGGCAATAATCATATGAGCTTCTAATGAAGTTCATACTAGCAGCAACCTCATGGAACTTCTTGTTCCATTGCCTAGGTGTTTGTTTAAGCCCATATAGGGATTTATGAAGTAGACAAACGTGGTCTAACTTATTCTTGTTCTCAAATCCAACTGGTTGCTTCATGTATATTGTTTCCTCAAGCTTTCCATATAGGAAAGCTATTTTGATAGGCATTTGATGGATTTCCCAGTCATATATAGCAGCTAGAACTAGAATAAGTCTAATGGTTTTGAACTTGACTATTGGTGAGAATATCTCCTTGTAGTCAATTCCCTCCTTTTGACTATACCCTTTAGCTACAAGCCTAGCCTTGTATATTCTAGGTTCTGCTTCTGTCACTCCTTCTTTCAGTTTGAACAACCTTTTGTTCTCAATTAACTTGACTTTAGGAGGTCTAGGCACTAAAGTCCAAGTCATATTCTTCATTAGAGAGGAATATTCTTTCTCACAAGCTATCTGCCACTGTTTGGAATCATTACTCCTCATGGCTTCTTTATAGGTTTCAAGAGCCTTATATTCTATAGATTCATCCATAAGACTTGCAAATTCAACTAAGTTTGAGTCAGTATATCTCTTATTAGGAATTCTCTATCTTGGTTGCCTATCTTTAGTGAATTGATAATCTTGTTGATCTCTTTAAGGTCACCTACAGCTGAGTGTGGAGCTCTGTCCTCACTCTCACCTTTAGTTTCTTCTGTCCCTTGTTCATGTTTTATAAAGTCTTGTATAGGTTCCACGTCAAGAGGTTTAGTTTAACCATCTTCTTCAATTTCTAGTGGCACATAGAATGAAACTGAGTTGTTTAGTGATCCTAATTGCTCCTGAACTTCCTTTTGGAGGTCTAAATTTGAGACGTTCCTATCCAACAGAGGAAATTCATCTTCCTCGAAGATTACATCTATGCTTATAATAGTTTTGAAGCCTCCCTTTTGAAGTAGTAAGATCTTATAACCTTTGACTCCCTCTGGATAACCTAGGAATACTCCCTTAATTACTCTAGGTTCCAGCTTTCCTTCTTTCTGACGTGCACAAGCAGCACATCTGAAAGTCCTTAGGTGAGTTAGGTTTGGTTTCTTACCATTCCACATTTCTTGTGTAGTTTTATAATCATTTGTAGAAGTAGGGAGCCTATTAATTAGATAGGTTGCTGTCTTAATAACCTCTCCCCATAGTGTGTGTGAGTAACCCGAAGAAAGTTGTAACACCCCACTCCCACAAGACCCGAACCCGACATCGTTGGTGATGTCCGAATCCGCGCCCTGCGAGGGTGGCG
>JAOSBN010000007.1:30141411-30165344 GCA_027563595.1 Erythroxylum suave
TAACTTTGACTGACTATTACTTTTACTCCCGATATCGAAAAATATCAAACTTTATGACGACAGAAAGCTCTCAACAGCAGCTACAAGTTTCAAGAAGACTTTTTTCTCAAATTTTGCCTAACTCAAAAGTCAACTTTCAAGTCAAACTTTCTATCACATAAGAACCAAACTCACATTTCTTAACGCCAATGGACCACTCAAAATTACTATTTTACTCTTTCCATCGGTGATGGGATGTTACAAAAGTAGCATACACCTAGTCTTTTCTAGAAGTGTCCTATTAAGTCTCTCAGCTACACCATTCTACTGGGGTGTAGCTCTTACTGTTTAATGCCTTAGGATACCTTTCTTGCTACAATAGTCTTCAAACTCTTTATTGCAGTACTCCAGTCCATTGTCAGTCCTTAGGCATCTTAGCTTCTTTCCAATCTGATTTTCCATAAGTGTATGCCATTTTATGAAGATTTCTAATGCTTCATATTTTCTCTTCATCGGATATACTTAGCATGTTTTAGATTTGTCATCTATGATAGACATAAAGTATAGGTTCCCTCTTATAGTAAATACTTGAGCTAGCCCCAAGAGATCACTGTAAGTATATTCCGTGATCTCTGTGGCCCTCTGTGCTCCCTTTTGGAAATTAGATCTATGATGCTTTCCTAGCACAAATGATTCATAAAATTCCAGCTTCTTTAGATTATGTTCTAGAATCAGTCCTTGTTTTGAGAGGTGGAACATACTTTTGTTCCCTGCATGGCCCAACCTTGAATGCCATTGCTTAGTTGAGTCAGGATTTCCCTTTTCTGTAACTTGGTTAACTTCGGTAGAGCCTATAACATAGTACAACCCACCTCTTTCAACTCCTTTGATAATGACTCTACCATCCTTTAGGATTTCTTTGAGTCCATCATTAGATTTGACCTGAAAACCTTTTTTTGTCAAGCATGCTTTCAGAAATCAGATTTCTCCTTACTCCAGGCACAAATCTAACATTAGATAGGATTCTCTTCTTCCCATCAAACATGTTGATGGAGACTTTCCTAATCCTTTCTATCATTTGCTACCCAGAATCTGCCATCTTTACTTTGGCAGTGACTGGTTCAAATGTTATAAACCAATCTCTACGTCATATGCATAGTGCATCCAGAGTCGAAGATCCATTCTCTACTGAGATCTTCACTCTCTTCAGTGACTGCCAAAATCTCCTCATCACTTGAATCTTCCGGTTTCTCCACATTTCCTGCATCTCCACTTTCTGCAGCTTTATCCCTTTTCTTCTTTCTGCAGTCCCTTACAAAATGTCCCTCTTTATCATAGTAGTAACACTTCTTCCCTTTTCCCTTTTTCTTCTTTTCCTCAACTTCTTTGGTGTGCTTATCCTTTCCACTTCCCTTCTGCCATTTCCCTTTCTTGTTGTTCTTCTTCTGTGATTTTTTTTCATGATTGTTTTCTAAAAACATCACTTCTGCATCTTTCTTGAATGGATTAGTATCCACTATTTCTTCCATTAGAGAGTCCAATACCCTTTTAACAGTGAGGGATTCTCCACTAGCATGCTTAATCACTTTCTTGAATGCATTGAATTCAGAAGGTAATGCCTTTAGAATCACTAAAGCTTGATGCTTCTCAGAAATCTTTTCATCTGTAGCTTCTAAGTCTTGCACTAACTTAAAGAAACAGTCTAGGTTATCATCAAGAGAGACAGATGTGTTCATTTTGTAGTTAGCAAGATTATACAGAAGAGTCATCTTGTTAGGAAGATATCTTTTTGCATATATTTCATCAAGTTTCAACCACAGATTCTGTGCAGTATTACAGTTTTGTACTTTCCTTATCACTACTGGTGACAAGTGAAGCATTAACTTGCAATGTGCAAGTCTTTGCATCTTGAGTTTGCACATTGCACCTCTATATGGGATCAGTTTCTACATCATACTGATCTTCAATGGCTCCATAACATTCATAAGACTCAAGAAGGGCTTGCATTTGAAGTTTCTATATGGTGAAGTCTTCCTTACCGGTGACGACATTCATTTCTTTTCCTACCATTTTGAATGTAGTTTAAAGAAACACAAAAGGAAATTTACTTATAGAAATTCTTGATGATCCTTGATGCTTTGAGTAGCCAAAAATAGCCCAAGAAGTTTCGGATAGCTCTGATACCACTTCTATTAGCTTATTTGTATTGCACTGTTGCTTTATACTGTAAAGACTAATAAACAAAATTGTATCTTGAAGTTATTGAAGATTGCAGAAAATAAAGAACATAAAGATTTACTTGGTTCAATAGCTTTAATGCTATCTACATCCAAGGATCCCACACTTGTGGTTTCAATTAGTATCAAGAATAGAGCAAGGTTACAAGAGTATGGGTGTTTTCTAAAACAGTCTAAAACTCTCCTCAGTACCCTCAGATAAGTACCCTAGCAAGTCCCAAGCCTTTCTCCCTAATTCTTACACTCTTGGATTTATGATTACAATGTAATGAGAATAATGAATTTTGTATGATTTTTTTATTCTTGTGGTCTGTCTTATTTATAGGACTAAGTAGTTGTTGCTTTTAGTTCTATCTCCATAAAGTCAGGTATAAGTCACATGCTTCTTACATGTTCACTTATACCTTATAGTATGGATTTTGTATGTGTTGTATATGACTGCTTGTGACTTATTCTTCTCATGTGAGTGTCATGTGTAATGTAATATCAAGACATATTTCTATACTTTTGTTCTCAAATTCGAAAGCCTCTCTTTCTTTCTTTTTTGTGAATTTTAGACACATACATCACACACACATCTTCTTAGTGTATATTGATGGAGAAAACGTGATTATCATCACAAAGACCCTCTAGGTCGACTCACAATATGCTCCAGATTAGCAATTATTTCCAAGATCTGGAAACATTTGAATGTGGACATTTATCCTGCACATCAAAGTTATGCAATACACACATTGCACACACATTAATAATTGCACAATTATAAGTATTCATTTATGTACAAATGTGTATGTAAAATATATACAATGCATGCTCAATGACAATCCCGTGTTTCTTTCCATTATTTTCGTCACATTATCAATCATATATCAATATTTGTACGTAAGGTTTATACCTCAAATAAACACTTTGAATCTAATTTCATAACTCAATGAATTATTTCATATTTTTTTCCAAAAGTTGCCTTTCAGGTTTACTGTTCTTGATCATTTAGACAACACAAATGAAGTAATTTGGCAATACTTTCTCCTAGAAAATGTTCATCTATCTCTTAAGTTTCTAATGACATCAAGATCATTCAATTTGGTTCAGTAATCTGAAAGTTATACCCCAAACACTTTCGGACTGTTCTTATACTGAAACAGTGCCCTACACTTAACTTCCATCCATAAATTGAAATTCTTAGAGACTGAATTACAACTCTATTTCTTCAAACAATTTGTAGCCCTATGTTTCTAGTTTACTCCAAATAAAAATCATCTCATTTGGATAACTACAGAACAATATATTGCCAAAATACCGAAGCATGTTCAGTGAAAAATACTCCAGTTATGAAGTTTCAAAATTGTTCATCATTTTTGTCCCAATTTAATCAATAAATCTCTCCCAAATGATTTTATATGGCTATAATTTTTGGTGGACAGTTAAAATAATGCGTTTCGAGTCTAATGGTTCAAGTCCCATGTCATTTGGAGGTCAGGAGAAGAAGTTGTGGACAAAAGATCAAAGAATGTTCGAAATAGTCCCTTATTTTTCAGAGCTTCAGAGTTGCGATCATGCACTTTCTTCCTTCATCAGCAGAGTCGCGATCATGTTGAGGCACAATCGTGACTTTCCTTGTGCTTCATCACGATCACGACATTCCACGGCGCGATCGTGACTTGTTATGTTTTCTTCCTTCATTTTTTTTCCTTTCTTGCCATTTTTGACTTAAAACCAGAAGTTTTCAGATAACACTTTCTACTAATCAAATGTTCCTCTATGTCTTAAGTTTCTAACGACATCAAATTCATACATTTTGGTCCTGTATCATGCAAGTTATGATCAAAATACTCTATAATGTTTCTTATAGCTCAACAGAACACAACTTTTAACTTCAAGCTGAATTTCAGGGCTCTTAAGGATAGAAATGGAATTCATCCCCTTCAAGAAAGTTATAGACATATGTCTATATTTTAATATAAATTAAAAATCATCCCATTTGGATGTCTACAACTCAATGTATGACCACAATACTAATGTATGTTCAGTAAAACACTGCATATAACATACTTCAGCACATGTACATTTTCATTTTATAACATCAATGGCTAACTAACATGATGCATGTTTCATCTTATGCAACAATACAAAACCATAAAATGCTTACTTGTTTAAAACTCTAAAATCTTCAAAATCACTTGAACTCTAGCTTTCCAATATCACAAGATCATCCACATTCCAAGGTTGTAGGGTTAGGTTTCTTATGGTAAAAGAAAGAGACAACAAAATGGGAGTAGCAATAGGTAGAGGAAAGCAAAGTGTAACTTTGGTGAAGGTTCGATGAAACAAGATCCGAAGAAGAAGAAGAAGCTTCAAGAAGAAAGCCACGAAGAAGATATTTTTAAGACAAGACAAATAGCATCTTTGTTTTTCAAAGTTAAAGGAATAGTTGTAAACTTTTTAAGATCAACTTTATAAGTGACACTTGTCACTCATCCATCTTTTAAGGCTTTAACTAGTTCTCATTTAACTAGTCCAACCAACTCCAATATTTTTACTACAATTGTCTCCCAACTTTTTTTCAATATCATTTTTAAAAATTCTAAAGTTATCTATAAAATTTCTCCAATATCATTTGACTCTTATTTCTATTTCCATTTATAATTAACTTGCCACTTGGCATTTTTCCTAATCTAAATATACTCATAATTTTCGAAAATTTTCCAAAAATTCTAAATTAATACATATATTCTCCACATCGATTTTCAATACAATTAATTCACAATTCTCGCATAATCACATTTATAATCAATTATACTCGGAATTCGTCAATGAATGCACATACAAATATTTTCATTTGTGCAACAATTCAAATTCACATGTGTGTATGCTAACAATATGTATGAGCATGAGATGCATTTTTCTTAATCTTTAATTGATCTTACATTTACCGTATTTTAGGGTTCTAACCCTTAGTATGGGAATGGGATGTTACATTCTTCCTGCATTAGTGTCATCTATTAAGATGCATCTGAACTATTCATTGCCTTCTAGAGAGTTAATAACTCCCCATCCTAAGTTAAAAGATAATATGCGACATTGCCCTCCATAATATAGTCTGAATGCCAATCTAGTTGCCTTTTTGGGCGATTTGATCGACGAGTCTCTAGAGCTTCAGACTTTATTGGTTATTGTACCTCGTGCTCTGGCACTGCATCAGAATAATTGACCGGGATTCCTTTTCCACCTAAACAACAGTAGTCTCTGAATCTTCCTTGGATGTGCTATCCTCTTCTCCTTTCTTTTATAGCTCATACATAAAAATTACATTCCTGTTGATGATAACCTTATGGGCAGTGGAATCTCATAGGCGATACCCCTTCACTGCTTCAACATACCTCACGAATAAGCATTTCGTGGATTTTGGATCCAACTTCGTAGTTTCTTGGGGATTGTACATCATGTACATAGGACTTTTAAATATTAGAGGTTTGAATAATCAACTCGCTTACCAATCCACATCTTTATTGATGTCTTAAACTTAACTGCAGTTGATGGGGCCCGATTTACCACATAACAAGCAATACTTACTGCTTCTGCCAGAAAGTCTTGTTTGAGCTTGCAGTTGCCAATATAGCTCTGATTCTCTCTAACTTAGTTCTATTCATCTACTATGTCACTCTATTCTGCCGAGGAGTGTATATTATTGTTAACTGCCTTTTAATCTCTTCTTGCTTGCGTAATTGATCGAATTCATTGTTGGTGTATTCTCCTCTATTATCTATCCTCAAACACTTAATTTTTTTTCCAGATTCAAGTTCTACCTGCGCTTTGTAAACTTTGAAGACTAAAAACACATTTGCCTTCCTCTTGATTGGATACACCCAACATCTCCTGGAATAGTCATCAATGAAAGATAGTACTTTGCTCCTCCTAAGGATGGAACTAGTGCTTGCCATACATCAGAGTGCGCTAATTCTATAACTGATTTGCTTCTAGAATTTGATGTGTTAAACTTCAACCGATGCTACTTGCTTAAAACATAATGCTCACATAAAGGAAGTAATACTTTTGTAAGTCCAAGAAGTAGCTTATACTCTGCAAGGATTTTCATTCCTTGTTCAGACAAATGTCAAAGTTTTTGATGTCACATCATTACTAATCTTTCACTTGCACTATTTGAGAAAACTGATGCTTTAACTTCCTGCAAAGTCACTTCGTTTACCATATATAAATTTGCAACTATCTTTTCTCCTTTCATAAGTACAAACGCTCCTTTTATTATTTTAATGATCCCATTCTCACCATTGATCTTGCATCCAAGATCATCCAGTTGTCTAATAGACAATAGGTTCTTCTTTAGACCCTTCACATGCTACATGTCTTGAATAGTATGAATTGTACCATCATATATCTTTAGCTTGATAGTTCCAATGCCAACGATCTTTAAGGCGTGATCATTGCAATTGTACACAGATCCTCCAAACATATATTTATAATGATGGAATCATTCTCTTCGAGAGGTCATGTGGAATGTAGCTCCTGAGTCAAGAAGTCATACTTTAGCAAATTTTTTCTTGCCTTCATTAGTCGTTGTTGCTTTACAACAAAGAGCATCTCCGTCATTGGAACAACTTACCACATTTCCTTGAGGATTGGAATTTTTCTTTAAATTCCAACAATCTTTCTTCAGGTGACCTTTCTTGCCACAATTGTAGCATTTTAAATTCTTTTTACTTCTTGATTTTAATCTACCATGATTTTGGCTTTTAGTTTGACCTTGTTTTGTTGATCTTCCTCTCATCACTGTCAAGGCCTCCGTGTGTTGTGAACTTACCGACTTGTCTTCCTTATCCTTGTACCAATTTTCCTGTTCTAGGACAGCAGCTGCAACATCATTAAAGACTAGAACATTCGTGAGGATATTATTTGTTAAGTTGATGATGAGTTGATCATACGAATCAGATAAACTTTAAAGTAAAAGCTCGACACGTTCATTTGTCTTTATTTTACAATCCAACGAAGTGAGTTGAGAGAATGGAGTATTCAAGGTATTGATGTAATATGTCATCGAAGTAGATTCTACCATACGAAGAGTATAGAGTTTCCTTTTAAGGAAAATTTTGTTGTGTAACGATTTGGCCTTGTATAATTTGATAAGACGATCTCAAATCTCTTTTTTCGTCTTCTTCTCTTTTATGCTTGATGACACCCTATCTGCTAGTGCTAGATGAAGATTTGCAATAACATTCTCGTTTTCACTTATTATCATCTATGAATGTTGTTGGCCTTTCACTGATGGCCATTAAACAGTTATCTTTTCTCAAGATAGCCTTCATTTTTAACTTCCACAATGAAAAATTACTCCCATTAAATTTCTCAATCTCAAATTCTGTCTTCGTTGCTTTTATCACGAACAGAACTTTGCTCCCACTATTTCACGTAAATAGTACCTATACGTATGAATATTACCATACTTGTATGTGTGAATAGTATCGTACTTGTATGCATGAATATTACCATATATATATGAATAGTATCATATACGTGAATAGTACTATATATGTGAATAATATCCAATTTAACGACATGCACAAATTTTAATTTAAAAATAAATACATGAATAGTTATCACCTTTCATGATTATTGTTTTGCTATTCACTAACTTTTATTGTGCTCAACCAAACTCTGAACGAATTGCGTCAAAAAATTTGTCATAATTTTCTCACCACTATCTGATACCACTTGTTGAGAAAATGGATCAAATGAGAGCAAGTTTGCAACTAAATAAGATTGAAAGCAATAATAATGAAGAGATAAACACACAGATTTTATGAGAAAACCCCCAATAAGTTAGAACAAAAACCGCAGGTAGGAAGAAGAAACTTCACTTTGAAAAATGTGAGTTACAACATCTCTTTATTTTATAAGGAAAAACACTTAACTCTCTTATGAAATAGAAAAAACGCTCTCTATAAGGATTAAGGACTTTTTGAGAAGGGATGATTATACAACCGTCTCAGAAGGCTTATTTATAAGCCTCCCAGCCACATTTACAACTATGAACAAATTGTCCATAGTTGTCATCTTCTATTTTCTTCTTGCGATTTTTGACTTAAACGCCATCTTCCTTCTTTTTCTACCTATCCACATGCAAGATTTTGCCTCCCTTTTTTACTTGTAGAATTCGACAACAACAATTGGGTCGAGCCCGGGTCATAATTAATTGAAAGTTTCATTAAATTTGAAGTATGTGATGAGAGATGGCAATAGCGTCGGGTTAGGGATTCGGGTTTGTTGTGGCTTATAAGTCAAGTCGTAATTAATTGAAGGTTTGGTTAAATTTGAAGCGTGTGATTAGGGATGATAATGGGTCGGGTCAGACTAGACCGTGATTAATTTAAAGTTGAGTTAAATTTAAAGTTTGTGAACTAGGGATGATAATGAGCTAAGCTCAGGTCCGTCCCAACCTCTACTACTGAGTCCCGACCTTACTTGAGACTCAATCGGGTCCAAGTCCAACTAAGCTCGACCTAATTTTTTCTAAATTAAAAGTGCAAAATGACATTATTTTCAGCAAAACCAATTGTTTTCAAATATTTGCACTTAGAGTTGTTTTTCCTTCTTATATACCATTTCTCTCTGTCTTTTTTTTAAGGATTAAATTATATGTTATTAATTACATTGTAATTATTAATTATTGATATTACAAATGCTACTTTACTTATAACAATTTTTGTTCACATATTATAATTATTGATTTTAATATTAAAAAAATGTGTAGTCCAACAGTTAATGATTATCTATGACTATTAATATTATAATAATAAAAAAAGTATTGGTAAAAAACGAAGTTAAAATATTAAAGACACTTAATGCCAAAATTTGAGGACACATTTTTCTTCCCCGTACTTTGAAATTGAAATTAAACAAAAAGGCAACAGTTTACGTGACTTGTGGAGATACGTAATCTCTATGAAATTGGCAAAAGTCTAACGGATTTGGTGAATAATCCCGTGAAGTGCGCAATGTGAGGACGGTAATTCTTAGCCCACGGTCTAAAATTTTAAAATTGGACTTAATTAAAAATAAATTACTTTAAATTTTCATAATAAATTGATTCCGAAGCTATATGGTCTATTCAATCTTCCATAAAAAGCAAAAAAAGATTGAATTTGGGCCGAGCTAAGATTTGGGCCATTCCATCACTAATCGTTTTTCTAGAATGGCACATCTATGTATCAAATTAAAAGGGTAAAATAGTTTAGACAAATCGTCGATATGTCCGAGTGGTTAAGGAGACAGACTTGAAATCTGTTGGGCTTCGCCCGCGCAGGTTCGAACCCTGCTGTCGACGTTTTAGTTTTCGAAATAATTATTTATGTGGTTGTTAAATAGTTTTTACTAATAAATTTATTTTGTTTTATTTAGATTATAGTAAATGGAGCAGTACTTTATTATTAAATGTTTCTTTTACTAATAGAGAGCATTACTTTTTCATTAATTATTTAATATTAATATAACATGATTTTTAAATTTATTTTATTTTAATAAATTTCAAATTTAAATTTTTAATAATTATTTGTAAATATAAAAATTTTTAAAGGACCTCAATTTAAATTTTAAAAATAATTTTTTATTGAACAAAATAATACATATAAAATATTTAATTGTAGATAATTAAATTTATTTTTTATATTAGAATATATTTAATACAAATAATTACTCATTTTCTTAAAAATATGATAAAATATATTCATAAGTATTATATAAAAATATTAAATAATATTAGTTACTTAATTAATTTATCTTTATATTATTAGTTACTTAATTAATTTATCTTTATATTAATTTATTAATAATAAAATTATCCTTTATTTTTCAAAATTTTATTATAGGCTTTATATAATTTACATTTCTTCTAGAACACTTGTTATAAAAATCATAGTTAAACTTAAACTTAAATTTAAAAATTAAAATAATGTCATTTAATATAATTTCTTTAAATAATATTATTTTAACGAGAGAATTTAAATTATTTGCACCAATTTGAGCCATAAATTCGATTGATTTAAACTTAATTTATTAATTTTGAATATAGTTAAGTGGAACTCTCAACCAGTAATCAATACAGCAGACGACCTATCATTTCTTTTTAACAGCTGATACACTCATCAAGCAACAATTTAATGTGACTTCAAAACCATTTTTATGTCCAAGAAGGACATGATCACCACTACCATGTAAACCATTTTTAGTGTTGGACGGAAGATCTAGTTGTGAGTGACGACCTCATGTCAACAATGGCAGATTCGTCTGCTCCAAGCTTGATAGCCTCTTTGCTTGCTCTTAGAAACCTCGTAACAGCACCTTTCACATAATCATGAGCTTGTTTCACATTCAACTTCTTCCCTATCTCGTCAGGGAAGCTGCTCAGGAAATGGTCCCCATTTAGTACACCTGCTAGTTGAACTACCTCAGTCTGAAACTCAGAGAGGGTACCGTCTTCTTTTGCTTCTGTGTTCCTCAAAGGTACTACATCCGGCAAGGTCTCTGCAAATTAACATATACGAAAGACTAATCAGAGTTCAACCTAAGATCATAAACAGGCAAAAGTTCAACAGAGAGTGAACTGTCCTCAAGTGTTGGAACTACTTGTGGAATGAACCTTGTGTTTAAAGGTTACAATAGTGCAGGTTCGAGATCAGATCTGACCTGAATTCTCTTGAATACTTAAACCTGATCAGATTTCATACTTTCTTTTATATATCGGACCTTTCTTGAGATTCAAGCCAAATTCTTTTTACCTGTTTATTTCAGATCGGACTGACTTGAATCATCCTACTTTTACTTAATCAGATTCATCCATTATAACTCATAATGGTTATTGCAAGATTGGCTAGTACCTGGACAGTCGGTCCTAGGAGACGTCCTGTTGCCAACAACTTCCTCGAATGTGCCAGCCCATGCATCTCGATGAGTCAAAAAGTTGGATGGAAGGTTGAACATTTTCTTCACCGTGGCAGGAATTGAGGAATGCTCAAACTCTGAGTTTGGAGTAGGTCCATTCGGGGCACTGATCACTGATCATGAAGGAAACAAAATCAGCTACACATTGTAAAAACCAATGCATTTCAGAAATCCAATGTTCAATTACATGAAACAGAAGAGGTATAATTTGGGTCATAGAATGGAAAAGCAGAAAAAAGAAAGCTTACCAGTTCCTTTCTCGATCCAAGGGGAGATCATGATTGTGGGTACACGAACTCCTAAACGATCAAACTTGAAAAAAAAAGGAGCAGGACCAGTGATCCCATCGGGGTTCGGAACATTAACAAAAGGAGTTTTAACATGGTCATAGAAACCACCGTGCTCATCGTAGGTAATGATGAAAAGGGTCTCATTCCACTGAGGACTAGCTCTCAATGTCTCATACACCTCCTTAACAAGCTTTTGTCCACTTGCAACATCATGAGATGGGTGGTCATCATTTGCAGGAAATCCTTTGAGATCAAAGTACCTAGGCTCAATCACAGAAAAGCTTGGCAATTTCCCATCTCTAGCATCTTTCTTAAACTTCAAATTGTACTGGTGAAATTTAAAGATGTACTTCAACTTCCTCATGTTCCTATAGAACAAAGTTGTGGGTATGTTTTGGAAGTAGACTCCAAAGTCTTTACCATTCTCATGAAGTGAATCAAAGATGGTTTTTTGAGGGTACCCTTTAGCCAGCTGCTTCTTAATATGGCTAGTTGAGCCATGAGAAGTAGCAGAGTACACAAATAGCCTATTGGGTTGTGTTGGACCAGGGATTGAAGAGAACCATCTATCAAAAACTGCATATTCTTTCACTAGAGTGGCATAAACAGGTACAGACTCAGGCCTAAAACCCTTCATTACAGTTTCAGAGAGGTTTGGTGACATAGAAAATGCCTGTTCAACAAAACCAGTCATTGTAGGAATGGAGCTATTGCCAAATACCTGTTGGGTAACAGCTTCAAATGAGTGACCAGGATCTGGGTCCACGAATTCAGAATCGTCAGTGAAGCAAATGGATTGCTGTTGCGTCGCGTTCTTGGTGGACAGAGGGTTGCATTCCTCTCCTGTAACTCCATTGATTGCTGGGTTCACTCCTTTCTTCATCCATCCAAGCATGTGATCAAAAGATCTGTTTTCCAACACCAAAACCACAATGGTCTTGATGGGATTTGGTTGTTGGGCAGTGGAGACACATAAAAGAGTTGGGAACAACAACGTAAGCAAAGGTGGTATGGTCTTGAAACCTCTCATCATCACTCCAAAACCAGGCTTAGTCCTTGAAACAACCAACAAAGTCTGCAACTTTGGTTTCTGAATCTTGGGTGCAAGTGATAAGTTAAAGTATCATTAGGTGGGATATTTTGATTCTCGCAAAGTATTGACTGCACTAATTTGTGGCAGACCAGGCTATAAAAAAAGACAATGAAGCTTCTGGTTTCACTTGTGTTCTTGCTGCTTTTTTATTATGCTTTTAAAAAAGAAAAAAGAAGGACAGTGACATTTGTCTGCTAGTGAGATTTATTACTTATTTAACTAATCTTTGTTTTTGTGCATAATAACCGAGTCTTAACTCAGATTCGAAACAATCGACTCGATCAGTTTGAGGTCTGAATCATATTCGAAACAGTCAACTCGATCAGTTTGAATTGAACTGATTCATAATAAATGATGAAGTTTTTTTTTTAATGAACAAAAATTAAACTGCCAATCAACTCTATCAATTTGAACCGATTCATAGTACATGATATCGTTTTTTTTTTCAAAAAAATCTTAAATTTTACTTAATTTTATAATATGTCATTAAAATACTCTAATTTATAAAATAATTCAACATTAAATATTTCATTAAATTTGATTATGTGTAGGTCATATCCATATTTATCATATGACTGTAACATAATTTTTTAAAATAAGTTTTTAAAATTAAAAATTGAAGAATTTATTTTTTAATTAAGCTCGAACTCACGTTTGTTCGAAAACTAACTCTTTTAAGTAAAATAATATTGTTTTGTTTAGAATAATTAAATTTCGAGTCAGCCTAAACTTATACCTAACCTATGTATCGATTCATCAAAATCAATTAAATTTAAACTCATGAGTTAAATTCACTATATAACTTATTTTATTAAGTTTGTGTTAAAAGATTTCAAAGAGACACAATCAATGTCGTTAATTATTTTTAGGAGTCTTTTGGACCTTTACTTTTAAAGCTTTAAAGCTTTCAATCAGGCCTTCCTTTCTGTCAACCCTCTACGACTTTAATTAAAGATCAAAATCCAACTCTCGTAACTCGTAAGTCGTAGCTAGCTGGCAGAACATGTACCGCACGAAAGCGCGGCACTAATCTAAATATATAATGCTAAATTAATTTAAAATTAAAGCATATTGTATAAATGAATATAGAATAATTTAAAATTTTGAGGAAAAAATAGAATTTGTGTAATTGAGAATAAATTATTTTTCAAAGAAAATGGGTAAAAATATAATAGTTGAATTATTTCAAATGAATTATTAAAATAAGTAAGTTTAAATAAAAATTTTAAATTTTTAAAAAATTGGAAATGTATTTGTATATAAGTTCATTAGTTGTTAGAGCAAAGATGAAAAATGTGACAGTACCAATTTTTAAGATCTGCAGCTGCTTAACACCTAAAATATTTCAATTATAAGGTAGGAATAAAATAGAAGGATAAATTAAAAAAAATGTGAAAGCATGATGAAAAAAGAACAAAATTACACAATTATCGGATAAATATGTAATGACTCGACAATTTGTGGGTCTTCATTAGTAACAAAATCATTCCACATTGACAGTATAATGGTTTGTTGTCTAATATAAAAACAAAAAATGTTAGAAAAAAACTCGTATTAGCTAATATAAAAACGGAAAATGTTAGGAAAAAGAACTCATGTTAGATTTTAAAAGCAGTAGAGAATAATAGAGAATGTAACATACTGTTTGTTGACATATATAGTTGAAAGGTTGCCATCTTTGCTGATTTGTTTTTGATCCAAGACTTCAATAACTACAGCCAAAATATCTATCACATGTTAAAGATAAACATAATTAGAAAGAAACAAATAAACGATTTAACTGATTGATTTTTCCTTGATGTTTATAAAGTTGATAAGATCTGTAAAAGATATATAGTTGAATTTGACCGGGATGGTGTTGTTTTCATTTGTTACAGGTTCAATAACTGTGCGACTTGTAATAATCCATTAAAATTTCATATTTTCAATTTGGTACTGAGACGGAATTAGCTTGACAATGGCGTTACAAATGATATATTTCTTATACGACATGGCTCATTTGTTCAAAAATAACAACTTCAACTTGTGATCCCTGTTAATAATACACGTACGGTAATAATTAAGTTAATGAAAAAGGAAAGATTTTTAATGAAGAAAGGATAGTTGTTATGCCTCATAATAAAAAAAAGATAAAATTTTTGTCTCTTCGATGGCATGCTAGCTGATGTCACAGTATGTTGTTTTTCATGGATAGTAATTTCATATAACTACCATTGAGTACTAGGTAAAATATCCTTGATCAATAAACACTTTTCTATCCTTTAAAAAATATTTAATAAAATAATAAGAAAAATAATTTTTTATATAGAATGAAATTAAATAAACTTAAACAAAACAATTCATATACCTTTTGATAATTTTGTTCTTTATAATTTAACTAATTGGAAATTTTCATGGAACACAATATTTCTTGTTTTCTGATCAATTTTTGAAGACTCAAAAGTTCCTAGAATAATCGTAACTTTAACTGATTCAGGAGTCTGAGCTTTTGACAAAGTCATAAATAGTCTTCCATGTGACAATACAAGCTGACGGAGATAAATTCCTACATAATCAATTGTTTGACCTTGGGATTTATTTATGGTCTTGCAAAATATAAATGAACGGGGAATTGTGTTCTCACAAAGGCATTCCATTTTTTGCAATTTTTTGAAGGTTGCAAAGGAATCTTAGGTATAAAAACTTGTTTTCCTTTGTGAGGCCCAAAAACAATTTCTGCAGAAATTGTATGGTCTTTAGCTGTCTACATATCAACCTTATGATATTGCACAATCCCTCAGTTGGTTTCAAATTTCTTAGGAGCATAATTGGGCAACCTTCTTTGAGTAACAGTTTGTATAGAGGTAGGCATTTAGGATTTAAAGAATTTAAAATTTTTTCATAATCTACTTGATGTCTTCGGTCAACTATTTTTCAAAACTTATGTATGAATGCAAATTTCTTGACAATTTGTTTACCATCATTACATTAATTTTGTAACACAGCCATTTGTTTGACACAGTACTCATCAATTTATCATTTGATATGGATTAGACACATACAAGCTTAGATCAGGGAAGACATTTTGAAGTAATTTGGTGAAAGCAACAGTGCATAAGCAACATGTCTTTTTAATTTTTTTAAAAATAAAATTGATAGTAAAAGAAAATTATAAAAATTTAACTTGCTAAGAGATTCATTTTTGTTATGGTAAGGAATAACCGACTATTTTGGTAAGAAAATTTGATCTTGCTCATCAACTGGTTCTGTACATTTAAAAAGCTGGATTTGATATAGCTTTTATATTTATTGTCAAAGAAAATTTAAGCATGTGTGGCTAAAGATGCGAATTTAGAACACTTGAATCAATTAGTTGATGTTTTGTGGCTTGGTCTATAACTGTTAAGGTTGGACGAAAATTACCGCTAAATACAATAATTTTTCCTTCAAAAGGCTAATTGGAGTTGAAGATATCTTACAGTAAGTCATCAATTGCTTTAATGGCTTCTCGTTTTGCCATGGAAGCCTAGTCCTATAAGATAAGACTAGTTCAAATATCAGTTTTCTAATACTTCTCTACTTACTTAACTGACAAACTTTTTTCTTTGAAAAATCAAGTAAGATTTTAAATCTTGAGTGAGATGTCTTGCCACTAGGAAGAACTTATACTACAACACCTGATGTAGCAACAACAATTGCAACATGACTTCGTGACTGTAAAATTGCAAGAAGAGCTCGATATAAAAAAGACTTCCCAGTTCCATCGGGACCATCAATAAAAAAACTGTCACCACTTAAAGCTAAAACCAAATGAAAATCAAATTGAAAATGTATTTCTTCTTGTTACTCAACCTTGAATGTAATAATAAGTCTTTTGGATCAATCTATATATTCTTCTCACGTTGTTTTTCTTTACTAAGATGTTGATGATAGTCAACTTTAAAGCCATCCGTCCCATCACTAGCAGTTGCTGTTCAGCCATCGATACTGGTGCGGGAGACAGGGAAAAACTGATAATCGCTTAAACTTTTCCCCATTTATTATAGGGATTTATTAATATCTAGAAGAGTCATCCTTGTAACGTCCTCAGATGTATATGCAGTATAGGAGGAAGTATGTTGGTAATTAGAACAAAGATCATCTTTGAATGTTTTCTAAAGTTGTTTAGGATTTGTTGGTGAACAATAGAACATGAGTGTAGCAAATAAAAGTGAGGGAAGTTGACATTTGAAATAAAACAACTTCCTCTAGAGTTTGTTGTATATAAAAATCAAATGATAGCAGTCCTAACTTTAGTGCGGCTTAGCTAAAACAGCTTGTTTTTTCACCATTAACATTTAATAAATGATCAAATGATGCTGGTCCTTTAACTTGTGTAAGTAATAACTTTCTCCTTCTTTAAGATCAACAGTAACCAGTCTTCCAATCACATTCTTTCAACTTCTTTCTGACCATATTTTTGTCTTTCAATTCCAAACAAAATGTTCTAGAAAATCTTTATGAAAACATTTCATCTTTTCTGCTTTTTTATTTGTCAAATTCATCTTTAAAAATTCAGGGAGCATTGTTTTGGAGAAGTCAATTTTTCTCAACAAATATAGTAGATCTATATTTTTGTCAAAGGAAATAAACTGTTGATTTGGAAGATGAACCTAGAGTATATAAACTAATGAATTAATCTTTGCTAGACTAAATTCATATATACACGTTAGAAAACTTTAGGAGGTGAAATCTAATGACCTTCTTGAAAATTACTAATTTCATCAATATCAATTGTGCTTTCTTGATTGACAACATTAAAATTGACAAGATCGTAGCCCTTAAACACATATTTATATAAGTACTTAACAAGCTTAACAATGGAATAGATTTTAACATTTATGTGACAATCAATGAGTAGCAAGAGGTAGGGATTGTAAGGAACCACCCACCTATTATCAACCTTATGCCTAAAAATCTTGGCTTTACGACTATCATCTCTTCGCCTATAACATGGATAATTGTCTTCATCGTGAACAGTAAAAGGAGCAAAATTTTTAGGATAATGGTTTTTGTACACACCATTTCTCAAGCAAGGGCAATCTTTATTTAGAAGACCATAAAGACCATGAATCATATGCTTAATGACAAGAAAATATAAGCGCAAATTTTGATTAGGATATGATATTTCATTAGATATGATCTGGTTATAAGAATCTGGATTTAACAGTTTAGAATGTGGCTAAAATATCAGCAATAAATGAGCATAAGAGAATCCATGCGTTTGAAACTTAATAACATAAACACATGCGGCAACGTCTCTGAATATTTTTTTTATTAACTCATTTTTAAGAGCTTCAAATTTAGCTCTAAAAATTCTACTAAAGCTATTGTATCTCTTTCCACATAGGGTTGCAAGTTATGGTGAGGAAAATATCTTTTTTACATACTTCTATACTAAAGCTATTGTATCAAGATAACATCATTTCATGTCCCTCAGGCCATAAACAAATGAAGCTGGGAGGACAACTCAATGACCAATACTATAACCTTTTGTTTGACCAACGGTAATACTGTCTGAAACACCTTGCAGTATCTCTTTCCTTATCTCATTTTGTCTTTTTCTATAGGAATCAAGTCTAGATGTTTCAATTTTTATATAAGTTCCCACAACAAATTATTGAAGCAGCCTTAAGTTATAGAGTAGCATAGATTCATAATTTTATCTTATTTGGAGCCTATAACAATAATATTCTTTAGCAGAATTAGTACCACCTTCACGGTATTCTTGATCACTAACTAATAATTTAGCAAATAAATTTGATAAATAAAATGTTAACATAAGACAATATTGTAAAAATGAAAAAGGAAAAGAAAACTTGCCTTTGTTTTCCATAGTGAACAATTCAAATGGATCAACAAAAGAGTTAAAATTAACATTACATCCTTTATCTAAAACATTGCTTTTGTCTATCTTTGGAATCAACTATTTAGTTCCACGATGCCATCCAAATTCATCGCGAGGAAATAAAAAAGGATATTGAAGGGCATCATAACATGCATAGTAAGACTATTTTCTATAACTTGTGCCCTAGCGAGTATAAATTTGGTTGTGAGGACATTGATCATTCTTTTCATCATTGATCTTAATTCATATAGTAGCCACTTGTAATGTAGTAGGAAGATTATAAACTCCATTGATCAAGGCCACGATAACACCTTAAAATAATTGTATGATTCTCAAGCATTGAAATGTTCCTAAGACTTCTGAAGAACTTAGCATAGGGATTATCTTGCAAAATTGCCATAATCAGTTTTAATGTATCCTTACAAAGTCTATCATAACTCTTAGTCGTTTTTCAGTTCCGTATCAGTATCAAAGAAATAGAGATGGATACCAGATACCTTATCAGTTGTTGAAACTAAACTGTCAAAGAAATGATAAACTTGACCTTGAACACAAAATGTGTGAATGTCTTTCTTATTTTTTGTTATTTCTCGATCATACCTAGCTCCATATGAAGTAAGAGTCACATTAATATTATATATACGAACGTTCTTCCTGAAATGTATAGATTCTTCATCACTACCAATAAATAATCGTTTTAGAGCATATGACATTTGAGGAGCAACAATGGAGATCTCTCCTGATAAATAATAAAATGATGGGGGCTCTAGATAAAATCTCTTCACATGACAATGTTCATAGTTAGGAACAACATGAATTTGTAAGGGCTCAACAGATAAATTCTGCATTCTAACTTTGATGAAGAAAGATGACAATTTATCCCTTCAAAGATTCATAGAAAGGTTGCTAACTTTGTGTAGTAATAATTAAAAAATGAAAAGAATACAGGTAATAAGATTTATGCCTTGATTCTCAACAAGTATCATTGAGCTAAGTTAAATTGAAGAGGAAGATACAATTGGACAATCTAAATTATGGCATGTAATATTAGATGCTTGAACTATTGGTTTTGTATGAAGAATTTCTTTAAGTTAGAGAAAGGAATGAGTTACATTGACATAGTCTACATTAAAATCGATAGATCGGTTTTGTGCTAGTTGATTACTAGATTGATTTATATAAAAAAAGTTTACCGTCAAAAGGTATGTTATCAATGGCAGAATAGAAAGGTTGATGATCAACTGTTTGAGAAAAAGAAGGCAAAGTAGCGTTTCTTTTTTTGCAGCATGAGCTTCTCTACGTCGTCCTAGGAGTTCGTTTTCTTGTTTTTTGGCATTTCATCATATTTTTTACACCTCTTGACATTTCTATCCATCTCTGAATGCAGAAAAAAGTTGAACAAAGGTAAAGACAATTAATAATGATTAATAAAATTTTTATTAATTATTTCTTACATAATATCATCCTTCTTTATATATATATATATATATATATATTTTTATATATATATTTATATATATATATATTTATATATATTAACAATAATATATTTTTTAGATATTTAAATATCTGTATTAGTAACATTAACGCTAATATCATGCATTTAGAAAACCATACGTTTAACAAAGAAGGTAAAATTTAAAACGGTCACCATAATAATATCATTGGAATATACTGAGATAACTAAAGGATTAGAAGAAATAAATAGGTTATTTTCTGTCAATGTGATGTAACTTAGTATATTGAAAAGGTAAAATTGTATATTTAAATAATTGGTTTAACAGTTGATACGGGTAAATAAAGGAAGAAGGTAATGATTATATTATTGAAAATCTAAAAAATGCGACGAATAAAATGGAATTTTATATGATAAAAGTTTTAGCAAAATAACATAACTGAATAGGGAAAAGACTAATAAGAATAAAACCTTAAACAAAAAACAATTTCAGAAAAAAGGCATATTTAAAAGGTTAAATGTAGTGACTAGAAAATTTGTGGGCTGACGGTTGTGCAAGTCACAACTGTGTAACGATAGAAATTCACATATTTTATCATGTATTATAGATAAGATAATAACAATAAAGACTTATGCTATAAAATGCGAAACACGTAATTATTGTTGCCAACTCTGTTAAAAAGTCTATTTAAGTCGCGATTGGGATTTTCGTGTTCACGATCGTGGATAGAAAACAACTCTATTATATATTTTCCCAAACAACATTTTGTAAAGGAAATAAAGAACTTACAGATGGTGGATAAACAAAGGGCCAACTCTTGTGTACTAAAATGAAGAAGATGTGATGCATTCAATCTATGACTTTTAGAGGAAAAATTGAAAAAGAAGAGACAAGGTGAAAATTTTTTATAAAAAATGAACACTTAGCATTATGCATTTTCTAAGAACCGAGGCATACTACCTATATTTAAACATAAAGTTGCTGTAACTAATTACAAGAAAATAGCACAACAACTTAATCTAAGATTTTGGGAAGATTGCATCATAATGTGCTCTGCTTCTAAATAGGTAGAATTTGAAATATGCTCGCCCAACTTTATTGGAGTTTTCTTAGCTTGTTGAACTACCATTTTGGGTTGAATTTGTTACCACTATGACTCCATCTTTCAATGGCTCTCCATCAGTATAGCATGATTTGAGGAATTTATCATCCCATGATTTGAGGGATTTATCATCTTTATCTCTTCGGTAATTGGAGGCTGCCTTATCACTCCGTTGGGTCCCACAAATCATGCCAAGCTGCTGAGTTATGCTAATACCTTCCCCCAAATTGTGTCAGAGTTAGAGGCAGAGTTTGGTGCGAAGGTTATTGAGTGTAGCCTTTTAAATTAGTTTAGTGAAGAGACCTGCTACTTAATCTTTTGTGGAGATGTATTTAGTGATGAGAAGCCTAAGAGCAACTCGTTCGCGCACAAAATGGTAATTCAATTCTATATGTTTGCTACGAGCATGAAATACCAGATTGATTGTCATATGTAGAGCACTTATGTTGTCACAATAAAGAGTGAGAGTTGAAGCAAATGGAATGCAAAGATCTTTAAGGATAAAATTCGACCATGTAAGTTCAGTTGTTGTGTTTGCCATGGCTTGATATTCTGCCTCGGTACTAGATCAATAGATGGTTTGCTATTTTTTTGAACACCAAGAAATAAGATTGCTTCCAAGAAACGTGTAGTAACCTGTGGTAGATCACCTTGTGGTGGGACACCCTACCCAATTTGCATCTGAAAAAGCACAAAGATCAAGTGTTGTATTTGAAGTAAAATGTAAACCCATTGCATTTGTGCCTTTAACATATCTTAAAATATAACAAACTATTTTTAAATGCACAATGGTCGGAGCATGCATGAATTGTGACACATAATTCACACCATAAGAAAGATCCGGTCTTAGATCTTCTTGTAAGACTACATTTGAGAGAGTCTTCATTTTAGCTTCACGTGGTGTGCTCATAGGCTTACAATCAACCATATTGGCCAGTTCAAGGATCGTAAGAGCATAATGAGTTTGGGACAGGCAAAGGCCATCAAATGTTTGAGAAATCTCGATGCCAAGGAAGTGGTGAATGAGTCCTAAATCCTTAATCGCAAATTCAGAGCTCAATAGTTGAATGAAGGTTGGTACTAGATCCATTGAGGAACCCGTAAGGAGCTTATCATCTATATAAAGAAGGAGAATTAGTGTTCCAAGATTATAATGAAAATTGAATAAAGATGGGTCAGCTATGATACAAAAAAAATCCATATTTAAGAAGAAAGGCACTAAATCGATCAAACCAAGCATGAGGTGCCTGTTTAAGATCATAGAGAGCCTTTTCAAGCTTGCACACATGTTTTGGATATTCGGGATCAACCATTCTAGGAGGTTGCTCCATATAGATATCTTCTAAAATTAATCCATGAAGAAATGCATTTTTCACATCAAGTTGATGTATGGGCCATTTTTGAACAAGTGCTATAGTGAGAACCATTCGGATGGTGCCAATTTTGATGACTGGAGAGAAGGTCTCAATATAGTCTAGCCCGTTGAGGAAACCCCTTTGCCACAACTCAAGCTTTGAGAAAACCCATTTCGAACTAATAACATGCATGTTCGAAATTCGTGGAACAAGTTTCCAAGTCTGGTTTTTATGCAAAGCATCAAGTTCTTCATCCATTGCTATTTTCCACCCAGGGTGTGCTAAACAGATCGTTTATTGTGAGGTTCATGAGGGATATTGGTTAAGAATATGGAGGAAGTCAAGGCATATTTTAGGTTAGGTTTAATGATTCCACATTGAGATCGAGTGATCATAGAATGCGAGGGTTGTTTTTGTAACGGTTGAACATGGTGAGTTTGAGATTGCAAATGGATTTGAGTTTGTTCGGTATCAATATGAGGAGTGCTAAGGGATTGGTCAGGTAATTCAGTTTTGGACTCAGAGGTAGTCCCGAGTTGCCGACTTCCTTGCATGCATGAGGAACTTATGGAAACAGAAGTTACACTATAAGAAAAAAGTGATTTAGCGACGGAAAATATCGACGGAATACATAAATATTCCATCGGTATTAAAATTTACCGACGGAATATATCGACAACGGAAAACGTCGTTGATTCGCTCGTAGCTAAATTCACGATGGACGTAAAATTTTTGTCGGTAAAATTAGCGTTGGAAAGATAAGTGTCGTCGGTAAATAAAACAAAAATTTACCGATAGAATCATAGATTCCAACGCTAATTGTATTGACGGAATTTTCTTAACCATATGTAAATTTACTGTTACTTTACCGATAGTAGTGTTTCGTCCGTCGGTAACTTTACCGACGGAATACATATTCTGTTGGTCAATGTTAGAGTAAATTAACGACGGAAATAAAATATCCGTCGGTAACGCTTTTAATTAAATTTTTATAATTTACATTTTCATTTATATTTTGTTTGTTAATTTAATTTGTTAATGATTAAATATGTACATTTTATTTAATATAGAAATTAATTTATAATATACATTTAATTAAATTAAATTGAAATTTTCATTAATAATTAAAAATTAAAATATCTTAATTGGTAATAAAAATGTTACACTGTAAACAATAATATCTGTAATACAAAGTAAATGACCTATACACTATTTCTCAAGAGCTGGTGGATCGTCAGGTTGGTCCAGTGACCTGCTGCCCCTAGCCTTCAACTCATCCATCTCTCGACGGAGCTGAGCCATCCGTTCCAACGACTGTTGATGCGCAACTATCGACTGTTGTTGTGCAACTATCGTCTGTTGCATCTGCTGCATCTATTCCAACAATATCTGCACTGTGATCTGAAACGCCTCCACTAGAGAGTTGTTGGACCGCCTAGCAGATGCTGCTGTACTTGACGTGAAGGATTGCAAATAACAAGTATTCGCAAATGATCCTAGGCTGAAGATCCTCCCACGACAATCTCTACCACCAACTGCTTCCAAGTAAGTGTCAGTCTCATCAACATTTTCCGATTGCTGAGACCGCCGCTCAATAGTTTG
>JAOSBN010000007.1:30165444-30179270 GCA_027563595.1 Erythroxylum suave
CAAACAGAAATCAATTGTATTTTTCTCTTATTTACTAACAATAACACATACAAACAACAAATAAATCAATAATTACATAAAAAGTCGTAAACATTAACAATAATCAAATAAGATTTCATCAACATTCACGTTTAACAGTAAAAACATCCTTTTTTTTTGTAGAAATAACACAGCAATAAGAGAGTTTACCTCAAACAACGCACGACACATGTGACAATAATCGAAAAGGGGCCGGAATATGCATGAGAACGAGTCGGAAAATAGAAAACGATCGCGAGGAGGAGAAGAGAAATGAGCGCGCGAGGGAGGGAGGAGGGGGTCGTGGAAGAGTTATAGGTGCAGATTACCAACGGAATGCTATTTCTGTTGGTAATCCAAGGTTTCTGCCGTCGTATGGACGACAGTGCTGCCGACAGTTGCCGACGGAAGCTACCATTCCGTCAGTAAATGGGCGGCATAATTGGGCGGGAATAACTCAAATACCAACGGAATGGTGATTCCGTTAGTAATTTTGGTTTATCTCAAACATTCCAGGGTGTTCAATGTCGACAATTGCCGATGAAACGTCATAGTCGTCAGTAATTCAGTCGTTTTGAATCACATTTACCGACAGCAGGCGACTTTCCGTCGGTGAATTATTGATAGGTTTACCGACAGATTCCCTTTCCGTCGGTGATGTTGGATATTAAGTTTGCTTCACCAACGGACACTTGTTTCTGTCGGTGAATGGTTGATAAATATACCGACAGAGAGCGTTACGTCGGTTTGTGTCTGAAGCTAAAAAAATTGCGCGAATTTTTCACGCATTTTCTGTGACGGTGATATTGTTGTCGTCGCTATATTCCGTATATTACGCCAATTTTTGCCTCCAGGTTTACCGATAGAAGAAATATTGCCGTCGCTAAATTAACACATCTACCGACGGAATATGGCATTCCGTCTGTAAATAGCGGCGGATTTTTTCCTTCGGAAATATTCCGCCGCTATTATGTAATTTTCTTGTAATGTTAGTAATGGTATTACAGGTAAAGGACTTGAAAATGGTGGTGTTAATGTGTTAGACTCAATTTTGTTTGTGTGTGTAAAGTGTAGGAGGTAACCATGAGTCGAATATGCTTATGAAATGTGATGTAGATGGTGCAATGCTTTGGTTCTGAGTGTTTTTATATGGAAACAATTTTTCATCACAAACCACATGGTGGGATATAAAAAGTTTCTTGCCGGAAGGGTAAAAGCACTTGTATCCTTTATATTGATCACTATATCCCAAAAAAATGCAATGAATAGTTTTTGGGTCAAACTTATGTTGTCAATATCCTATGTGTAAGGAAAAAATTTAGAACCAGGGACACGAAGTGAAGTGTAATCAGGATGTATGCCATGAAGTAGAAAATATGGAGTTTCAAAGTTAAGAGCAGATGAAGGCAAGCAATTTATTATGTAGACAGCAGTGGTAAAAGCTTCTACCCATAAAAAAAGAGGAGCACCACTATGAAATGACATGGTCATTTTGAGTTCTCGTATTATCCTATGTCGTCTTTTGACCATACCTATTTGCATTGGAGTATATGGGCATGATACTTGATGTATGATTCTAGTAGACAAGAAATGAAATGATAGTTTGGAGTTAATGAATTCGCCTCCTCCATCTGAATGAAAAACCTTGATTTGTTTGTTAAATTGTCGAAGAACATACTGTTCAAAGGTTAGATAGGCATTCACAAAATTAGATTTATGTTGCAAGGGAATAAGCCAAGTATATTTAGAAAAATCATCTACCAAACAAGCATAATATCTCATTTCTATTGAGTTATGCTAATACTTTTTATAGTTTTGAGTTGGAGAAACGCGTTTGTAAATGTATTAAGAATGAAACATTTGTATGGTTAGAGAAAAAAAGATTGACTAGGATAAAATGTGACACACATAATTACTATTCTCACTTTGTTAAAAATTCCTAAGTGACGATTGGGAATTTCGTTCACATGATAACAATGAATGAAGGATTAAGAGGATATAATGTGACACATGTAATATTTGTGGTCAACTCTATTAAAAAGTTAATGGAAGTAAAACGATATAGCCATATAGGAGGTGATATACTTGTAAATTGTTGGACATGTGAGACTTTTGAAGATGTCAAACAACTATATTGTATATTTTGCACAATATAATAACAAAGAATGAAGAATTAACATAACATAATGTGATACATGTAATTCATCTCCTGTCTCTATTAAGCACATATAACCACCAAATTGATAAAAAATTTAATAAACTAAAGAATATGTGACAAAGGGTAATGAAGAACTTACAGATGGTGGATGAACAAAGCACGAACTCTTGTTTACTAAAATAGAGAAGATATGATGCCTTGTATTTATGGTTTTTTTATAGTTTGGAGCTGGAGGAACGTGTTCATAAATATACTAGGAAGGAAACATTTGTATGGTTAGAGAAGAAAAGACACGGGCGTGATTTAATTATAAAACAAATATTGATCTTGTCTCATCCTTTAATTAAACCTAATCTCTAGTTGACAGCTACAATATTATTTATAATAGGGTTAGAAAGCCATCAATAGACTAAATTGATAACACAAACTGAGACTGACATTAAAAAAATTTATTTCTCAACTACCGAGTACAAATTAACTATTAGTAAATTTCTGACTTGTTTCAATCTAGATTGTTCATTTTTATATCCTTTTATGTCCATCAAAGTATCACATATAATAAATAATGAGTTAAAATGTGCGAGGCTCTAAAATTACAGTAATAAATTTGAGAATTGATTATCAATCACATGTGATGTAATGTAATAAATTTTGGAATTGATTGTCGTTTATCAATGTGGGAATTGAGAATTGTCTTACTTTAGTAATTTTTTACAATATACTATAATAAATAATAAATTATACATTACAAATAAATCATAATTATGTACAATTTTTAAGAAAAACGAATTTTAATATATATTAAAGCACCCAAATAATTTGTCTACATGACTAATTCTCTATGATACACAGATAATAAATCATTAATTATACATTATAAATAAATAAAAATTATATACTAATATCAAATACTATGTCACAATGGTCAATAATGACTTATTCAAGTAATTCTTTGCAAATATACTTATGATAAATCATAAATTATACATAATTAAAAATTATGTACTAATTTCAAAAATATGAATTTTTAAGCTGGTTTATAACATGCTAAGTTTTCTAAGCTAAGTTTTCTAAGTTAAGTTTTTATTTTCTAATAAGACTTATAATAAATCTCAAATTATACATATTAAATAAATTACATAGTAATTAGATATTAATATGAAAAAATATGAATTTTGAATATAAAATAAAGGATCATAATTGTATTTTGAGTTAGACTTATATTAATTTTTTGGAGCATTAAAATTTTTTCTTCTAATAGAAGTTGGAGTATTTCCAATTTTAAACACCTAAATTAGAGAGATAATCAAAATTTTGATATGTGAAGGTATTAGTTATTTCATTTTATAAAAAAACTTTAGCCGACTTAATTCACAAATAATGAAAGCCAATAATAATTTAATAAAATTAAAAGAAGTCACGGTTGTGAGTTCTTAAGTCACAATTGTGCCACTTATCATTTTTCGGACTTGTTTCAATCTAGATTGTTTGTCTTTATATCTTTTTATGTCCATCAATGTGTCACATATAATAAATAATGAGTTAAAATGTGTGAGGCTCTAAAATGGCAATAATAAATTTTGGAATTGATTCTCACTCACATGTGATATAATGTAATAAATTTTGGAATTGATTTTTTAAGTCACAATTGTGAACTATGTTATGTAAGAAATATTTTTAAGTTGGTTTCTAACATGTTATCTAAGCTAAGTTTTCTAAGTAAGTATTTATTTTTAATAAGACTTATAATAAATCTTAAATTATACATATTAAATAAATTACGTAATGAGAACTATAAATTCTGAAAATAAAATAAAATACCATTTGTGTTTGGGTTAGACATATATTAATTTTTTGTAGCATTAAAAAAAATTTCTAACCAAACACTGATAGCCTTAATAATTTTTACAATAATAATAATTTACATAATACAAAAAATTGTTGTTTTGTTAATGTAAAATTAGGCAAATAATAAAAAGTAAAGAAAAGGATTTCATCATTCTAGTACATAAAAGGATTCCATTTATCATTCTAATACATAAAAGGATTTCATCATACATGATACGAACTAAATTCTGCAGTGAGTATGCACCTACACATAAGGATTTCATCATATACGATATTCGAACAAGAATTTGCGTTGAGTATGCATGGAGGTCAACTTAAATCTTGCTTTAAAATCGATGTGATACTGACATGTGACGCCACTTGAGATGAGCTGGTATGATGGACAAAAGACCACCAAGTGACGATCAGATATTTGACCTGAAAATGATCTCGTCATAAAGGTTTCCGTAAAAGTTTAGGAAGGGTAAGAAAGACTCGTAAGAGTTGTGGGATTTATAAAATCTTTTGTGGGGTTTGCGGTTGTGGGGTTTGCGGTTCAGCAATTTTAAGTGTCTCAGTTATATTGACACACTTTGGAATGAGAGTCAAGGGTAATAAAGCTTTGGTGGTGGTCATTGCATAAGCTTTGATGTTTCGATGGCACGTTCTATCAATGGGTGATGCAAAGGAAATAGATCTTGTATTGAATGGGTTAATATGTGTTGAGCGTAAAGAAGATTTGTTAGTGGACCCTATTTTTGAAATAGTTGGGTGGGTTAAGGTAAGGTACCATAGTTTAGCTGAGTTAGAATGTTGCGACATAGTAAACGAAAACCTTGATGAAGATAAGCCATGTTTAGTTGTTGATCTAATTGACGAAAGGTCAAATTGAAGGGAAGGGTCTAGCGGGTGATTACATAAATTATAAAATTCTAATGATTCTTTAAAGTCTAGCGAATAAACCACTGTACTGATTGTTGAAAATTCAACAAATGGTCGAATACCCTATAATCATCAACATTTCACAATTACTTACCAATCAAGATTCGAATTATAAGTTAAAAGCAGTAATAGGCTCATCTATGTTAAAAAAGTCTAAAGAATGAGTAATTTTGATGAAGAAGTTAAAAGGAAGATAAAATAAACAAAAATTAGGCATACAAATAATAGGATTACCTTCCATAGATAAGAGAAAAAAGAAGGTGGGTCGATTACAAAAGCTCTATAAAGTCAGGATGGGTAATAATTGGTAGCATTTTTCAGTGTTGATAGAAGTACATTTATGAAAGTTAAAGTAGACCTAAAAAACCATTAAAAGATAAGAACAAAAAATTATAAGAGAACATATGACAAGGTTACATGTAGTGACCGATTTAAATTTAATTTAAAGGCTTTTCACAAGGCAAGGAAAGGCATAATAGCATTTCTTTGATAAAATAGTGGCTATACTTTTATGAGTTGTCAATCGAGTTTTAGAAGAAATTAATATACTCGCATAAAAAAGAAGTACAATGTATTTACAGTCTTTTCTCATAGTTGATACGATAACTTCCAAAGTAAACGCAATAAAGCGTGTGAATCTACAAAACTTGAAGCAAAAGATAGAATGTTGATATGATTAACTAAGTAGGATAAAAATTAAAATAGATGCACAATAAAAAATTATGTATGGTTACTTACAGTTTTTGCGAACGAAACTTCTGATAATCTTGTTTAAGACAAAAAATCTTGAACCAATGGTAATAAAAGAACAATAAAGCTTTTGAACAATTAAGATGTAACAAAAGCCAAAATGAAATTTAGAAAAAATAAATATAAACAATCTTATTGGTAATTTCCTTGAGTTAAAAAAATGTAATAGGTGGAGTTAGAAAATTACCAAAATAGGTCTTGAATCTTCATTGTTACCCGCTACATAAGCAGGCCCTTCAGTGAGTTTAGAAGAAAAAAAATTCTTCTGCTATCAAGTTTTCTAAATTTCAAAGAAAAAAATAGAAAATAAAATAAACAAAATTCGAATGAAAGATTTTGAAGCAATGTTCTTCATTTTGAACTGGAAATTATTTTAAGACTGAACTTTTTTAACTTATAAAAACACATGATTTATTTGTAATGGAAGAAGTAGAAAAATGATTGATTAAAAAAGACAAAGAATCGGGACAAAGAGTGTAAGAAATTTTGATTGCATTAATAACATTATAATACAAACTATTGTTACATTACCGATAAATATGTTGTCTCTGCAAGAAAGGCAAGCCTTTAAATTTTTTATAGCTAGCTTAATGTCGCCACCGTTAGCATTAAGGAATTGTTCAATACAAGTGTTGTTACAAAATTTCTTCTGTCATTAGGTAGAAAATAATGTTAATGGCAGCAACTATTTTGTGCACTATTGATATGATCTTGCTTCTTCATCCATTAAAAAATCGAAAGAGTAGAAATAGATAAAAGATCTAACCTAATTTTGGGAGAGAGAAGTTTGCGTAGTTAGATGATGTAAGATAGCTTTATTTTGTTGAATCGATTAGGGAAGATCTTTAAGCTTATATAACGTTTCTTTGTTCCTCATTTTGAACAAGTTAAGCAATACAAAAGGAAACAAAGAAGGGAAACAAAGAAAATAACTATGGCGGAAGATTTCACAAATGTAATTGATGAGAAAGAAAATTGAAACGACGAGGGACGAGTGTTTAAGAAGATTTCGTGAATATAATTGATGAGAAAGAAAATTGAAATGACGAGGGACAAATGTTTAAGAACATATTAAATGTTTTTTAAAAGCAAAATTAATTATTTTTAGATTATATTACTAACAACGTAATAAATTTCATTTATAACATTGGATTTTTAAATCAGCATATCTGTTGAAAGATTGTCTGTTGAAATCGGTGGTCGAATCTGTTGAAAGATTGTCTTTTGAAATAGGCCGTTGAAGATCATATTTTGTGATATGATGCAATTTATTTGTTCGGATATTAATTTCTTTTTAATGTTGTCAACAACTAACAACAAACAAATGAAAGGAAGAATTCATCCGACATAAACTTAGACTTGTGAAAACGATATAGAAGATGATGAATAATGTTGTGTATGATTGGATGTCACACATGCGTGATTTAATAATATATGGAGTTTCATTTGGTTGAATTTTTTTGTTCGAATCTACTGGATGGAAATTATGGAATTATTGTATATTATAGGTGTGACATGTTAAGTCAAATTCGTGTGCACCATGGTCACGGATGTGACATGTTAAGTCACACCCGTGAGACTTATGTGAGACTTAACGGGGAGAATCCAGTTGTTAATTAAATGGACGGTGAGATGAAAATTATGCATAGTCACGAGTGTAACATGTTAAGTCACACCAGTGAGACTCTTGTGAGACTTAATAAGGAGAATCCAATCGTTAATTAAATGGACGGTGAGATAGAATTTGTGGTCGTCCATCTCATTTGTTCTTATCACAAAAGTGGCATGTTAAGTCACACTAGTGAGACTTATGAGAGGCTCAAGAAGAAAAGAAAATAAAGGGAAAAATCCAGTGATTAATTAAATGGACAGTGGGATGGATTTTTGTGATCATCCATCCCATTTGTCCTTAGTATATATATACTTAATAATGTACTTAAATTATTTAATTTTTAAAACTTGAAAAACTATTAAAAATATTATTTTTAATTTTTAATTTTCATCAAAAAAGATAAAACGCATAAATAATATATATTAATTAAAGATGCTATTAATTTAATGATTAATCAGTAACGTTAGGTTTAAATTTATGTTATAATCAATATATTTGTGTTATTTATATTACAAGTAAAGTTTTTAAAAAATTAAAATGCGTAACTTAAAGAAAGTCTAGCAGTCATTTATTTATATATAATAATTATTTATTTATATATGGCCCCCACCGAAAGTGTTTATTAATTGTCTGAAACACCGAGCGAAGAGAAATGCTGGCATGTGCACTTGCACTCGCGCGTGGTAGAACTTCTGCTTCTTAAGTTCTAATATGGACACTCTACTTAGTGGATAATTACCGAAATCGTATTGGTAGATAATTATAAAAATCTTTGATAAAGAGATCCAAAACATAAAAGTCAACGGTCCAAATTTGGTTCAATTCACTGAATTGAGGTTGAACGCCATGTTTCAACATGTAAACCATTAGTCTAGGTTTATCTAATTTGATAATCATCTATTATAATTAAAATTAAAAAATATATTTAATAATGCTATTTGCAAACTTAAAAGTATTCTATTTTTAAATATAATAACTATTTTATAATGTAAAAAAAAATTTTAAATTCAATTATTTAAATTCTTTAATTTATAAATTTTTAACTTAATATTTTTTTTGGGATTTCATTATATAAATCATTCAAATAAATACAATAAGTTGATAGAGTACAAGATAACATTGAAGTATTACCAATGGTTTAAAAAGGGGATCGAAAATTAAATGATAACAAACACTTTCATTTTGTATGCACAGAAAAATCTGAGAGCTCAGTTATCTCAGTGACAATGTCAGGAAGAAGGGGATGTACAAAAACCGTAACAAATTGAAAATTTTGACTTTCTTCTTTTGTATATGTAGTTAGAACAAAAAAAGAATCAGTGAAGCACAACCTCAACCAGTGAATATTTTACCGTTTCAGTTCAGGAGATATTATGTTGGCAGTAAGTGGTGACTAGTAAAAGAGAAACATTAGTTACCAGCTCTCTTCAGGTATGCTAATACACCTAGTCCGGCAACTAGTGCAGCACCGGCTGCGACGGTCCGGTACGCGGCATTCCATGCGTCTGCATGAGCATAATCATAACTTTCATACCCATAGCCTCTTCTTCTCCGACCAGGGACCCCTGAACGATCTAGATGCAATCTCAGACCCTGCAAAGTTCTTCACTTGGTCAAGACTTACAAGCTTCGGATACCATTTACAATAATTTTTTTGTAGAATAAACCGAAATTGTATCAGGAAAGTTTTGGTGATCCTGTTATGGAACGAAAATCGGACAAAAGAATGGTTGTGTAATACTCTTTAGGAAGAGTTATTTTATAGCAATTGGTCTGATAGATTCTCCAAGTATCGAGGGATAGCAGGACATTGTACCTTCAAACCAGCAGACCTTGCATGTTCTACAGCCATTAAAAGATCATTATCTGATGCCAGAACAACTTTGTCATGGTCTTCATCTTCATACTTCAAAATTTATCACAAAATTAGAAGAAATGGATCAGCAGATAGAACCAAAAAATCCCAAGTAGCAATCAAAGTGCTAAGAGGCATACCAGAATTTGAGGTAAGTTGTTAGATTCTATCTCATTCCCTAGCCTCTGAAGGATTCCAGTTGTAAGAGATGTCAAACTTTTAGTATCTATTTCATAAAAAAAGAAAAAAGAAAAAAAAGAAACCAATTCACTGCTTTAGCATTTTACCAAATGTGGATTAGTTCTGAAACTAGGCTTAAGTTCCAACGTTACTGAGCCTAGTCCCATACAGCAATTGTTCGTATATTTTGGGAGAAAATTATAACAATTATCTTACCACAACTAAATCTATGCATCCGTCCTTTCTGGTCTTCTATTTTGAAAGAAAATACAGTTGACACTGTAGATGAAAGATAGGGATAAGATTTCCCTGTCTCTGTTCCATCAAATGCCAATTTCGTAGAACCTTCACTGAGAAAACAATTCTGTATGAGAAAAAACTATATGGAGGTTACTTCACAATGCTGATATCAAAGCTAACCATCGGGAATCCTCATCATCTTCATGTGGGCTTAAGGTCATGGCAGAATCCCAAAACTTTTGCAACATCAAGCTTGCTGCCTCGTTGTTTACCCCACCAGTGTTCCCAACCTGATTAACAAAGAAATGATGAGACTGCACCAGTATTTCACACAAGAAATCAGAATCTCAATGCGGCCTACATTTTCAAGAACAAACAGTATTGACTTACTGTGGCAACTGCAGCATGGGTTATATGAATCACATCAACAACAGCCACCACATTTCCATCTGTAGCCAAATATCCAGAATACCAAGTTACTAGGATGTTCAACAAATTAAATTAAATCTGCAAAAGAAGTACCTCTATCCAGCACAGGAAGGTGAAGAAATTTCCCATCGTGCATGATGTGCAAGGCATCTACAATAGGAGTATCAGTTGTTGCACATTCTGGATTGGGGGTCATGACCTACAAATATATAAAAAGGATGCTTAAAACAAAACATACTTCAAATCAGACAATCCATCTTTTATAATCCATGTACCAACGCCTACCACATGTTGCAATCATTGGAAAGATCTCAACTTAATAGCTCAAATGATGCATCAAGAATGAGAAGAAGGATACCTTCTCTACAAGATTGACATCAGGAGAAATATTTTGTGCTATTACTCGCATCAAGATATCCTTCGAGCTGAAGAATTGAAAATTCAGATCAAAGGCTTATCAATATTGACGGTAAAAGGAAGATGTCCAGTAGGAAAAGCAATTACGTAAGAATTCCTCGTGGTCTGTTATCAACTACCACCACTGCAGAGCTTGATCGAGATTCAAGCATCTTCTTTGCCACATCCGAAATTGTTTCGGTCGGGCCAACTGTTACAACCCTGATAAATTCAATGAATGTACTAAACTCAGAAGCTTGTAAGTCGTTTTATCTATGAAACAACTATAAATAAGATATCACATAATTTAACAAAGAATTGTTTATAAGCGCAAAATATTACCTACTTTGAATTCTCTGGAATTATTGTTGATAACGAGGGCCTAAACATTTGCTCTCTAAGTGTTTCAATCCACGTACTTGATCCTGCAAATCAACAACAAGAATAAGAAAACAGACGCATAAACCAAAATATTGCAGGAAAGTACACGATGTTCTATGCAAAATTAATGCATTCTACCAACCAGATGTACGCCAATTTTTTTCAACGCCTTCTACAGCTGCTGCTACGGCCTTTCCTTTTTCAACAGTTCTTTCCATACGAGCAATAGCATCATATAAACACTTTGCTATGTCAAGTAAAGCAATCACCTCACCATTCTCCACAACAGGCAAATGCCTAAATTTTCCTGCAGAAGACCATATTAGCGGGAGTGTTTGAAAGGGTAAAACAAAAATCAGTGAAATAGTAGGAATCTGTTCACAACCTTGCACCATCTTCTGGAGAGCTTCCACAGCGAGAGTATCAGAGAGTACAAAAACTGGGTTCCTGGTCATAAATTTGGAAACAGGTGTTTCCTTGATATTAAGCCCATAAGCAATAACTCTTGCTATATCCTGCAACAATAAGAGAATATTGCACGAAATCAAATATAAAGGTAAAGGGTGTCTCTGGATTCGGTGTTGGATGAGGCACACAGTGCACTTGGGTTTCTAGTCATACCTTGTCAGTTAGAATTCCACAAAGTAAAGCATTTGAATCTGTCAAGAGTAAGGCATCAACCCTACGAGCAGCCATTCGTTGACAAGCATCATAAACGCTCGTACTGTCAGGAAGAGTAAGTGCTTTTGACAAGCGTAATCTCTTTACTGTGCGCTCACCAGTTAGCCCCCTAATCGAAGTGCAGAACAAGTTTAGAGTTAATTAGAGCCGTCATTAAATTGCTTTTAGAGAAACAATCATATGTGAAAGAAGCTGCTTGAAATCCTTCACAATCATTCGCATGGCCGTTCAGGCAGGAACAAATGCTATTGATCACCTGATTTCAATTCGATAAAGAAAAAGAGAAGAAGAAGTATAAACCCACATGGTACGAGAAACGGTGAGAGATTTACGTGCACTATCAGGACCCTCTCCTTTCTCCTGCTTCCTGCTGTACGTCGACGAAGAATGCAACGATAGACTCCTCCTTGGACCGCCTTTACCGGTCATTTCCAATCCCAATCAACAAACAATCTCCGAATTTCTTAACTAACAATGAAACAAACGGTTAGACGCCATTTTTATGGAAATGTTGCATTTCAAAGTCCTTATCGTAATTCTGGAACGGAATAATTCACCAGAATTTCAAACGGAGGCTGCTTGGATCGCCCCAAGCTCGGAATCGAAAAGCAAATGTCAGAATTTAATAAGCACACCACAAAAAGGAAAATCCTCGAACAAGCCGAATCGAGAATTTCGGAGCTGGGCCTAGCTGATTTTGAAGATTTTCCCGGCAGGTCGGAATGCAATCGGAAAACTTGAGATTTTCCGGGGAAGTTGCACCGACCGGCGAGAAAGGAGAGGAAGAGAAATGGTGAAGACATCGGACAGAGAAGAAGCTAGCCCCTAGACCAATGTTGGGAGATGGCCGGGATTTTCTCACCGATTGAGGCGGAGCCAATAGGGTTCGACCACGTCGACCCTTGACCGGCTCCAATTTTACGGGAGCCTCTATCCTTTTCACTGGTCTAATCTGTTCCAATATATACTTATATAGTATGTCGTGAAATGACCCAATTATCCTTAAGAAAGAATTAAGACTCATTTAATTAAAATTTTTCAAATTTAACTCAATTTTATAATTATAATTCAAACTTAGGTAAGTGATACTTTAATATTCAAATTTTTAATTTTTAATTTTAATCTAAATTTAATATTTTTGTTAACGTGACTTATCATATAAAATAGAAATCTTAAATAATTAATTTAATTTTTAATTAAGTTCAAATATAAAAATTAATTCAATTCATATATTTTCAGCCATTTAAACTCTTTCTTGAAATTATATCGTTTTAACTGGAAATGATTTTTAGAACGTTTGACTCTCATCTACTAACTTTTAAACCATACCCAAATTTTCTTATTTTAAATTTTAATGTTATTAAATAGTATTTGTTGGATCTTAATGCTATTAAAATAGTACTCATTTCATTATAAAAGTGGTAGCAGAAAATAACGATAAAAACTTATTTAAAATTTTTGTAAATATGAAGATAAAAATAATATTTTAAACAAATGTTTAGTCTTTCTATTAATTAAGGATAAGACTACGTAATATTAGACTTCTTTAAACCTTACATATTATTGTTGTTGTTTTAGTGTTTGATAAGTTTAAATTACCTAGTTATGATATAACAAAAGTTATATTTATCACTAATATATTAAAAATTGTTAAAAACTTAATTTAATTAGGATTAGAAGTGTTTTTAAAAATATTAAAATATAACTTAATATCGTAAGTAATGGGAATAATTAAATTAGAATTAATTTACTAATGGGTTTGGGCGAATAATTTTACTAGCACGACTGTCATCCACCTTAGTCGGAGCGAAAACCATGCAATCCCTCCTACCAAAACCTAAGATGTTCAGACATCTGGCTGCATGGGAAGCTCATGACATGTGGTCTAACTGGCTCAAGAGTAATTGGGACAATTCTGCAACATCCCACTACCATAGGGTATATACCCAACTTCCAGGAACATTAAAGTATATATCCAACGATAATGGTATGTTAGAGCAAAACAAATCTAACTTACACATGGCATCATCTAACATAATCAGAAGTCGTTAAATTTTAAAACCATTCACTTCATTTATTGATAAAGCTTACACTGTTTCCATCAAACAAATATTTATAAAAACCTTATACAAGTGCTAGCAACACTACAAAAATAACAAAAACTGCATCACTTCTGGTGTCAATTGACAGACTTCTGAGACATTCTCTATCCAAAAGATTCCTTAAGTCCTGACTAAGGAACTAAGTCTCCTGTCTCGTACCTGAAAAATCACGTTACAATTTTTATGAGTTTTGCGAACTCAATGAGTGAACCATCATTGATGATTTCACTGGATTACAAACACATACCACATATT
>JAOSBN010000007.1:30200057-30219078 GCA_027563595.1 Erythroxylum suave
ATTTAATTACTTAGTAAATTATGTAAATAAATCAATTTGTAAAAAGGACATAAAAGGAATATGTTAAAAAGTAATTGGATAAAGTTGTCTTTTTGTACTTTTGATGCAATGAATAGTAACACACCAAATTTTTGGTGTGTTACTATTCATTGCACCATTTTGGTGTGAAGATTTGGTGTCTTCTTTGGAGTGGATTTATTGCACCAAAACACCAAATTTGGTGTTTTGGTGCCTTGGTTGGAGATGGCCTTACTTAACCCAATTGCTGTTAATTCTTTTAATACCCAAACCATTCATTCTCATTCATTCTTTGTTCATTTTTGCTATGGAAAATTTTGCATTAAATTGTTGAGTTTTATTTTTACTTTTCCTATGATAATATAATTATTATCTATTTCTTTTATTTGATATTATCTATTAATTATCTTATTAATAGTTATTTGTTTTTATTAAATCATTTTTTGTTTTTGAATAATTTAAATATATGTCTAAAATCATTCTATGATCCCACAAATTTTCCTTGTCTAGACTTTAATTAAATTTAAATGTTATAATTTATTTTATTGCCATGTTCCCAACTATATTTATTATTATTACAAATAAATTCCTAATGGTGACATGTAGTCTCCATAAAATCCGTATGGGGACTCAGGACCAACAATTTAACTGATCAATAACTCTATATGTTTATTTTATATTAATGCGCTACAAATGCTTCTTTTCCCCTTTCATGATTTGCCATTTAATAAAGATAATCTTGATTTACAATATATTCAGTTTTTTTTTCGGTTATGATTTTTAAATTTATTATATTTTCATAGAAGTGTTAATTTGCATGTATATTAAATATATTATATCAAATTTGTTGGCTGATGATAATTAATAATAATTAATGATGTAGTAACATATATAAAAATATTTTTATTATCTATTTAATCGGTTAATTATAATTCTAGATATCCATCTATTAATTATATGTTAATTGTTATTAAATATAACAGGATAGATGTTAGAGTAATTTTATAAATTAGGTCTATTTTACTAAAACAATCAATAAATTATTCTGTAATTTGTATTAATTATGTCAAAATTACATTATTGACTATAATAATCATGGATTAAATTTATTGAATCATTATTTATTACTTTGTACTTACCTAATTAATCAATATCTTCGTTGATTTAATCAGTTAATTAATTATGTGTAGATTACACCTAACAAAAAATGGATAGAGATTCTAAAATTAACAATAATTGGAAAAAAAACTTAATATGTTCTTAGTGAAATTAAAAATATATGAAAAAATAAAATAAAGATAAGACTTCATTCTTAAAAAATTTAATAAGATTTTATTAATATCTTCGTATTATTTTTTAAATTTTAAATTAAATCATATTTTAAAAATATTTACACATTTATCATAAAAAAGTGTAACGGGCGTGACTTTTTCTGGCACAACTGTGACACTTTACAACAATAGTCACAGCAGTGACCAGTGTCATGGTTGTGACATATTACTGTCACACCCGTGACACTTGCCAAACTCTCACGGCTATCTGTCACGGGTGTGACAGCTAATTCCATTTTTTACTTCTAATTAACTACATACCTTTATATAAACTATAAAATAAATAATCAATTATAAAATAATTAATCATATTTAACAGTAACATATATGCTAAATATTGAAATTGACTACTTAATCAACTATAAAACAATTTATTATAATTAGCAATAACAAATATACTAAACATTGAAATAGTCTGTTTAATCACGTAACTATAATTTAATAAATCAAAGAATTTATTATATACTAATAAGAATATTGAAATTAAAGAAATGATTAATTTATTAAAAATACGGTTACATTTAAGTGATTATTATATAGTAATTTTTTATAATTTATTTATCAATTGTTAATTGTTTTGTTTGTTTAGTTATAATTAATAATTATTAATATATAATTATTTTCTTGTAAATTTATCTATATAATCATGCTAATAATGATAATATGAATTAATTAATTGAATATTTTTTATTTTATTCATTGATTAAATGAGCTAAACGTTATCATTAATACAGAAATTTGTTAACTAACTAATTCAAATAAATTATAATATATTTATAAATAATAAAAACATAAATTTATTAAAAATACAGTTACATTTAATTAATTATTATATATTTAATATGTATATAAATGATTTGTTTCAATCAGTCAACGTCAAACACACCGAGCCGTCTTCGTTTATAATTACCCGTCTTCGTCAGCCACTTTTTCATTAAAATAACTGACAAGATAATTATTTTTTTACTGAATGAATTAGACACCGTCTTTATATTTTCTTTTCCAACAATAACTTCTTCAAAATCACTTCTCCAAACACAAATTTCTGTCTTCATACTATAAAAAGTTTATATTGTCTACAACTCAGCTTTCTACATTCGGGAATAAAGAGATTACACTCGGCTTTCCAGTTTCAGCAAAAAAGAAGTTGCAACTATCTGTAAGTTATCTTTATCCATCTTTGTAATTTTTCTCTTAATTTAATTTTTATTATTTTCATTTCTGATTTGTAATGTTAATTTTCATTCCTCCATATTCAATCTGTTAAATTCTTATCAACTTTTGTGTTCAAGTCGAATATCTCACACATCACCTCTACGATATTCATCTTTATATAATTACATAACAAGCGTTACATTTTTACGACTATATTATCTTGATTTTTACATTTTAAAAATGATATTCTCGTGATATTTATAAATTGCAATTGTTTCATGTTTTTGTCCTCAACTGTTATATACATATTTTTAACCGTTTGCTACAAGGGGAATTTTTTTTTCAAAGTTATGATTATTTGACTTATTACTTATTTTTTACTAATTTATATTAAAGCATTTTTATTTCATATCTTACTTCATCCATTTATATCTTAAATATAAAAATTATTAATAAAAAACTTATTCTCATAAATTATAACAATATATTTTTTCTTTAAATTTTTATAGGTTTTCTTATTATTCGCTGCCACCACTACTTTGTTCATTGTTGCAATAATCAGGTCTGTCTAATTTTGTCAAAAATGTAATATATATAATTTTTTATATTTGTTACTCGTTAATATGATGACTATTTTTTCTTTATTTACTTGTTTTGTTGAATGTATTATTGAATTGCTTTCTAAAACATATCGTTTCTTACATGTATTTTGTTGTATTGACTAATACAGTAAATATTATTGATTCATGATAATTTGTTTATTAAATATATGATTTGTCAAATGGATTCTCTTATATTCATCCATATAAATGAGATTATTGCTTCATTTTTTAATGATGTTATTTGTAAACATTTAGTCATCATTTATTGATGTATCTGAGCATCATTAAATAATTTTTACAATATATATATATATATATCTAACCTTATTTAATATTATTAAGAAAATATATATAATAATATAAATAGTATAGATTTATATATATATTTGTCACGTTTTTATAGCGGCAATATTTAAAATTTTCTAAGTCATATTACATATGGATATATGAAGAATGTAAATATTGTCTAACTTCAGATATGGATAAAAATGCCAAAAGACGTTAAAGGTATGTTGAAATGCCAGAATTTTTACGACGATTAAGAGAAACTTGTGCTTCAAAAAAGAGATGCACTACTTTACCTGTAGTATGTCAAGCAGTCAATAATCAACGTTCAGATTTTTTTGTTGATACTAAACCTTCCAACCGCCAATTGTATTTTCATCAATCAACTGGTCAACTATTAAAAAATAGATCTCTCCATTTTAATATGAATTGTGTTGATCCGACTCATTCTTCTCTCCAACAAGAAGAAATTATTCGTACCACATCAAGGTTGCAAACATCTAATGTAACGCTATCTTCTTTTCCAATCCAACTTAACTCAGTCACACATGTTGATAATCAAGGTATAAATTTTATTACGTATATTTTTAATATTTGTGATATCATTACTAGACAATGTCAACAACCTTTTTTTTTTAAGGGATAAACTGTCACCCTTCGTCAAAGTTAGCATCGTTGCAGAATTTGCCTCCTGAGGCTCATCAACTTCGATTTGTTCCAAATTGTGAACATTATGATGTGAAAAGATTTTATCTTGAACCTGGACAAATTTCTATTGTTGCCTCTCAAATGCCATATGCTTTGAAACGATTTTTTATTGACAATGATGAAGAATCAGACCATTTCAGAAAGAACGTTCGTACATATAATAATAACCTAGCTTTTACTTCATATGGAGCTAGGTATGTCGGGAACTAACAAAAAACAAGAAAGGAATTTATACATTTCGTGTCCAAGGTCAAGTTTATCATTTCCTTAACACTTTAGTTTCAACATCTGATAAGGTATCTGGAATCTAGCTCTATTTCTTTGATACTGATGAAGAACTAAAAAGAAGGACTAACTCTCGTCATAAACTTTGCAAGAATACATTGAAACAGATTATGGTGATTCTAAAAGAGAATCCTTATGCCAAATTCTTTCGAAGTCTTAGGGAGATTCCATCACTTGAGAATCATGCAATAATCCTAAAGTGTTATCCTGGGCTTGATCAACGTGTTTATAATCTTCCCACTGCATCACAAGTGGTTGCTATATGGACTGAGATTGATGATGAACACATTAATAAATGTCCTCACATCCAAGTCTATAGTCGCTTGGGTCCAAGTTATAGAATTCAATCTTATTATGCATGTTATGATCCTCTTTAATATCCTCTGTTATTTCCTCGTGGTGAATCTGGATGGCATCGTGGAATCAAATGGCTTTCAAAGACAAACAGGAGCAATGTCTTTGATGAGGGAATTCATGCTCATATAAACTCTTTCACTTATGCACCTGAATTGTTTGCTATGGAAAACACAAGCAAGTTTCTTTTCCTGTTTGATCTTTTTGAAGATATTGTTTAATTCCATCGTTTTATTTATCAAATTCACCTTCTTTCCTACTAGCTATGAATGAAGCATACTTTGAAGATGGTTTTGTTTCCACTAGAGAATACTACTGTTATTGACTCCAAATGAGAGAAGATGATGAATCTATTTTACTCCATAGCTTCAGATTGCTTCAGCAATTTGTTGTGGGAACTTATATAAAGATTGAAACATCTCGATTTGATTTTCATAGAAAAAGATAAAATGAGATACGGATAGAAATATTACAAGGTGTTTTAGATAGCGTTAGTGTTGGTCAAACACATGGTTCAAGAATTGGTCGTCGAGTTGTATTGCCAGCTTCATTTATCGGTGGTCCGAGGGACATGAAACGATGTTATCTTGATGCAATGGCTTTGGTACACAAATATGGTAAACCTGATATTTTTCTTACCATGACTTGCAACCCTGGGCACAAGATCGACCAAATTTATTGGCTAGAGTATTTAGAGCAAAATTTGAAATTCTCAAGAACGGGTTGATGAAAAAGCAAATCTTTGGAGATGTTGCCACATTTGTTTATGTAATTGAATTTCAAAAGCGTGGATTTCCTCATGCTCATCTATTGCTGATATTTAAACCACATTCTAAATTGTTAAATCCAGATTCCTACGATCAAATCATATCCACTGAGATACCAAATCTTGATCAAAATTCCCGGTTATATTCTCTTATCATTAAACATATGATTCATGATCCTTGTGGTTTTATAAATAAAGATTGTCCTTGCATGAGAAACGGTGCGTGTAAAAATCATTATCCTAAGAATTTTGCTCCTTTTACTGTTCATGGTGAGGACAGTTATCCATGCTATAGGCGAAGAGATAATGGTAGTAGAGCTAAAATTTGCAGACAAGAGATTGATAACAGGTGGGTGGTTCCTCACAATTCGTATCTTTTGATACTAATTGATTGCCATATAAATGTCGAGATATGTTCAACTGTGAAGCTTGTCAAATACTTATACAAACATGTTTTTAAGGGCCATGATCTTGTCAACTTTAGCGTTGTCGATCAACAAAGCACAACTGATATTAATAAGATAAGTAATTTCCAAGAAGGCCATTGGATTTCACCCCCTGAAGCTTTATGGCATATATATGAATTTCGCCTGGCTGAAATTAATCCATCAGTTTACCTGCTGCAAGTTCATCTCCCAGATCATTAGTTGATTTCCTTTGATAGAAATGAAGATCTTTTCCATTTGATGAGAAAGATTGACTTCTCAAAAACAATGCTAACTGAATTTTTTAAAATGAATTTGACAAATAAAAAGGCAGAAGAGATTAGATGTTTGTATAAAGATTTTCTTGAATATTTTGTTTGGAATCGGAAATAAAAAACATGGACACAAAGAAGTCGAAGAAAAGTTATAGGAAGATTGGTTACTATTGACCCCAAAGGAGAAAGGTATTATCTAAGGTTATTACTCACACATATTAAAGGACCAACATAATTTGAATTCACTAATGCAATTTTTATAATAACAAATTCAATTATAATATTTTTTTGGTAAATCAGTAAAGAGATAAATTAAAAAATTTATGTACAACAAAAGTTTCCCAAAAATGGCAAACGGGTACCTATAACTGTTCCACAACAAATAAATTCAAGAGCAAGCTAAACCATTGATTACACAAAAACCATATCAATGATCAGCTAAGCAATTTCACAACCTTGCCTGCAAAAGACACAAGCAACAAAAACAATACAGTTCCTAATAATCCTCTCCACTAATAATTGGGGACGAAGGGTGAGCATCCGTTCATTTCCTGATCAGTAGTGAAAGAATTATAACAATATTATTTATTATAAATAAATTAAATTCACGACATGTAAATTTATGTCATTATTATAAATTATTATTTTTTAAAAGTATTAACTAAATTTGTATTTGAACAAATTTTCATTTATTATTCATAAAATTAATAAGAAATTAAATAATAATTATCATAAACAAATTAAAGTAAAATCACATGGCATTGTCATTCAGTCACCCTTGTGCCTGTCACCCTTGTGCCTGTCACCCTCATGCTTATGCACACCCTTATACTTGTGCACGAGGGTGACGCGTCACTTTGATACGAGGGTGCCTATCACCCTCTTGCACAAGTATGAAGGTGACGCGTACCCTCATGTTTGTGCACGAGAGTCAGAGTTTCGTGTCGGTAACCCTCGTGCACAACCAGGGTGACATTTAATTTTCATATTAATATATCAATTAATTGATAATATACCAATAAGCATTTGTAATAATTTTATTACTTAATTAGATTGTGCTATGTATTCTTTAAAATATATTTAAATAGTAAATTTTAAAACTATTACATTTTTAAATTTCACATTTTTATGAATTAAATCATACCATTATTACAATTTAATTTATTTTTTATTTAAGTAGGAACTAAATTTAAAATCAATCAAATATTTATTAAACCTATAAATGTATACGCGTATATTCTTAAATCACACCTGCGAATTCACTGATGCAATTTTTATAATAACAAAATAAATTATAATTATATTATTTATTAGAAATAAATTAAAGTCACGGGATGACATCTAAATTTATGTCATTATTATAAATTATTATTTTTTTAAAGTGATAACTAAATTCATTTTTAAACAAAATTTTATTTATTTATTATTAAAATTAATAAGAAATTAAATAATAATTATCATAAATAAATTAAAGTAACAGGTCATGACATTGTCACCCTCGTGCATATGCACGTGCGTGAGAGTTTGATGCTGGTCACCCACCTACACAAGCATAAGGATGATGCGTCATCCTTATGCTTGTACACGAGGGTGACACGTCACTTTGGTATGAGGGTGCCTGTCACCCTCATGCAGGGTGACTTGTGCACCCTCATGCTTGTGCACGACGGTCAGAGTTTGATGCTGGTCACCTTCGTACACAAGCATGAGGGTGACCGGTCACCCTCATGCTTTTGCACGAAGGTGACATGTCACTTTGGTATGAGGTTGCCCGTCACCCTCGTGTACAAGCATCAGGGTGACAGGCACCCTCATGCTTGTGCACGACAGTGAGAGTTTGATGCCGATCACCCTCATGCATAAGCATGAGAGTGAGGGTGTCTATCACCCTCGTTCACAAGCATGAGGGTGACGTGCACCCTCATGCTTGTGTACGAGAGTGAGAGTTTGGTGCCGGTCACTCTCGTGCATAAGCATGACGGTGACATATAATTTTCATATTAATAAATCAATTAATTGATAATATACCAATAATCATTTGTAATAATTGTATTGGTTAATTAGGTTGTGTTGTCCATTCTTTAAAATATATTTAAATAGTAAATTTAAAAACTACTACATCTTTTTTATTTTAAATTTTGATGAATTTAATCATACCATCATTATAATTAAATTTAATTTTTATTTAAGTAGAAATTAAATTTAAAATTAATCAAATATTTATTAAACCTATAAAGTCAGGGTGACACTTTTAAGTATTGAAATTGTCTACTTAATCAAGTTACTATAGTTTAATTAATCAAAGAAGCTATTATATACTAATGAGAATAATGAAATACTGCATATTTTTAATTTAAATTTTTTTAAATTTAATCATACCATCATTATAATTTATTATTTGTTTTCTTTCTTTTCACAATAATCAACAGACATAGTTAACATTAACTACTGCTTTTGTAACTTTTGTTTGTCTGCAAACTTGAAAATCATAATAGCTAAAAAGAAACCCTCCTTTTGTTTATGATGCTACAGTTCTAATGAACTCTTTATCTCAAAAATTACCATAGGCCAACAAGATTTACAATTTAAATTGCCTATTCCAACTACCATGACAGAATTTATAGCTTATGAAGAAGGTAGAGGCGATGGAGGTGGAGATGGCATGTGGAATCCCTGCATCTCCCAAGCCTTGTGCTTTTTCTTTTCCAGTTTCCGCTGTTGACAGGCAATCAATTCCATCTGTTCATCTATCTTATTAAATATCTCTTCTCTTTTTTTGTAATTGTAAGCCTTGCGCATTTTCTTTTTGAGCTTCCGCTGTTGACGGGCGATCAATTCCATCTGTTCATCCATCTTATTAAGTCTCTCTTCTGTCTTTGTTGTAATTGTCAACCATCTCATTAAGTTTGTCTTCTGTCTTCTTGTAAGTGTCACCCAACAATACATATACTTCTTCCCAATCCTTTGGCGCTTATTCTTCCTCACTTGATACGTACAAGCCTAAAGCAAATTGAACACTACAACCCTCCCTGAGAACCTGGGCTTCACTGTAGTACGTGTCCGATGATCTCGAAACTCCATCTTATCATGACAATATTTCGGTGCGTCTTAAATATGGAACATCAAAATACTCGCGACGAGCAAAGGTTAGTTCGCTAACATCAATCTTAAAATGTTAAGCCAAAACAGTAGTTAAATAACCCATTCCTATGGATCTTTTCTTCTTTGTCACAATTTGAATGAGAGATTGTGAGAAAAGAGAGAACACATTAGGTTTAATCCTTTCATCTATACAAAATAATAAGAACAATTCCTTAAAATAACACTTATTGCTCTGAGTTTTCTTGAACACAATATGACACATTAATTTATGCAGTAGTAGCCGATCAGCATACGTAATGTGAGAGTTGGTTGCATTGTGAGGATCAAACTCAGAAAAACCAGTTACAAAGTTCCAATAAATTGCAATCGAGAAGTTCTGATGACAATCTTCTACCTCTGATATAGAAAAATCAAAAAGTTGGCGTAACAACTTCTCATCCAAAGTACAAAGCTGACCTTGTAGTCTAAACCAAAATCTCCTAGGTTTACTTGATTCAAACTTCAAGGAAGTAAAGAACTCTAATGTAAGTTCAAGAAAAATGGGATAATCTATCTGAACAAATCGTCCCCAACCGCCTCTATTAGCCAATGTCATTACTTTATCTTTCAATCCAATATCTTCTAACACTTCAAATTTAAAATATCGTGGCACGAGAATTAGTCTACTTTTAAGAGAGGCAACCTTAACCCTTCTTCCGCCGTGTAAATGGGAAAAGGAGTGTCATAATTGGCTGCAATATCAACAACCATTTCATCTCTCAACTCGGCTTCAATTTGCAATGCACTTTTCTTCGATCTTGGAGGCATAATGGCCTAAAAGCTTGCAAAAAATACCCAAACAAATACGACAAATTTAAAAACCCGAAAAGATAGAACCTGCAAAAATGCAGGAATACAGGAAAAACAAAAACACAAATAACAAAAATGTCAGCAAATATCAAAGTTTTAATGAAAAATTAAAACTTACTTAAGAGATTTTATGAAAACTTTGAACAAAATTAGTGACTGTAAACCGACTGTGAAAGGAGGGTTCAACGATAGAAAAGTAGGAAAAGAGGCACGCAGAAATCCTTTATTCAATTTGTGCCACTATAACTAATAATAATTACATAATTAATTATTATTTAATCATAAAAATTAATAATTAAATAATTAACAATGATTATTATTACTAAAAATATGAAACAATTTAAAAATATTTCATGTCAAGGTCACGGGATGTTGATGAGAAAGGACCTATAACAAGAAAAATAATGCGAATTACTTCCAAAAATTATTAAATTATTTTAATTCTTTTATTATTATATAGTTTATACGACTAATAAATTATTTTTGAATTTATTTCAATATACACTAAGAGATTTCATATGATTAATAATTATCATAATATGATCGATTATTTTTTTGAATTTACTTCAATATTTACTAATAGATTTCATATGATTAATAATTATCATAATATGATCAATTAAATGTTAATACGTCCTATTTAAATATATGATAAAGAATACTTATCACGACCTAATTAATAGAATTATTATTAATGATTATATTATTTGATTTATTAATGATAAAGTTATAAATTTTTTTAACGATTTGCTAGAAGTGAAGTTTTTTCTCCAAGTTATGATTATTTGACTTATTACTTATTTTTTACCGGTATACTATTCTTAATATTACATCTTTATTATTAATAAACAAATTTCAACAAAGTCACACCCGTTACTAATCAAAATTTTTCACAGCACTCACCAATCACACCTCATCATGTTAGAACCTAATCATGTACTGATCATGTTAACCTATTAACTAATATAAAAATTCAACAAAACTTCTACAACAAAAACGTCATCACTATATAAACATTAAAAGCCGCATTTGTACTATTCAAAAATCACAAATTTTCTGCTCTAATAATAAACATTCACAATGCATGTATAAGTGTTGTTTTGAATTACATCAGCATCCGAGCCGGTTTCTACCCCTTTAAACTTCTCTCCTCTTTCTTCTTCCAATTTTGTCTTCTCTTTCTTCTCCTTTTTTCTTTCGAATAACATTAATAAAGACAATTAGTAACATTTACTAATCAACAATTACATCAACTTAAGATAAAGAAAAAAAACCAGTCATTAAAAACATTCAACCGTAAAAACACAAGCATATACAAAAAAACAATAATAACAACAAATTATTTTCTCATTTAATAATTAAAGATGTTAAATGATCATTTTCACAAACACAACCAAAGATTTTAAAACTCATAATATTTCGTGAATAAACTATTACTTACATGTATAACCATAATCGACAAGTACATAAACTAAAAGACCACTAACAAGTGTGATAGACACTCACTCTATTATGCTTTTTTTCATTACTCAAAGGTTAAAAACATTCACTCATTTTCCATTTCATGTTAAACATCAACCATAAGCTTGCTAGGTAATCCAATCTTCACTACTATATATCTAACACGGACATTAATCCAAAGGTCTTTATTTTGGTAGTAATGAGGCCTTTGTAAAGGTATGGAAAAGATAAAATTTTGGTTGATTGAGCATTTAGAATGATATGTACCAATAAAATATAAAACCCATCTTTTTTCTTTTCAAAAAACTTCTTTACTTTTTCATTTAACCCTTTTCCTTCTTTCTATTTTTTTTCCTTTTTTCTTTTTTTCTTGCCATTTTGTGATTCCTTTTTTCTTTCCTTTTATCCCTTTCTTCTTCAGTTGATATGATTCCATTTTTTTGTGGACATTCAACAGCATATATCCTAAATTTTCTCCCCTTTTTCTTTGTCTTCTTCAGTTGATATCATTTCTTCTTTTTCCCGATGTGCAACAACAGATATACTTTTTAAATGCTCAACTTGCCCTTATGGCAGGTACAATCAAAGGAGATCAACAATAAAAGATAAAGCTCATGTTTTAGGTTTTACCCAAAAAAAAAAGGTTTTGTGCAAGCTCAACAGGGTTAACTAAGGATAATAATATGGTGACTTTTTAAGCTTTGGAGTTATATCCTAAATGCCTTCATCATTTTACTGTCTGCATAAGATAATGTATTCTTGACTAGTATTCGCAGGCAAGTTCTAGATTTGTTTAACATAAAAAAACACTCTCAACAACAAACACTTTTAATTAGTCTCAAATCCTTACCGAATGAAGGTGTTATTCATCTATCACAACAAGCTAATACCATTTCAATTGAAATTCGAATCAATCAAGTCATGCATGCAAATATATTCATTCAATTATATTATGCATTTATAACCTTTATTAAGTTGAATCAATAATCACACATCCTTAACTATTAAACAAAAAAATAAACATAATACATACGACAATCATAGCCAACATCATGGGAAATTAAATCAAAGATATAACATGCAAATAACACTAGCTAAGTCAAATAATGAAATAAAATAGATTTAATTACAAACAACCAGAATCATCAAACACAAATTAGAAATACAATACTAAGATGAAGGAGGAAGCTTTATGGAATGAAGATTCAAATTTGCTAAAGAATCCTTGATCTCCGCAATATTTGCCTCCATCCTTTGTAACCTCTCATCCATTCGCCGTTTATGAACAGTCAATTGATTCATTAGCGATAAATATTCAACAGAAGTAGGTCCAACAAGAAATTGCACACCTTTGTCTACAGATGGACCTTCCCTTTGTACACCTTTACCTCTTTCACATCGACTGTGCTCACTACCTGAAGGTTTTGTCGCCTCATCGCTGATAACAACATAACGATCACCTTGCTGCTTCGCAATCTTCATTGATACCAAAGACTGCAAATCTAAACTAGAATTCCCTGCAACTAACTGCATTCTGGTTCTCTCAGTTAGTAAACCTAAATGTTCTACAATTTGAGTTATAAACACCCCAACAACTATTTTCCCAACACTAACATTCAGTGTATTCATCATATGCTGACTTAACCACGAACCAGCATTAAACTGTTTACCATGCACCATACACCACAACATAAAAAATTTTGATTTTGAAACTGCACCCTTACTATCTCCTCTACCAAAAATTGTGCAAGTTAAAAACCTATGAAGATAGCGTAAGCTAGGATCCACTAAAACTGACGATTTTGACCTACTTGGACAAAAAATATTTGTTGAATTTGTAATTTCGCTCCAAAATTCTCTAGGCCTAAATTCGTCGTCATAACCATATAACTCACTATGTGGAAATCCAAATATATCATTCAGATCATTTAAACCAATAGCATGCATCCTATTCATTGATCGAAATATCAACTTAATCGAGATGCCATCTTCATTACAGGTTACCTTTAAAGTTGATAAAAATTCTAGAGTTAATTCAACATATAAATTCTTCCTAAAATTTGCAAATCTGTCCCATCCTATGTTATGCAATAATTCATTGACACGATTTGCAATTCCTAAGTCAATTATAGCTTCATGATCAATAAATCTATTGGAATAATGTGACGATCTTTTAAAGTTTCATACCTTGATTGGTCCTGAGCATTGTAAAACTGAAGATAAGGATTACCTAGATCATGGACATCGCCTGCTTCTGAAGATGAAGATACTCCAAATCTAGTACAAGGCATGATCTAAATAATAATCAAGAATCAAAATATTTTCGTTAATCTCAAACCAAAGACAACAATTTATTCCTTAATTAGATTTAGAACAGTTAAATATAATAAACAAACACAAATTCCCATGGAAATATAAAACCAGCAAGTTATAACATGAACACAAATTCGTTTTAAATATACATACTCAAATAAATAATGATAAATTTCAAAATTAAAACGAAAATAATCATAATCATTCCCGTTATTTAATTAATCAAAACATTTTAACTATGCTTTTGCTAACCCTACACTAAACATATAAAACTAAATATGCCAATCAAAAAAAGAAAAGATGATTTCTTTAACTTTATGTTACATATAAACAAAACAAAGTTTGTGATTTAAATTTAAAGACAAAATGATACAAATTTGCACTAGCTAGGAACCTTATCAAATGCATTTGTTGTTCACCAAAATCATCCCCAAACAAAACATCTTCTCAATTAACTAAAATATAACATAACACAACTAAACCAATTCAATTTCATTACCAAAACATTAAAAAAAATTAATTCAATACATTTACAATTATATAATATGTTAGGTTTTCAATCAATCATAAAAGATATTAACCTAAGCAACCTTCAATTTTAAGAATATTAACATTTCAATCTAACTAACCAAGCATCATCCGAATTTTCCCAATCACTTCATTCATCAAACACTTAGATCTTTACAAAATATTGACTTCTTCTCATTCTCAATCTAACCTAACAAATCTGTTAATGTAACTCAAACAAAACAAACTTACCTTATATGTAAAGTCTACATAAAAATAATGAAAACTATAAACAAAGAATTATTCATTTTGAAAAATTTTAGACATCATTTTGCAAAAAACAACCCCCTCCCTCCGGGCCTCCGCTGCTGTCACTGCAAAATTTCGTTTCACTGCTTCGCATTTTTCGTTCTTACTCACTCTATCTCTCCCACTCTCTCTTGTTCGGTTACTCTCCGCTCCAGCAACTCTCTGTCACACACTTCACACTACCTCATTATCTTTTCGTCGCAGTCATGAATGCAACACAACACCAGAAGCGGAACAAACTCACACTACCCCATTATCTTTTCCTCGCAGTCATGAACGCACCGCAACACGCGAAAAAGAACAAACTAGAAGAACAAAGTTTTAAACTTGTGTTATCTTACCTAGTCTCAAGAAAATTGATGGATGTTGTTATTGCGATGTCGCCGTCTCCCCCAAATTTCAAACTCTAGGGTTCATCAGGAGCTTTTCTGCGAGATCCTCAAGCTCAAATCTTACCTGAGAAGACATGAAATAATCGATTAAACGAAGTTTAAGCAAGGAAAGATGCATCCAGACAGAATTTTCTCACCTATGGATATTCCTATAGATTTTAAGCAGCGATTTGCAAAGGAGTAGGAGTTTTTACCCCTTTTACCATCTGTCGTCCACTCTTTATGTAGTGGCTCCTGATAGGCTGTCGTCCAATGCTTGTTGATACTCTCTGCTTCTAACAATTGTATTTGGTTTGTTTACCTTTTGCATTGCCGTTTTGTCATAGGAGAGTATGCTTACTCTCCTTGGAAGTGAACCCTGGATGGCAACGAAGAACCCTCATGGAGTTGAGGCTAGGGTTTAACCCAGCGAACTAAGGAGTGGATAAACTACCTGTTCAAGCTGTCTCATTCGAAATCAAGCTAGCCCTCCTGAACATACTTTAATAGAATGTCCAATTTTATAAGTTGTATTGTTCTTGAATCTCCACTATTTTGAATATATTCAATTTTAATTTTTCAAAAAAATTGTTCACGGTCAAACAATATATAACAATTGTTATAAATATAAATTATTGTTATATGATTTTTGAAAAATGGTTAATGTAAAATTATTTATTATAAGGTATATATATTAAAGGACTATTCTCTATTTTTTAAAAAATTCTAGGATTGTTTTAAAATTTTTAACAATAATCTAATTGCAATATAAACATTTAAAATTTTACAGCTTTATTTAATTATTCTTTTATAATATTCTAAATTATCTATTATTAATATTTCTATGATAGCTCCTTTCTTTATATACATTTAAAAATTTAAATGCTAATGATTCAATGTCAAATTTTAAAATTTTATAATCTGTATTTATGCATTACTAATATAGAATGTTAACACTTTTTTATTTTCTTAACTAATTAAATATTTATAATTTTTTCGCAGCGTGTTAAACTAAGTTATTGCCATTTTTAGACCTTAATTAACTATAATATTTAATTCATAACAAAACACTTAACATTTTCTAAATTTTATCACTCAAATAAATAATTTTACTAATCCATTTCTTTCATCTCCTCTTCCATATTTTCGATAACTTATATATTTTAAATAATTCTTTCAAGATTCTTCTATTATTGTAAATTACAACTTTAAATTCTTATAATTTTTTAATTTACTTTATCTATTTTCCAAATTTATAACAGACACGTTACACTATACAACTTCTTAATTATAAATGTCTATTTTTTACTTTATTATAAATGTCTACTTCTACAAATAACAAATTAAAAATGTTTATAATTTGTTATGATTTTTTTGGCTAATAATTAAATTCGAAAATTTTTAAATCCTGGTTTTATTGTTATATTAAATTTATATAATTACATATGCAATTAAATTCATAGGATTTGCGCAGTAATAACTCTGCTAGTACAACTCTGACACATAGGATTTAGGAAGAATCTCAAATAATTTATTCAATCCGTGAATTAAACCAGAAGGATTTTATTTTAAAGGATTTCAAGTCATTCAGACCATTTGGACTATTCCCCCATACCTAAACCTAATTTAAATCTCCATTAACTTGAATCTGACCTGTTAATTAAATTCATATTTCTTACCTATAAATTATTTAAATTAATTGAAGATTAGGGAAACAATTATAATTAAACATAATATTGATGGGTTCTTTAATAATTTTTACTAAAATTTAAATAAGCTCTAATATTTGACATTTATAAGTTAATATCCATTTACTAAATATCTTAGTTAATCAAATTTTAATAATAATATCATGATTAGTAAATTTTATATAAGATCTTATTTATGTTGTAAGAAAATTCTTTAAAAATGGTTTAAATTTTGAGTAATATCACATTATAATTTATATAAAATAAAATTATTTTTTCATTAAATCTGTTATAACTAAATAATATAAAACCTAAAAAATATTAATAAAGTCCTTACAGTTACTTTATTTATTTAATATTTAACTTGAACGTAATAACATACTCAACATTGACAATACTAAAAAAAACATTATTGTAAAAATATTTTATTTTTACAGATTTTTCATAATATTAAGAAAAAAAGATTTTTTATTTTTCATAAATAAAAGATTTTTTATGAAATTATATTAATTTTAAATAAATTAACTCATAAATTTGGAAGTTTTTTAAAGAACTATTGCCTAATATTTGACCTAAATCATATCTTAACATTGAAAGCCTGCTAAGAAATAAGTAATAAAGTCTTAATGGGCTCACTTAATCCAAGTAATCTGAGCCCAACAAGGATATTTCTGTCTGCAGGTAATCCTAGCCCAACAAGGACTCTTCTCTCTCCTCCTCTCGTTCCTAAATTTTCATATTGGGCGACTCGTCGGTACGACGAAGCTCTGGTACAGTGAACAATGGCAACAACACTAGCTCGCATCTCAAGAAGAACCCTAGCCTCCGCCCTCTCACGGCACCCCTACCTCCTTCACCGCGCTGTGTCCACTGAGGCATCGGCGAAATCGATAACGCCGTCGGCTGATCGAGTGAAGTGGGACTATCGAGGTCAGCGGCAGATAATCCCGCTGGGGCAGTGGGTCCCTAAGGTCGCCGTTGATGCCTATGTGGCACCAAATGTGGTTCTAGCAGGTCAGGTCACGGTCTGGGACGGGGCGTCAGTTTGGAACGGGTCGGTTCTTCGGGGCGATCTCAATAAAATCACTGTCGGTTTCTGCTCCAACGTTCAAGAGCGGTGCGTTATTCATGCCGCGTGGCATTCGCCTACAGGTTTGGGTTTTCTTTGTTTGGGTTATGATGTTAGGGATTTTGTGTCCAATTGGATTTGCTTTATTAAAATAACGGTGCTTTAAATTATTTGGAGGTTTTATGATTGGTTGAATTGTTAGTCTGGATTTGTGGTAGGCTTTATGAGATTGGATTAATGTATTTATCTGAAATTAAGCTGAAGCTTCCAGTGAATGTTGTGAAGTATGAGCATAGTTTAGCTGATACGAGTTTGATAAAATGGGTGAAATTATGTTTGAATTGCTTTGGCCTTGGTGCAAAAGATAGTATAGCTAATTGAGATAATGCTGGCTGGTGACTTGGAACTAATGGGCATAGCTAATTGAGATAATGCTGGCTGGTGATTTGAAACTATGGGGCCTTGGTACAAAAGACAGTATCGCTAATTGAGATCATGCTGGCTGGTAACTTGGAACTATGGTGTTTTGTGACTTTAAGTGTAATTAGAATGTGGTTTCATGTAAGTCACGTGTTTGAGTAATTGACTTACATCAATACTTTGTCTGGTTATGCGTAATTTGTGCCTTCAACTTGTGTCAGTGGACGACTGTGTCTGTGATTAGGTTGCCTTCTTTGTATCCGTGTGTATGGACAAGCAAAGAAGGTTTCATTTCAAGATGCACTTGTGCTCATCAGAAGTATGTGCTTGAAACCATGATTTGACATTTGTCTTTTTGCCAGTTACTCAACTGGTTCTAGAAGGTTTGTTATCTGTAACAACTTACATGTTATTTGAAAGGATATCAATATCCATTTTTTCTCATAAAAAAGATGTGATGCAGGACGAGTAGAAGGTATATCAAACTAGTGGTTAGGACTGCTGTTGGAATTTGAGTTTTAAGTTCTGAATTTCAACTTAGGTTGTTGGAATTTCAAGTTTTGAATAGACAGTATTTTTAGGTTTGATATGGCTTATTCCAGCAGCCAGATTTTATAAGCTTTGTGGGTCTTAGCTACTAGTTTAATATATCATTTACTCATCCTACGTCAAGATTTGCTTGAAATCTTCATCTAGCATTTAGTCTTTGGATTTACTAGACTGCTGCG
>JAOSBN010000007.1:30232525-30250805 GCA_027563595.1 Erythroxylum suave
TAAGGATATTGTGAAGAAGGTCTTCGTTTATCGAGTCAAACCCTGTCATAGCCATCTCCATCGGCTTTTGGTTCTTCAACGATGACGACGATGCTTTCTCCATGTGAGCAAGTAAGGATTATAATTTACGTTATTTGTAATCTTATAGTCACAAAGCAACGATTTTATCAGTTGCTTCAATTGCTTCGAAGCTCACCCTCAATAGTATAAAACTAATATAAAATTAGTACCTACATTTCTAAGTAATCAAAATTTTAAAAAAAGTTAATATGAAAGATGTTAATTTTCATTATTTAATAGCATTGTCTTTCTTATTTATCAGTTGGACTAAAAAAGTGTTTTTCTATTATTTATTCGAAATACTTAAACAGAAATTATATTTAAAAGTTCCTTAAAAATTAATAATTAATTATAAAAATATTTAAACAGTAAAATAAGAAAATGTCAAATTATGTGAAACCTAATGTATTTAATTCTTAGTTAAATTTAACTTAGCTATTAGAATTATTTCATATTAACGTAACAAAATAATCATCTCTAATATTTAAAATTTTTCATATTAGCTTTCTGTTGGTAACAAATTGGATATTAATATTAAAATCATATAAGCTTTTAATTTCATATGATTCAAATCTTGTTAATTGAAAGTCTCATATATCAATTACCTATCCATTTTAAGGAACTAAAATGTAATTATCTTTTTTAAAATTCTGTTAACTTAATGATTTATAACTTCAAATGTTAGAACTAACTCTATAATCTATAATCCTAAGAAGAAAAAAGTGAACAGGAATCATAGATTTCATCAATACTCAGTACCACACTTGTTCTTAATACTTATGGATCCATTCCTTCCTCCCAATTCCTTTACTTACTACAAGAAACGATTGAAGTGGGGCATGAGAATTCAGCTTGAACTTGGCTAGAAGCAATCATAAAGAAAGAACTGAAATGGGTTGCAACAATCCAGTTCAGGGCAATTTTCAGAAGGAATCCACAGTTGCAGTTCATCTCTGTCAAGTTCCAACGGGAATTACTCCCAAGTAAATGGAAGGGCATGGGACACTTTGTTCCGAGTAGAATCTCCAGGCCTCATTTGAAACATTCCTGAGCAATCAACTTCATGAGCATCCCTGCTGTGGGATACAAAAACTGGTTCCATGGGGTCTAAAGTATTGACTTGTAGGCATTGATCTAATGGCTGCATATTATGGACTGAATCTGGTTGCAGAATGTGGTTCCCGGGTGTCCGCATCCTCGATGATGACAGAAGAGAGAGAGCACAGTCCGCGTCACGGACTGTTGTTAACCTGTCATTGTCAAACAACATAGCATGGCTGCCAGTGCCACCACTGGTTTCTGCTAGAGAAAAGGTAGTTAGAGGAGACTGGCAGATAGAAGGTTCAGGAGTTGGTTGATTGCCAAGGTTGGGGTTATCAGGTTCCAGGAATAAGAATTTCTTTCCTTCTTTATAGGTGTTCAGGGAGGATCCCAGGAATAGGCTTTGTTTGTCAGGTACCTGTATTTGTTGGTGGAAATTACAGTGTCTACCATATGAAATTGTCTCTGTATTGACAGCTCCAATCCAGGAGGAATTCATTACAGTAGTAGATGGATATGCATGTGAACCAGAAAACGTCAACAATTGGGAACCTGAAACATGTCGAAGAAGAGTTTTACAATTGGTCTCGAAATAGTTTTAAGCATCCTGCATTTGATTCTGAAAGGAAAAGAGAAAACAAAATGGAAAGAGAGGTTTTTGTTTTTTGTCCAGATTCATCTCCTCATCTATGGATCAACTAGAAACACAATCTGATATCAGAACATGATGAGACCAAAATCTGACATGCCTATGATTTAAAGCTGCAATTCAAGTAAAGTCCAGAGTAGGCAGCAATGCTCAAGTAGCCATAAAAAGAATGAATTTGAAGAACAGCACTGAATTTAGAATTTTCAGAACACACAATAATATTCTGGGAGATTAAGTGCAGAAGATGTAGCACGAGTGAATTGTAAAAGATTATCGTTATCATTGTGAAGTGAAACTTTATCCAAGTAAGATAAAACACTGAATTGAAGTATGAAAAGCCACATGAATTTTGGTTCCCTTAGTTATGCAAATGAACGTGCAATATGAAAGTGAGAATGAGTCCACTCAAGCACTTCAGCATCTGACCTTGATAATTGCAGAAAACGCTTCCAGAATAGGAGAGTGGATCAGGCTGAGGCTTTCTTCGACGCCGATTGTGTCCATCGAGACGTTTCCTGCAACTTCTTTTCCCTTCATCAAATTCCTCTGGTGAATGGAACCTGTGGAAAGAGTGCAGAATCTGATAAGAGACCAGAGGCTTGCCACAGGATTGGGATGCTCAGACGAAAGGACTTGAACGTGACAGACATCAAGTAATTGCTAGGTTCAATATATTTACATCATTAGGAACAGCTCAATGAAGGATCCAAGCGAGGAAGAGAACTTGGATTTATCCTTCAAAGATGTAAGGTTGCACAACTATTGCATTAGCTACACCAAAAGCTCATCCAATAAAAAGGAAAAAAGTTCCAGAAAATAAGTATCAAAGCCATTTTCTCAGTTGGGTACATGACCAAATGTCTCCTTTAAAAACAACCATTAGTTGAATGCAGAACATTACATCTAATTTTAATGGACAGTGACACGCTGTAAACAGATGGTAAGATGATTTATGGCTTGTTAAAAGATGTCAGAGATAAACAGTTTAACCATCCGTTCCAGAAATCACAGAGAGTAAAGCACTTATGGAGTTCTGAGAGAAAACATCATAACAATATCCATACCTGCTGCACTGCTGACAAAATCGCTGTTTCTTGCCTCCAATGGTAACTTGTGGGGACTTGGAATGGAGCTCACAGACCTTATGACGTCTATGATAGTCCCTGCAACAACTAAGATTCGCGTTGCATCCATCAACTAGGCATGATACAACTTGAGTTCCATTACCTGCTCCTCGTGCCCTTTTTGCTGAACCTGAAGTTGAAGACTCCACTTTCGAGACTTCAGAAGGCGGAGGCTGCTGCTTCCACCTGTTGATTGAATCTTCACTTGAATTACTACCCCCTTCACCAAGTCTCAGATCAATTGAGCAATCCTCTCTAACCCTGTAATCTTGAACCATGTTTGATCTGTCAAATGCCGCTACATCCATCTTTGAAACAGCTTCCTGCTCGAATTCAGACAAATCCCAAGAACGTGCCTTCAATTTCCAGTCCATAAAGCCTTTTATTCTCCTCTTCAGATATCACTTAGTTGCTCCACACCAACACAGCAAGCTTCTCTAAAAGAAAGTTATGTACAGTAATCAAATAATCAATCGAAACACCAACCAAGATATGACAGTGACTTTAAGTTGTTAAAAATAAAGGAAAAGAAGGATTTACTCAACTAATCTCGAAGCTTAAAAGTCCAACTCTAATGGGGGCATAGGGGGTCTGAAAATCCACATATTAAATGTGAATTTGGTAATTACACCATCACCATCTTACATGCATTTTATTTCCCCAATATCAACGAAGAAAATTTGGAAAAAAAAAACTAAAACAACATTATCAGAAAGTTCTTTCCTTTCTGGTTAGCAATCATAGACTCATAGTTCCAACAGTATGGGAACTTACACGTTCAAAGGCTACAGACTAGAAGTAAAGGAAAAACAGTAGAAGACTGCTATTTTTTCTCTTTACAGGTCCATCGTTTACTGACAAGGAGGCATAAAACAAAAAGAACCACTAAAGGGAGTAGTCAACACAGGGAAAGAAAATTAATGTAATCATTCAAACCATAAAAAGATGATATTGTTCGAAAAGAAAAACAAATACTCAAATGCTGTCTCCTTACAAGAATCCAAGAAAAAGGATCAAAGCACAGAAAAATACCAGTAGAATGGAGTGCAGAAATATCACTGACATGGAAGATGGTCCTCAGGGGTGGAGTTAAATAGGAAGTAAGTAAGACGAGTACTTTCAACTTTCAAAGTTCACTTCTTTTTGTTTTCTAGAAAAAAAAAATCCCATTTTTCCATTTTTAGGGTTGGAAAGTTTTGTGCTGAGAAAGGAAAAGGATAACAAGGACAGGCCTGTTTGTTCCTATCAACTTTCATCCACGAGCCAAGAGAAAGAAAAGTACAGGCATGGATGCTTAGGACAAAGCATGTGGCATTGTGTTTCACATTTCACGGCACATATTTTTTTCTTCTTTTTGGGACTTGTTGCTTTTCTTTTCTTATTTGGTGTTTTGCCTTTTCACTGCTAATGGGAACACAGACATGGCCAACTTTGGAGCTCTAATCATGGACTCCATGAGTATATTAGTCAAGGTATGTGCAGAAATAGTAAGTGGGATTCTTTTGCAGGGTACCACTTGAGAGATTAAACTAACATAAGAATAGAATTTGAACTTATAAAATTGATACAAAAAGGACACTCAGCCAATCTCTTGACCAATACTTCTAAGTTTAGGGACTCATTAGTCCTAAACTATTAATTTAAGAATAGTATACATTATCATGGAACAAAGGGGAGCAAGGGTTTTGGTTGGCCAAATTTAACAATTTAAATCATATTATTTTAATTATATTCATAAATAAATAATTAAATATCTCTACTTTAATTATTTCACTCATATTTAAATAATTATTCTAAAGTCTAAAGAATATAATATAATCTTTAGGTACAAATTATATGTGCACAAATGATATGTACAACCTAAAATTTGGCAATACAGTCTAATATAATCACCCTTTATAGTACAACCAAATTTTAACCTTAATATTAATATAGTAACAATTAAAAAACTAAATCGTAAAAAATTTTAAAACAAATCATTTTTTAAATTCGGTTTACTATAATATTTATTGATATTAAAAGTTGGATGATGCATTAATTCATTAGTTAATTTTTGTAAACTAGTTGATTTTATAAACTATAATAAACTAGCTATTTTTTATTTAATATATTTTCTTTAAATAAACTCTATTTTTTAATGGGCAAGAATAATTTTTCTTCAAATTTATTTTATTTTTAGTATATATAACTTTATAATAATTCAATACTAATTAAACTTTTAAAATCTTATTTTATAGGTTTAATTTTTTATTAATTGTAAAACATAGTAATGACGTATTATTGCACATTAACCTTAAGTGATGTTTTAAATACCAAACTGAAATTTAAATTAATAAAATAAGAAGTTTAAGGTATAAATGGTTCAATCGGTATTATATCGACGTAAAAATGGTTAAAAATTAAATAAAATACTTGGACATATGATTTAAGAAAAATTTGATGCAAAGCGAAAAACCTTACCGGGGCTTGACGTACTGCGAATCCTCTTGAAAGAGAGGGGTTCATTCAATCAGAAAAGAGATTTCAAGCAATTGCAAATCTATTCACTCTATCAATAACCGAACCAAATCTAGTGTTAATAAGTCAGGCATTTCCGGCCCATCAAGCGAAACCGGTAGTTTCTTGGTCACGACTAGCTAAAGGTAAAGCTAAAGTCGAATAATTTTAATTTTGATTAAAAATTATGCTTTTAAATAAAAAATAATTGATTTCTAAAATTTGATCGATTAATTAATAAATTGATTGATTTTAACCAGACGAGTTATTAAAATTAAATTGAAAAATTATATGGTTAAAAAAAATTGTGATAAATTTTTTATTAATTAATATTAAGATAGAGTTTTACCCTTTTACGTGTGTATGTGTGTGTGGATATATCTAAGAAAAGACAGATTTGAAATGTACAACATGAGCATGAATGAGCGAGGCTGAAGATCTGAATGTAGACAACTCAAGAGCAGACAAGCCTTTAATATCGTCAACAACCCAAAGAAACGTGGTAGATGTGAATTTGATGAGGTCCATCTGTAATTGATGGGACCATTTTTTGTAATATTGTCACATTTTCAAATATTATTTCACAAAAATTATTCAGTCATTTTTATAATTATAATTTCCATACCAAAAAAAAAAATCTTTGTCACAAATTGGACTCTTAAAAGGAATATATTATCATGATAGGTTTTTAATTTAACATTACATTAAAAAGAAGTTCGTCTATTATATATTTATAAATTAATAATAAGATGTTCATTTAAATAAAATAAATATTTAATTAAGTTAGACTTTAGAGATAAGTAGAATATTGTAATATAATTGTTTTATTTTATTCTTCAATAACACGTTCTCAAAAAATATTTTTTTTTGCATAAGTTAATTAAAAAGTTTTACAGAAAACAAAATTAAAAAATATAGATAAATAACAATATATAATAAAAATACACCATCTACACTTAATTAATATACTGTTAAGTTGCGAGATTTGAGGAAGTGTAATTGTACGTCTTTTTTAGAAAATATATAAAAAAAAGAATTTATTTCATAAATTGAATATATTTTAAACCGTTCGTGATATTAATCAACATAGACAGATCGAATGGCTGAGGAGCTTGGCGTACTTTGGAATCGAAGACTTGGTGGTCCTAAGACGTCAAAGATTATGCAGACATTTCATCCTTTTGCAATTTATCGTAAGCCGGTCATTTCTGATCCTTCGATGCTGAGTGGGACACGTGGACAACCACCGGTGGTTGGCATTTCTCACACGTTTTGTTCCTGCACTATTCACTCAAGATTTTTTTTACTTTTTAAGATTTCATTTTTTTTTCCAAATAATGTCTTAGGCGAGAGCCTCCGTTGTAGGAAAGTACCCTTAAATCATTTATACCCAAACTAATCTTCACTCGAACAGAATAAGTTTCATACGGGAGACAAGCTCTAACTCCAAGTCTTAAACGGTTATATATATGAGGGGGTTCAAACCCGTGACCTCACTTAAACCAAAAAAACTCTTTACCAACTCACCTATACTTTGAAATTTTACGTTAGCTTTTTATTAATTAAGAAAAAGACTACGTGTTATTGAATTATTATAAGCTCACCTATTAACATATTCAGATTTTAATTAAGTATTAATGATGAGAAATATTATGTATGTAACTTTTATTTTATCTATTTATTTACTTATTATAGCAAAAAGTCTTATATGTTAAACAAAATAATTGAATAGGAAAAATGAAATAAAAATTACTTATTTTGAATAAAAATAACAAAATTAAATAAGGTGATGCAAGAATGGTAAATAAAAAGAGAACAAAATATTGAACTAATTAATTTTTATATTTTTTTCATTTCAGGGATCTCCAAACCTACGTTTCAGTTTATCGGGTCTTATAAATGTAGAGATTTTATAGGGGTATAAGGAAATATTTCAAATTTTAAAGAAAATTTTCTGTGGAAAATCAATATTAAATTTTAATTTTTCTTTATTTTTATGAAATATATTTTCTTTATTTTTAAATAAAAATATTTTTATAACTTAATTAAGCACACTTTTGATTAAAATATACATAATTAAATAATATCTTTTATTATGTGACCTAAATTCTATCCTAAGAGGGTAGGTGAAGATTAGTCTTCCTTTCAACCACTCCCAATTTCTTATTTGGTTAGATGTTAATTAATAAAATATAATATAATATAATATAATATAATATAATGAAACATAACGGTTTATAATGAAATGAAATATAATATGGTGAAAAGTTATTTGAGAGAGATAGAAGAGTTCATGATGTAAAGTAGGTAAATACTATTTGGAAAATGGATGAAATAAAATGTAACGTATAATAAATGACTATTATACTTTTTACATTAAAATGGTTGTCGTAGGAGATTTAATGCTATAATTTAAAAACAGAAATAATCTCCAATTAAAAAGTCAAGGTTGTGACTGTAATAATAAAATATTATTATTTTATTATTAATTATATAAAAAATTATTAATTATATAATAAAGTTTACTATATTCTATTCTATTCTATTATATTCTATGTGATTTATATTTAAAATAATTTATATATTTTTGATTTATATAGAAATAATTCGTATTACGATAAGAAGAAATAATTCGTATTACGAAAAATAATTAATAATACTGAGAAAAATTAATAAATATATAGAAATGTGTTGGTTGTTCTCAGGGTAAGGAGAAATAATTGGTATTACAAAAAACTATTGAGGATATATTAATTAGTATATATTTATTAATTTCGTTCCATATTGAATCTTCTTAATCGAAATTTCTTATTTTCACTGTTTAGGACAGAATAAAACGTAACATAAAATATTCCACTTTCAACTTATTTTATTCTATTTTATTATAAAACTTAATTCCAAACAATACAAATTTGTTACATTTTATTTCGTTTTATTAATTAATATCTAACCAATCGAACCTAAATGACCACTTTTCCTTTTTTGAGACAATTGGTCTCAACTCATTCTTTTGGGATTTTCAAGGAACCAAATTCCTTTTGCATATCTTTTGAAGGAATCGAATTTGGGCCTTTTCCAAAGTTGTTGTCAGGCCTAAACTCATGGATGATTCTAATAGTAACGACCCGGATCCGGTTACCGAATTAATTGACGTGGAGGACCGTCGATGTCATTCTTTCTTCTTCCCTGATTGACCGGAATTTGGTAAAGTTTCAGGGGATTTTAGGGTTTCTGGTTGTTTGCTTTTTGCTTCTGTAATAATTTTGATCGGTTTAGTTGCTTATAGGGTTTTGCTAGAATATGGACGGAGAGGAGCTGACGGAGCAGGAGACTGCTCTCTACGACCGCCAGATTAGGGTCTGGGGCGCTGATGCCCAAAGAAGGTGACTTTTTCCACTTCTTCATACAAATTGTTTCATTTCTAATTTTGTTACTCTTTTAGTTTAAAAGTTCCTGTTTTTGATGTTTTAGACTGAGCAAATCTCATGTGTTAGTGCACGGAATGGCAGGGTCAGTTGCAGAGGTATGCCTCGAACTTTTGGAAGTTTTTAATTGCTGTCTGTTGATTATGTTTGTATACCGGGCAGCTGCATTTTTCTATGAACTGAAGGTTTTCCTTTTTCTGAGTCAATTTTATAAAATGGGTAGTTCTGTAAGAACATTGTATTGGCGGGAGTTGGCAGTTTGACCTTAGTGGATGACCGGCCTGTCACTGAACGAGCATTGACCGCAAACTTTTTGATTCCACCTGATGAAAGTGTTTCTCATGGGAAATCTCTGGCTGATCTTTGTCGTGATTCCTTGAAGGAATTCAATCCGATGGTTCGTGTTTCGGTGGAAAAAGGTTAAATAATTTAGGCATCACATGTTCTGAATGCTGTATATTTAATGTTATTTTGATTGCATTAATGCTTAAGATGATATAGTTATTGAATTGAGTAAATGTTTGCTATTTCTAATCAATGGTTGAAATGGTTTGGCAATTTGATGTGGCTTGTTCTGAATGATGTTTAATTAATGTTATTTTGTTTACAGTAATGCTTAAAATGGTATAGTTATTGAATTTAGTAAAAGTTTTCTAGTTCAAGGACTTGTTCCAATGTTAATTATTTTATCTAAGCATACTGCAGGTGATTTGTTAAGCTTCGGTGAAGAATTCTATTATAAGTTCGATGTTGTTGTTGTCAGCTGTTGCCCTCTTGCAACCAAAGTGTGTTACCTCTTTTTGTTCACAAATAGATATGTATTACTAACTTTTGTTTTTAATTTCCTTAGTCAAATTTTTCTTGTTCTGATAGTTAATTTGCAAATATTTAATGTAGAAATTGATCAATGAGAAGTGCCGAAAGTTGTCAAAGCGTGTAGCATTTTATACTGTTGATTGCAGAGATTTATGCGGTGAGATCTTTGTTGATTTACAGAAGTATAAATACACAAAGGTAATGATAGTTTGTCCTTATACCTGAAATCTTTTTCATTTTTGATGCATATACCCCAAGTCTTTTGCTTTAACTGCCTAATACATGCTGAAATCGATTCCTAAATTATAAATTATCAATATATCATCAAACTTGTTTCTTCTTTCTACTGTGACGTCTTTTTTATTGTTATTCATTTTATCTTGGTTATTTGCTTTATTGTTACAATGGCTTTACATTAGTATTACAGGTGATTGACCTGCAACCTTCTGTTGCATATAACAGTCAATATCAAAGAGATTAGTTGTTCATAAGAGAGTTATGTTAAACTTTTAGAGAGCTAAGTATGTAGCTTTTGAGAACCTCCAAATGAAATGTTTTTTTTTATTTTATATAGGACTAATTTTTCTCTGTTTCTTGTAATTGACAGAAAAAACTAGATGAAACTACTGAGTGTGAACTACAATATCCCAGTTTTCAGGTATCACCAAGGTCTTGGAGCTCTTTTTTAGGTTGATCTATGAAGGAAACTGGTCATGCAACCTTGGAATCCATTTTGATTTATCTTTCTTTGCAGGAGGCAGTTTCAGTTCCCTGGTCAATGCTTCCAAGGAAAGTGTCAAAGCTGTACTTTGCTCTGAGAGGTGCAATTCCTTATTTGCTTATTCTTTCTCCATAAATGTTTATATATGTATATAAGGAAACAAAGCGATAAGGTTTCTGTGTATAGATGTGAAGCAATGGTCTGTATAAAACAACAATGCAATGGAAATGTAGATTTGTGATCCTGTTTCCTTCTATCGGACCGGACGGAGGCTTTCTTATATTTCTGAGTAGTAGTTTCCAATCCCTATTATCCATAATAATATGAATTCATGTGGATCTTCTTCTTGCAGTGATAGAAAAGTTTGAAGAGGTTAAGGGACTCAATCCAGGAGATAGTTGTATTGAGGATCGTCCAGCTTTTCTGCAGATGAAGAAGGAATTGTGTGAGGCTCAGGTCTGTTCTCAACTTTGATTTTTTTTCAGATGGTTATTTGTTGCACATCCTTACTCTAGCGTTCTCTGTTCAGTCAGTGAGTGAATCACATGTTCCAAATGCCCTCCTAGAAAGGTTGTTGATGGGTGCAAGAGAATTTCCTCCTGTTTGTGCCGTTATTGGGGGAATCCTTGGACAGGTATCCTTCCTAGTTACATTCTTTCCTTTACCTAATGTTCTTGCTGCCCTTTGGTTTGTAACTTGATGTATTTTAAATGAACCCCTTAGGAGGTCATCAAAGCGATATCTGGCAAAGGAGATCCGCTCAAGAACTTCTTCTTCTTTGATGCAATGGACGGGAAAGGTATAATTGAGGACATAGTGAATCCTAACCCAGAAAAGTAAGCAGCTTGTTTAGGGAGACTCCCGCTCTGTATATGCGGTCATTCCATCTTTTCTACGAAATTACAGAAGGCAGCAGATAGATTTTCTTCAGGCTTGCTAAATTTGAAATCTGGGATAAGTAAGCTGATTATTAATCCCTATTTGAACCCGTTTAGCTCAGAATTATTTAATTTTAGACATTTCAGGGGTTCCCATCTGATGGTAAATTTACGGAACAGCTTGAAAAACAGAAGTCAGAAAGCTTTATGAATTTGATTCACAGTTCAGCAATACCTGAATTAAGCTTAGTATGTTTTCTGTTTCATCTTTTAATCGACCCGGAATTGTCAATATGCTTGTGCTGTTAGTTGCCTTCTAGCAAGTATCGTTTTGCTGCAGAATTGCACAGCATTACATAATCTCTGAAAATCATTGTTTGGATGTCTTGATTCATTGGAGTTATAGAATCTCCAGTCTCTGATTTGATACTGATACTTCTACTTATTCCTGATCTTGGTTGTGGCCGGATATGCAATTATTATGTTTCATAGATTAGAGGAAACGTTTAAAGTTCACCATGTCCACGGTACTAGTAAAATGGAAAATAAGCAGCTTTTAGTGGTGGGGCGCTTTTAGTAACATGACATGTATTATGCTCCACAAGCTCCGTGAAAACTTTTGAAGATGTATAGAACTTGTTCACAATCTTAAATTTTCACAAGAACAAGATTAAGCAATTGGCTCCTGAGAAATAGGAACCAAAAGGGACTAATCTCATCCTACTTTCAAGAAAAACATCCCCAGTAATGGAATTAACATCAAAGAACAGGCAAAAAGGAAGCCGACCACAAAATGGAAAGAGCCAACCACACAATTGAAAGAGCTAGTAAAGTCCTACGTAGGGTATCATCAACTAGTTAATGCAGCATGGTTAAATCTCGTCATGAACTCGTTGACAGTGCTCCAAGAAGTCTCACGTCTTCTCTTCAAGGTGGCTTCGTCAGAGTGAGGTGGAGGAGTATGGAAGGTGAGGAACAATGACGTAGAGACCGAAGAGCCGCTACATGAGGAGTGGCAACTTAGGAAGGGATGATCACTTTTTCCTGAAGTGGGGGGTGTGTGTAATCATCTGCATTCTCCAGATGAAAACGAGATATTCAGCAGTGGCTGACATAGTTTTGGTGGGGAAAGTGAAGAGAGGTACTCGTGAGCTTATGATTCTGATGTTAAGAACGAACATGTGGAAAGCCAACAAGGGTTTAGTCCTGTTTGTGACCATTTTGGTGCAGGTTCTACTTATTAATCGCTATCATCTTCTCCTTGTTCTTCAGTTTCTGATGATGATGATGATTAATGTGGAGGGATCAGACAAGGTATGGAGGAACAGAGAGGAGAGGGTGGCAATTGTTGCAGAAAAGAAGAGAGGTTCAGTGGCAGCTTCTATTGCTTCTAGGACAGAAGAAAACGTTTTCGACGGTCTGGATACCAATCATCTTTTGGTTTCATCTCATGGAAGAGTTTAAGTTGTGATCATTAATACTACTTGCTATTCTCACTTATCAACATACTGTTCATGCAAGGAATACAAAAATTTAATTTGAGTGTTGATTCATCGTTCCATATCTGGCACTTTTATAAAGGAATGTGTGTCTGCATCTGTGTTAGGATGTCTCCTAAGTCCTGGAAGGATGTCTCAGTGTGATGCGAGTGCATTCCTTCGTAGGTTGTAACCACAATCTCTTCGTCCTTGGAACTACGTTGGACTTGCTTCTTCACCTTGCATCCCTTGAACGTGCACTTATAATAACTTCTGCAGAAGAAAATTTGAAGATTTGCATATCTTTGGAAAGTGTCTAATGAGCAAATCTTGGATGTTATTGCCAAAATCAGGAATTCATGAATAAATTCCATCAAAATTAGTTTGATGATTTGAAGATAAAACAATGCAAACAAGATAATATCAAAGAAGATTCGATCTCAAATTTTAGAATTCTTAATATACTCCGATTCTAAATTTCATTTCAGTATCAGAAACTTATAGAACAAATTCATGCAATAGATGGGCCATTCAACAGAGGATCCAGCACCAACTTTCCAGGAAAGTAAGACGAAAACATAAAATAAGACGAAAACATACACGAGACCTAAAAATAGCAGCAATATTTGAAGATAACACCAACCTTGGAAACTTGTTGTTCTTAACAGTCTTTTGCCCATACTTCCTCCATCTGTATCCATCATCAAGAACATCAACCTGACTCTTCGTTTGAAACGCAAATCTATGCCTCTTATGCTCCTTAGCATCCCCTGCTCTTTTTAACGATGGTTGCACCTTTTTCCCTGAACCGCTTGTAGTGTTTATGTCACCGTTTAACTTTTCTGGTTCTGCCTCCGCCACATTTTTACCGTGACCATGAAGAGAACAGAAAAGGGTCTCTGTCGTGTCTAATTCTGATGTAGAAGCTGAAGGTCCTGATGATCCTGGAAGAAGTATACGATAGCTCTCCATTGATCAAAGGGAATAGTTTGAAGCCATCAACGAAGTTACAAGAAGAAGAAGCTAACCACACTTCACAAGAGATGGATTATATAGATTTATTTGTATGTATATGTTACAAAAAGGTTAGGCGGCTCAGTGGCCAACGATTGATTCACTCACTACAGGATAATGGAAAAGTCAAAAAGAATAGTTTACGCAGTTCAGCGAGACAAGCCGTAAACGACACGTAAATTGACAAGAACATGACGTTTTAAGATTCAAGGGTGACAAAAAAATGGCAAGGTTTTCATGCAAAGCCATCATAGAGAGCAGAGTTGAAATTAACATGTGATGTACATGGTTGCTTGTCATTGACTTAATTTAGTCTGTATCTACTAAGTTTCTGCTACTTTTTCTGCTACTGTATCGAACCCGTCGCTTAAACGTGAGTGATCAGATCGGATACTCGATACGCATTACGAATTCAAGTTATAAAACGAAAGTTGAAATGAGAAGGAAGGAGAAGTGAAGGTCACATTCACTTGAATCAGGGCGGATACTTGAATCTTTGTGATCAAGTTCATGATTAGGTGAGGGATTAATTTCCACCAAAAGAAGGTTGCTGTTTATGGTAAATTCAATAGAGCTCACTGTACTGGTAAATCCAGTTTCGAGGTAAGTTCAGGCATCACCAACTAACCATTCCATCACAACACGTTAATTTGGTCTTACAATTCCACTTGGAGTTTTTTACATCCTTAGAGTCAAAAAAGCAGAAGCTGTAAGTTTCAGATAAGAAAAACAAGCGCAAAACGTCCATCTCAGTGGATTGAATTTAACACTCCCGAGATTGACGCCATTATCAGAATACGAAAGCATTATAAACATTGTTCAACTGGTGGCTATTTTGCTGGTAGATCATACTACAGAAACTTACCCTTTTAACAACTTGTTCTAAATCACAACTTTGAGGATTGATCTGGTTTGTAACCTTCCAGGTCAGAGCCTGTAGGGATTAGTGTTAATAAGAACAATTGTATTGTTAGTGGCTAGCAAGGTAGTGGACACCTTAGACTTTGGCGCTCCAAAGTGAGACAGCAAATTGCGTCTCTTTATGGTAGAAAGATTTATAAGATTTTCTATATCAGGAACTGAAAAATGAGATTAACAAAGAAGAAGACTTGCATCATTTTCAGTGAGATTTAAATCAGTAATACACGTTTTACTCAATAAGCTCTCAAATTTATGCAATAGCAACAGTGTATGTTCATTTCTGATCAACCTGCAACCTCTTAAATTAAGAGACTATAACTTGTATATTACCAGTTGAACCATCCATTGACGCAATAAGTTATTTTAAAACAGCAGATAAAGACAATACTTGGATTTGTTTTACGAATTTTGAGCATAGAGAGAGTGCTGAATGTTATTCCTAGTAACTACTGTACTTGAAGGACTCAATGTATCAGTTGCAGATTCCTAAGGTTAACAACATGCGATGAAGGCTCAAATGCTATATATGTGCTAAAAGAAACCCTTCCGTAAGATGCACACTTTCACCTACGAGTTCAGTTCTTCCCATGATTCAATCCACGCAACCATGGCATCGCCAAGTTGATGGAAGTAAGGATCAATGGGACCAAGCTTTTCCTTAACTAGTTTGGAGAGCTCAATGAAGCAACTTTGCACAGTGGTACACTCTTTTGGGAAAACAACTGATTGGAAGAATGGGATGATCTGTTCAAGCCAGTATATTCCCTTTTGTTCCTTTTTCATTGTATCAAATGGATTGTTTGCCTCGTTATGCCAAACATACGGTAGCCCTGTCTTCACACCAAGACCCAGATGGTCGCAGATGACCTGATATCCACATCCATTGTTAACATTAAATGTGTTACTTGAAGCTGTATTTATAAGAAAGCAACTTCCAAGAAAAAACACAAGGAATCCATAACTGTGGAATGCTCCCACAGTCAGAAAGTTCACCAAAACTTGCAGGCCCTCAGGCATCAGTCACTATAATGAAGCTCGACATAGAAAATTTGAACTACCAACTACACAATCCAATCAATTGCTCTAATGTAACCTAAATGCCATCCAAATCAGAGAGATTATAAATAGTTGAAAAATGTTAATAAATTGAGTAAAAGAATACCTTTGCACACCAGCCAGCCCACATATCATCGCATCTGCCAAAGGAAGCATCACCTATAAGGCCAAAGTACATGGCAGGACCTATCAGTTCCCTGTTGAAAGCAAGATTCATACCACACAATGGGAAGAGGGTACCCTTTGGAACGGTCACAACAGCATCAACATACCTATACCAGAAACCCATCCACAGTTAGGTAAACATTATAGTAGGATGGGCTTCCTAACAAAAATCCAAGGCTTGAAGTCAGAACGTATAAAGCTCACAAATATATGAAAAGACCAAGAGTTTTGACTTTGGAACAATATTAGCTATTTCTAAATCCTGAAGACAGAAACTGAAATTTTAAATTGCTAACATACTACTACACAACTCCAAGATAACACTACTATTCTTCTTAATTCTTAATGCACACTGAGATGAGACCAAAAAAAAAGGGAATTACTAGAAACTAGAATGGCAAGTGAGAAAAGAAAGACAGAGTAGTGAAGAGTGAATGAACCTGGTGTTGCGCTCACGAGGCTTGACAAGCTGAGTAGGAGTATCATAGTCAGGAATGTTGAGCCAAAGCCCATGAGAAATGGCTGTGGGGACTCCTTCTCTCAGGCTAAATGGGTAGCCTCTAACAAAATCAGTTCCATCTCTGTATGGATCATATAAGGTGTTGAAGAAAAAAGGGGTCGATGGTGTCGACAGATTCTCCATGTGCTGTTGCAACGCATTTATCTCTCTTCCACTCGGATCCTTGGCCACCTTAATTAGCCAATATCAGAATTTCTTTAGTTCACGCCTTATTCAAAAAAATACTAATATGTGAAACTAAAACACCGTCCCCATCATAAGATCAGACAACGAAAGCTAGCTCTCAAAATTACGAAGGAACTGGATAAATGGTACAGAAATTTGTCTCGATCTATCAAAAGGGGTCCAAGATTTAGCACTAAAATCCAAAAGAATCGCATAAAGATTCAACCTTTTTCAACAAATAATTTTTATTTTGAGAAACTCTAAAATGGATTCTAGGCACAAACAGAGTAAATGGATAGCTTGTCTTAGGTTAGATGTAAACTAAGACAACTATTCGGATTTCGAAATGTAGCACAGAAAGAGAGATTTCGCACTTACAAAGCAATCGTCGTCAATGGTAAAAATATACTTCTTCTTGGACATCAAGAAGCCAAAGCAGCGACACGCAGAGTCCTTGAAAGCGATGCAATTAGCATTAGGACCAAGAACCCGATTCACATCGTTCCTGTTGTAAAGCTCGTAGTCAAACCCATCTGGGACCTGAATACTCTTACTCGGATCTCCGTCCTGTACAATGATGAGATGATAAGGCTCGAAAAATGGTCTCCACATCTCTAGGAAGTCCAAGTTTCTCATGGTGGGAATCACAATATCAAGCTCATGTTTAAGCGGTGGGGTTGCTGGTTGAGTCATTGCTGGAGTGACCAATAGCGACGGCGTACACGGTGGCGGAGTGCTGTGGTGTCAAGCTCAGGTGGAGCCTAAGCGGGTTCTCTCAAGCGAGTGAAAGGTGATTAAGCAGTTAAGCAGAATGCTAACACTCTGTTTAGCTTCTGGGCACATGGGGCATGACGCTAGACCTTTAGCCGCTGCACAAAATCGGGAGCTATGTTTCTTCTTTTAATTTTTTAACATAATTGGTAATTTTTTGGTTAAAACTTACTTTGTTATTTAATTAGCCAAAATTTTAAAATAATTAATTTTTATAAATTAAAATAAACTAATTAATTTTTATTTAATAGGCTTTTTTAATTAATCTTTAATTTGTTCAATAAATAAGGACATTTTTAATTATTTTTGTAAATTCTTTAATTTTATTTAATATTTGACAATTTAAAACAATTTAATATCGGTGGAACCTTTTAAAACTTATAACTTCCGATCTCGTTTTGAAAACATTAGTCTCGAGTTGAATTCTCTCAAAATTATAACTTTATAATTCGAGTTTAAATTTAAGCTTGATTATTTGGGCCTAAAGTTATTCTAAACATATTCAAATTAATCAATTAAAATTACAGAAAAATAATAAAAAATCATAATTAGAAATGATTATATATAAAAATATCTTAAGCAACCAATCTTCTATAAAGTTACACATTTTTAATAAATTTTTTTTCATCTTCCAAATTAGGCCTAGAAGTGGTTTTATACTTTATCTCTAGGAACAAATTTATAACTAATATTTTTGGAGTATTAAGGAGGCGCTTGGTTCACAGAGGGCAATGAGAATGAATATAGTAAGGAATGGGAATGAGAATGAATATAGTAATTATGATGGTTGGTTAAGATGAAGGAATGATTACCATTACCACAGATGGAGGTTGGTTTGCTAAAAATATTAAAAATAAAATTTTGTTAAAATTTTGTTTATATCAAAATTTAAATATATTTTAATTGATTTATGCACCCTATTTATAATGATAAAATGTTTAAAATCGAGTATATTGCACTATTTCCTTTCAGATAGCTCT
>JAOSBN010000007.1:30257884-30286165 GCA_027563595.1 Erythroxylum suave
ACTTCAGTAACTGGTTGTCCCACACCCGTTTGACTTTGAGGGGTGTGAATGACAATCAATTGATCACTTGAACCAGAGGGTTGAGCTTCATAAGGGCCACTTTCAGAACCTATGTCCGGAAAATGACCACTCCCATTGATCAAGTCATTCTCAAGAAATTTTGCATTTCTTGATTCCACAATTCTAGTGATGTGAGACGGACAATAGAACCTATACCCCTTAGACCTTTCAGCATATCCAATGAAATACCCACTATTGGTCCTTGGGTCTAGCTTCTTCTCCTGTGGGTTGTAAATTCTCACGTTAGACGGGCATCCCCAAATGCGTATATGCCTCAAACTCGGTTTCCAACCCTTAAATAACTCAAAAGGTGTCTTTGAGACAGCCTTGGTTGGAACTCGATTTAATATATACACAGTCGTCTTTAGAGCTTCTATCCACAGGAATTGAGGAAGTTTTATATTACTCCTCATACTTCTCACCATGTCCATTAGGGTTCGGTTTCTTCTTTCTATCACACCATTCTGATCCGGAGAACTAGACATGGTGTACTGTGCAACAATCCCATGTTCCTGAAGAAACTTCACAAAAGGACCAGGTGCTTGTCCACTTTCAGTGTATCTACCATAGTACTCTCCACCTCTATCTGACCTCATGATTTTAATCAATTTTCCACATTTATTCTCCACTTCAGCCTTAAAAATTTTAAAGGCATCCAAAGCTTCGTCCTTAGAATGAAGTAAGTAGAGCTACATATATCGCGAATAGTCATCTATAAAGGTGATAAAATATTTCGGACTATTTGCATCCATATCTGGACAACAAATATCAGTATGTATGATTTCTAATAGGTTTGTACTCTTCTTGGCACCCTTTTTAGACTTGTTAGTTTGTTTACCCTTAATACAATCCACGCAAGTCTCAAAATCAACAAAATCCAAAGTACTAAGTACTCCTTCATTCACTAATTGCTTAATTCTCTCAATGGAGATGTGTCCTAATCTACGGTACCACAACATAGAGGATTCTTCATTCACAACATATCGTTTTAATCTAGCAGTGACATGCATCGAATTATATGCATTATCATTTTGTAACTGAAGGGAATAGAGACCATCAGATAATGTACCACAACCAATAACTTTCGATTCATTATACAAACTGAAACCAAAATCTGAAAAGTTAAAGGAAAAACCAAATGATACAAGTCTGGATACAGAAATCAAATTTCTAGAGAAATTTGGAACATAAAAGGTCTTTTCCAAACACAAAACAAAACTGCTGCTCAAAACCAAATTGCAAGTCCCGATGGCTTCCATATGTGAACTCGTCTTGCTTCCTGAATAGATGACTTGTTCACTTCCCACCGGCTTCCTTAGGTTTTGCATACCTTTTATGGTATTCGAAACATGGATTGTAGAACCAGAATTAATCCACCATGTGTTATGATTAACATTAACCATATTAGACTCATAGCAAACAAATGAAATATGAGTACCTTTCTTCTCGGGCCAGTCCTTAAATTTGGAGCAGTCTTTCTTCATGTGTCCCCTCTTCTTGTAGAAGAAACACTTTGACGACTTCTTTATATCGGCTTGAGGAGCAACTTTGCCCTTTCCCTTACTCTTGGCATCGTCCTGCCTCTTTTTTCCAGAAACGGTCAAATTGACCCTTTCACCATCTTCCATCAACAACTGCTCCTCCTCCTTTGACCATTTATCTTTATGTGTGTTATAGGAGATCTTAAAAGGACCGTATTCTTGAGGTAGAGTGCACATAATGTAATGCACTAGGAAAGATTCCGATATTGTACATTCCAACGCTTTCAACTGAGTCGCTATGTCCCTCATACGCATTATATGATCACGTACCCCTTTTATTCCAGTGAGCCTTAAAGATGACAACTGCATAATTAAAGTGCTGGCTAAAGCCTTGTCGGATGTAGCAAATTGCTCATCAATGGCCTTTAATAGATCTTTCACGTTACTATGCTGGTCAACAGAACTACGAATGCCAGCAGATATTTTGGTCTTTATGAACGATACGGAGAGACGATTAGATCGATCCCACCTTTCATAAAGAGCAATAGCTTTTGGAGTGCTGGTCTCAGTCATATTCAGTGGTTCGGCCTTCCGAATATCATAGTCTATATCCATCCAGCCTAAATGAAGCAGAATTCTCTCCTTCCAAACCTTATAGTTGTCACCTCTCAATACGAGAATATCACATTGAATATTAAAGGTTGGAGTAACTGCAAATTGAGAAATAAAAATTTATGCTCGTTTTATAAATTTCGAGACCAATAATAATTCAAGATTTACCAATCTATATCATGCATTTAATAGATGAATTTAGTGACATAAGACTTGCCTGTGGGCTAAAGCATTACTCAATTAGATTCATCCGAAACGTTATGAGAAAACTACAGAATTATGTTCTTTTCCTTAATTCATGTGGGTAAATTAAGAACTATAATTCGATATTTTATCCTAATTAATCATGCAAATATAATAAAATTCCTATGGGTAGATTTTATTATATCACATACAATTAATTACAATTTATGTCTTAATGTGATCAGAAAACTAAATATATAATTATAATTAATTTGAGATGCTATGGCTACTCCCAATTAATTAAAATTATATGATCACTAACATTATTTGAAGCTTTAAATTAAAGCCTAAATATTTGCATCAAGTCATAAATAACACAAATCAATTAAATAATAATGCACAAATATGTAATCTAATTTTTTGCATGTATAATAATCATGAATTTATGAACACAAAATGGTCAATTAATTACATGTAATTTGTGCAAAATTAAACAATTAGTATATGCATGTCATAAAATTAAAGAAGACATACAAAAATTCAAAACTAATATTTTCATACAATATTAATACCTAAAATGATTTTAATTATAAAATCATAAGCTTAAATGCTAGATCTGAAGTAGCCTAAGCCCAATCAGAAGTAGCCCAAGCCAATATTAAAATTTAACATTTTTTATTAAAAAAAAGAAAAACAGTATCATCTTCCACCTCCAGCTGGGTCGGGCGGCTGGAAACAGATGGAGCCCCGAGGCTCCAGACCTGCAGAGGGCGCCAAAGCTCCCACGGATGCTAGCGTTGGGACGACACGGATGACGCGAAACGCACGAGAGGTCGGAAACCCGACCATGCAATGCTTCCCGAATGACAACGTCCGAAGCTCCACATACGGTTGTCGTCCCTCCTCCTCCATCACGGTCCAGACGACGTCGGGTGCTCCATGGATGACGAAAACACGACCCTCACATCTCAGGCATATTAAAAACGTTGGAAAAATCCAACAACCACAAGATCCAGTTTTCAGCAGAAACTCAACCAAGAAAACAGAGGATAACATAGGAAAATTATTTTGATGGTTTTCATCAGGTCTATGGCAAGACATAGGCAGGCTTATGCTCTGATACCAAATGATAAATAAAACCAAATAGAGGCATGCATTTCATACACGTATTTACGTACAAAATCCATGCAGAAAACACATATATGTAACCATAATATATATGTGAAACAAGCAGTGGAATTTAAACACAATACCTCCAGCCATTGCCTTTCCATTGAAGTTCCTTAGTCTATATGAAGGTTGGAGCTTCTGTCCTCTTCCAGAGCAGATTGATGGAGTCAACTGATGAAGCTTGGAGACGACAGGGACCAACCGATGTTATAAACCCACTGCATACCTATCTCTGGCCATCACAGAGACAAGCAATCGAGATTATGGGCGACCAAATCATGAAGTAGGATAAGGGTGCATTATTAAATGGACCATAGACAGGTAGATAAGGTAGGGAAGAGTTTGCGATCAAACTTCTTACAGAAGAATCACAGACAGGTGCAGCTCATGATCCCGAAACTGGCGTCTGAGGAGGAGAAGAAAGCTGAACAGGAGGAGGAACTTAAGCCGGAGGAGAAGAAAGAAGAGGTTTATTGAGTTCTCTTCCGTAGTTTTTCCTCTTTCTTTCTCTTTTTCTTTTTGTTGCATCCAAGTTGAGTGGATTCATTGTTTCTGTTCATTTCTTGATTGTGTTCGCAGCCTCAGGAGATCACAGTGGTGTTGAAACTGAAAGTTTGTATGCATTGCGAAGCTTGTGTTGAAGAATGATTCAAAGCTTGACTGGGTAGTGGGACCGAGTAAATTGGAGTTTAGTATGAGTTTTTTAGGGGTTGTTAGTTGTTTAATTTGTTAAGTAATGTCCTTTATTTTCTCAAGTCAGTTTTTATTAATGATTTGCAGTTACAGGCTACGTGACAAAGTATGGTTTGTTTGTTTCTTAGCCTATGTATACGTGGGCATATGTTGTCATTAATTGAAGTCTGCATATAATAAAGCAAGCTGAAAGCTTTATTTCTTTCTCTGTTTTTTGTCTTTTTATGCTCTCTTTTCCAACATCTTTGGTATCAGACCCAGGCTTGATATTGTGAGCATTTGAGTGACTAGTGAGACTTGATTCCATTAGATGTTAAACGAGTTGAGTTTAGACACATTACAGGATTACAATATAACTAATAAGTTTATCTAATCTTATCAGCAAAAATCAATTTGAATGAGAAATGTACAAGAAATGATATCAAAATTTTGAGATACATATAAAAAATGCTATCAAAGATGATGGACATTTAGTTTATACACACCGCCTCAATAAATTTTATTAAAAGTATTGAATAACATCAAGAAATTGCTTTATAATTGTCAAATTTGGATTGATTTATTAATGATTTAATTTAACTCTTTTTATAAATTATTAATTTTTTTATATTTATAAAAATCTTCATCTCTCTTTTTTCATTTATAAAATTTAACTATTCAACTTTCATATAAAATATCACATATAAATACATTTGTCCAAAGGAAATCAAATGCATTTTGATTACTAGTTTTTTTCTATTGATAGAACTTGAAATTATTATTCTTTTAAAACAGATAAAAATAATAATTTTATGTTTATGTATTTTTAAAAAAAGTAATAAATTATGATTCACAGACCCGTATGAAGATAAATCGTGCCCCAATCCAACGATTGTAGATAAGTGGGATGTGTTGGTAGAGTAATGCAAACTTACAAATTTTAAATGGTTTAAATTTTTTTATTTTAATTTATTTTATTATTAAACCAACCATTCTATTTATGTAAATCAATGATTTTTTATATATTAAAATAATTAAATAAATTTTATTTTTAATTTATTTTTTAATGAAGCTTTAAATCTTTCGATACATAAAAAAATTCTTTCAATAATATTTTAAAATTTTTAATTTTATTTAATCTTTATTTACTCAATCGAATCTTTTAAACCTTAAATTTTTTGTCTTATCTATTTAACTTTTGGTCTAATTTTTAAAACATTAATTAATGCATTAACTTTAAAATTTTCATCATTATTCCTGGAGTAAAGAATATTTTGGTACGGGAATAGGAATCTAGTCTTTAGTATTTAGGGTGTACTTGGTTAGTTAATATGAGAAGAAAGAAATAGGTAAAGAATGAAAAAAGATAATTACTAATATATTAAGATAAGATGAATAGTATTTTTATATGTCCTTTTAAGATAATTCTTTATATCCCAATATGGCAAAAAATGAAAGTCATAAGTATTTTATTTTTTACTATATTTATTATAATTTTCATTATCAAAAGCAGATAAAGCCCGTGACTTAGGTCCCCTTGACAAATGGAAACCTTCTCTATGTTGGCCTGTACGAGGGTTTAGGCCATTCTGCTCTCGAACCTTTGCTCATGGTGGATTCCTGCTCAGTTTGGATCCAATTTGGTCCCATCGTCCGTTCCCTTTGAACATTTGTCCTAAACTTTTAAGTAAAACACCTGGAAGACAACCAAACCACTTAACTCGCTTCTGCAATCTATATTATTAACCATTTAGCAGAGGAGGAAGAACTGCACTGAGCGTGTGCGTCTGTCTCTTTTCTGTCGTTGCACATGCACGCATTTGTCACATCTGCTTTTACAGGCAACACTCCACAGGGTCCTTCGGGAAAACACCATTTTTTACACGAAAGATCTGGCGCCAGCGCTTCGTGTCAATGGTTGCAAAGCTTAGCTTAACATCTATCTCTAACACCGTAGTATCAATGCCGGTTCAAGTTCAACTATGGGCTCCACAGGACATCGTCACATGCATTCGCCTATTGGATTTTCCTAACCATTCAATGTCAAGTTCTATAGAGTTTAACCTAAAGTTTGAACGAATATTAAAATAAAAGTAAACTATTTTTAATCAATTAATTAAAACTTAATTAACTTTCTCAACTTAGATTTTAATTTAAAATTTATGTATTAATTACTTTTATGTCAATTAGATTTAAAACTAAAATATCATTCTTAATTATATTTAATTTCAAAGTAACCAAATCTCTGATGAATTTTTAAAAATAAAATTGGTAGGCATCTCACATTCACATCTTAAAAAAAAAAAAGAACCGGGGAGTTCTCTCTCGCCAACTTTTCTCTCTCTAAACGTACTACTGTAGCACTCCCGGAGCAACGTGCGACGATAAGTGTTGATTGTCATGGAAGGCATAGATCATGAGGGCCAATACTTTAAGAAAGTCCGAACTCGGAAACGAGAGGAGGATCCTCCTCCACCTCCGAAACTCTCTTACAGTGTAGCTATGATCGACAACTCAATGGGGGCACTCAAACTAGAGGACGCTGCATGGCTAGCGGCAGAACCCATCGAGATTGAAGAAGGTGATATTATAATGATGGAGGGGGAGTCAGGCGGTGGCATCACGTTATCTCACAGCTTCAAAGAAAAACTGGACAACAAATGGTCTCAAGCGGTGGTAGTAAAGTTGCTTGACTGCCGCATCGGTTACAGGATCTTAAGCTCCAGACTGAAGACGTTGTGGAACCTGCGCGGACCAATGAAGATTATCGACCTGGATTACGACTATTTTCTTGTCATCTTTATAGAAGAAACAGATTTCCTCCTTAGCCCTTGGATGATATTTGGCCAAGCCCTCTTGGTACAACGTTGGCTCTCAACATTCCGGCCATCCCAAAGGAAGATAACATGTGTAGTCATCTGGATTAGGTTCCTCGGTTTACCCGTAGCACGGTACCATCCTCAAATCCTCACTGCTTTAGGAAACCTGGTGGGCACCATCGTGAAGATCGATGAAGCCACTACACAGCACAACAGGGAAAGTTTGCAAGAGTCGCCGTTGAGGTCGACTTAAGTGCCCCGCTAGTCTCAAGTGTCGAGTTGGATGGTGAGACATTAATGGTAACCTACGAAGGACTCCCACAAATATAATTCACATGCGGTCTGATGGGGCATGCGTCTGGTGTGTGTCCGCGGATGCAAGGTGCACCTATTGCCAATCTAAACGAAGAACAAGGGACGTCTGCGACATTGACAGGGGGGGGACAACTTGCACCGCCGCGAGAACCCAGGACGGACACTGGATATGGGCCATGGATCCACGCCCAAAGGTCGACATCCAGACTGTCCAAGCAATGGCAGGCAACGCGAGAGAATTGCAGAACACAGGAGGCTAATCAAATGGGAGGCTCGAGGTATTGTGTTCTGACAAATAGCGAAAGCAGGAGGGAAGAGTCTAACGGTAACAAAGGACAAAACCTTCTCAATGCCATTGCAGGGATTGAGCACCATATTAATTCAGCACTAGACAGAACAAAACTCAGGAGCCAAGGGTAGGCTGCCCACTCAGTTGGACCCAATCAACAAGGGCGAGCTGGAGTGAAGAATACCGTTGCAAGAGCCCACCAGATGGCTGGGGAGACTAGTTCGAAGGCCAAAGGATCCCAACTGAAGGGGCGCGATACAATCACCCTAATCCAACTCTAACCTATAGACCAGGTACAACATATTGCAGTTGTTATCACTGACCATACCGAAATGGTGTGTGACAGCCAGGCTATTGAAGAGCGTGAACAAATGGTGGAGGAGAGACTCCTATTAATGGACAGAATTGAGGGATCCGAAGATGATCCTCGAACCAGGGGTGGGGGCGAGACAACCATCGCAGCTGATCCTCCCGACCCTAGGGTGGCAGAGACGGGGACGATGGAAGGGGTGACAACTTCGAGTCTCGCGGAAGAGGTTGGGCGACAAAACTTCTAGGATGGGCAACAATGGAGCCTTGTAGAGAGTTATGTCCCCATGTGGGACTAGCGTAACTTTCCTACCTCTTATTGCTTTATGACTATACTATTATGGAATTGTCAAGGGGCAGGGGGGAGTAGATTCAATTCGATTCTGCGTATCTATATAGAGTATTATAAACCTAGTTTTGTGACGCTGATGGAGACACATATAAGTGACCCTCGTGCAACAGTCGTAATTCGTGGTTTTGGCCTCGATTACTCATTTAGGGTGGAAGCAATTTTCGGGGGGGAGGGGGGGATCTGACTCTTATAGCAGAAAGATTTTTATATTTTTGTGGAGGTAGCACATTGTCAGTTTATTCATACCACGGTTAGTTATTCCTTGGGATCCTTTGACCTAACCATAGTTTACGCTAGCCCAAATGCTTCTAATCAAAAACTACTCTGGCTGTATTTAAGAGGGTTAGGTAGATCGATCCATAAACCCTGGCTAATTAGAGGGGATTTTAACGCAAAGTTGGAAATTTCTAATAAAAGGGGTGGAGTCAATTTAGCGAGGATAGTAAATAAACATTTTCGGGATTGGGTGTATGGGAGTGGGCTCTATGATTTGGGATTTTTTGGGTCCAAATTTACCTGGGGAAGAGGTACGCTACAAGCTCGATTGGACCAAGTCTTTGGGTCCACGTCATGGTTGGAAACATTTCCTCAATCAACAAATCATCACCTATCTTTTCTTGGTTCAGATCATCGGCTGCTGTTGATTAATTTCGAGTGACCTAACTCTCGACCCTTAGGTTTACCAGTGTTTCGATTCCAAACTGCTTGGCTCACCCAAGTAGGATTCGATGAGGTAGTTGCCATGCATTGGCATCCAACGGCGGAGAAAATGAGTACGATGTTAGTTACTTTTCCTACCCACCTAATGTGTTGGAATAAGGAGGTTTTTGGTAACATTTTCTTTAGAAAGAAACGGTTGGTAGCTAGGTTGGAGGGTATTCAGCGAGCAATGGCACATGCCAATTCTGATTCGCTGTTGGCTTTGGAGGATCGACTGAGTGGAGAATTACGGCAGGTGTTATGTCAGGAGGAATTTTATTGGCACCAGAAAGCTCGATGCAATTGGATAACGAAAGGGGATAGGTATACAAAATATTATCATACTCTTACCCTTTCTAAAAGGAAGAAGCTACACATAGAGTACCTTCGTGATTCAAGTGGGGCGCGAATCTCCGATCTAGCCCAATTGTAACACTTAACCAGGGAATATTTTATTCAACTCTATAATAGGAATGACGGGTTACAGTCCCGTTTTCCAATTACATGGCTTTTCCTATTTTTCCGGTGGAGGGGGTTTCTGCCCTCAACTTGCCAATTCACGAAACTGAAATCAAATATGTGGTGTTTGATATGCCACCGAATAACCTGGAGTCGAGGGATTCTCAACTTTATTTTTTCAACATCAATAGAGTACAGTTTGTCCAGCAGTAGTAGAGTTTATTCAACAAGTGTTCTGCCTCAAAAGATGGGAACAAGAGCTAAACCAGATCATACAGGTACTGATACCCAAAATCCCGTCTCCAATTACTATCACTCAGTTTCACCCAATTAGCCTATGTACAGTGATGTACAAAATTATTTCTAAGGTCATAATCAATAGACTGAAACCACAATTGGATCACCTAGTGGCCGCAAATCAATGCAATTTTATACCAGGCCGACATATTACCGATAATATCATCATAGCATAAGAGATTATTCATTTGATGAGGAAAAAGAAGGGGAAGACCGGTTAACTTACTAAGCGTCATTATGAAATGTGTTACAACGGTGTCAATGCAAGTTACGTGGCAGGGCACCCTGTCTGATCCTTTTAATCCTTCAAATGGAATACTGCAAGGCAACCGCTCTTGCCCTATCTTTTTTAGTTATGCATGGAACGATTAGGACACCTCATATCGCATGAGGTAGCACAAGGTTAGTGGAAACCTCTTAAACTGAGTACGATGGGGCCTCCAAGCTCCCACCTTGTCTTTGCTGATGATCTCATCCTATTTGCTGAAGCAACGGAATTTCAAACCCAGGTAATTGCTTGCACTTTGGACTCCTTTTCAAAAGGTTAATACCGATAAAACCAGAATTTTTTTCTCTAAAAACTTCCCCCGAGCCATAGCGAGTCAACTCAGTCGAACCCTTCATATTCCTTGCACCACAAATCTTGGAAAATATCTAGATGCTTTGTTAATTCACAACCGCACCAAGAGAAATAGATATCAATTCATTCTTGATAAGGCCCATCAGTAATTAGCGGGCTGGCGTGCTTGAGTTATATCTCTAGCAGGAAGAGTAACGCTAACCTAGTCTGTAATAGCATCTTTACCGATCTACACGATGCAGACAGTGCAACTCCCAAGGCAACTATGTGATGACCTAGAGAAATTAATGAGGAACTTTATATGGGGATCAACGGATATTCAGCGGAAAATGCATCTCGTCAGCTGGGAAGTAGTGTGTCAACCAAAAAAGGTAGGGGGCCTCAGCATCAAGCATATTCGTTCATCTAATGATGTGTTACTCACAAAACTAGGATGGGAATTGCTTACTAAGCCTAATGTTCTCTGGGTCCAGATCTTGAAGGCAAAATACAGGATCACTGACCAACACATTCAAATCACGGTAAATCGGCCAGGAGCTTGGAGGGGGATTTCAACTGAGTGACATTTTGCACCCCAAGGTTTAAACTGGAAGTTGGGTAATGGCAAACGTATTTTATTCTGGATGGATAATTGGTTCACGGGCTGGGGCCCACTATTTCAGGTGGCATGTACTTCGATTCCAGACAGGGAGGTTTATGTGATAGTATCAGATTATACCAACGAAACAGAGGGCTGACAGTGGCAGCTATTCCAACATTTTCTTCCTTCCACAGCTTGTATGGTTATTGCAGAGTCTAGCCCTAATGTAGACAGTAAAAGTGAAGATAGGGTGGTGTGAGGACCCACATTCTATAAAGGCTTCACAGTGGCGTCAGCCTATGACCTTATTGAAGCAAATTCGCTACAGGCATCCACCAAATTCTATGAAATAATCTGAAAATGGGATGGGCCTTAGAAAATTCGATCTTTTCTTGGCTGTTGGCTAAGAGGAAACTCTTGACAAACCACCGACGAGTAACCCGACACAACTCAGTAAATAGTAACTGTCAAGCTTGTGGACAAGAAGAGTCTATATTACATGCCATAAGGGATTGCCACAGAGTGAAATCCTTTTGGAAGCAATTCCTAACCACCTTGATCGATGAGGAATTTTTTCAATAGATGGAGGAGCTGTGGATGCAGATTGACGTAATGAAATAGGTTCCATTTCGCCAGATACCATGGTCTACTATTTATGGCATTGCGTGTTGGTTTATTTGGCAATGGCGTAACAAAAGCCTATTTCAGGAGGGGTTTGTATGGTCAGAGATAGGCTCTAAAATTGTACTGGATTATGCTAATTGGGTAGAACGGGCCAACACAATGGAAAACCGCCTATTTAGGAACCATGACATCCCTTTGGGTAGTTTTGTTGGACTGAAAAAACCACTGGAGGGATGGCGCAGATAAACCTGGTCCCAATTAGGCAATTGCTGGAGGCTTAATTCGGAACAGCCAGGGCCAATGGTATGGTGACTTTTAGCAAAATATTGGCGAGGGTTCGGTAGTGACTGCGAAACTCTAGGGCGTTAATTTGGGCCTAGCCTTAGCTTGGGAGCTTGGCTATCGATGGGTGATTATTGAAGTGGATTCCTTAGAGGTCATTAACATTCTCTTTGCTTCTTCCCATTTAGTTCCCTCTGAGGAAAATTCTTTGATCGCAGGTATACGTACGTTAATCCACCGAGACTAGGATGTGCAGTGGACACATATTCATCAAGAAGGGAACCAGTGTATAGATAGTTTGGCATCGTTCGCTTGGCTCTCTAGTCCAGGACTACATATTCTTCAGGAGTCACCGACGCTCACTAAGGAGTTGCTAGCTTGTGACATGCAAGGAGAATTGTATTAGCAAACACTACGATAGTAGTGTTTTTTCTTTTTGTGTTTGTTTTTTGAATCTTTTCCTTATTATATAAAAAAATAATAAAATTGAATAATTATTATTTTTAAATTATAAATAAATTATTTAATAAAAATTATTTTAAAATAATTTTTAAATTTGAAATAACTATTATTTCATTTTATTTTATTATTTTTAAATTATTAAAATAAAAATAATTTTTAACCGAAACTCAAATATAAGATCTTTAAATTAATAAACATCATGTCAGTTTGTTCTAAGTTCATTTTTCGTTATAAACCATGATTACTTCCGATTCCATTAGATTGCACCAACTTCTTCATAATCTAAGAATTTATGATATCATAATATTTTCAATGATTTTAAATAATATAAAATTTTTAAATGAATAAAATCAGAAAAGAAATGTATTTTCTTTACTCATATAAAAATGATTAATAACTTAATATCATAAAAATTTAAAGTTTAAAATAAAATAAATGCAACACATTTAAAATTGTTTAATATTTCTAATTTTTTAAATTCAGTCTTTAACATTTAAATATAGTGACTAATTCTTTTAAAAGTTGTATATTTACTAATATAAATTTTAAAATGATGTTTATTAAATTAAAATTAAAAAATCTTTAAAATCAATGTTTTAAAAACCAGACCGGAAGGTAAATCAGTAAGACAAGATGTTTAACGTTTAAAAGATTCAACCGGTATTAAACTGTTATAAAATCGGCTAAAGATTGAATAAAATTTTAAAAAATTGAAATATGATTGAAGGAGGATGTCATTATCTATCAAAGAATTTGAAGTTTAATTAAAAAATAGATTGTTAAATTTATTTATTTATTTATTTTAGTTTAAAATAAATTATTAATGTACAAAAATTTACCAATTAATTAATTAACTAATCAATTTTTAACATCAAAAGTTATTAAAGTAAACTGAGTTGAAAATTGAACAAAAAATTGATCGAGTTAAGATTTTTAAAGTTAAACTAGTCAAATCGGTTGAGGTTTTTGACAACTGAAAAAAAAATCAAACATTTATATGTATATATATACTAAGGAAAAATGGGATGGACGATCACGAAATTCCATCCCACCATCCATTTCATTAACGACTGGATTGCTCTCCCTTTTCTACTCTCTTGGTGCAGTCTCACGGGTGTGACTTAACACGTCACAATCATGACAATGCTGCACTCTCATAAGTGTGACTTAACATGTCACACTCGTGACATACAACATTGTTTCATGCTTGTTACTTGACATGTGACACCTATGACGTACAAATTCCAACATTTCCATCTAGCACATTTGGAAAAAAAATTGAACTAAATTAGAAGTGAAACTCCATCTATTACCAAATCACACGGGTGTTACTTAACATGTCACGCCCGTCACATACAACATTATTCATCATCTTCTATACCGTTCTCACAAGTGTAAGTTTATGTCAGATCAATATTTGAATCCTTCCTTTCATTTGATTGTTTGTTGACAACATTTAAAAGAAAATAATTTCCCAACAAATATGTTGCATCATATCACAAAACATGATCTTCGACCGTTGATTTCAATAGACAATCTTTCAATAGATATGCCGCGGACTTAAGCATCTAATGTTATAAATGAAATTTATTTGGTTGTTAGCAATAAAACCTAACAGTAATTAGTTTTGCTTTTAGCAAACATTTTAAACATATGTCCCTCGTCAATTCAATTTTCTTTCTCATCCATTACATTCACGAATCTTCCACCATATTTATTTTCTTTGTTTCCCTTCATATTTTCTTTGTTTCCCTTTGTGTTGCTTTACTTGTTCAAAATGAGAAACAAAGAAACGTTATGTTAGCTTAAAGATCTTCCCCAATCGATTCAACAAAATAAAGTTGTGCTGCACTATCTAACCAAGCAAACTCCTCTCTTACAAAAGCAGGTGAGATCTTTTCTCTCTTTCTATTATTTCAGTTTTTTATGGATGAAGAAGGAAGATTATATCAATAGTGCACAAAATAGTTCCTGCCATTAACATTATTTTCTACCTAATCACAGAAGAAATTTTGTAAAAATGCTTGTATTGAACAATTACTCAAAGCTAATGGTGGCGACGTTAAGTTAGCTACAAAAAATTTTAAGGCTTGCCTTTCTTGGAGAGACAACATATTAATCGGTAATGTAACATTTTTTGTGCTGCTTCTTAGTCTTTTTTTTATCAATCCTTTTTCTATTTCTTCCATTATAAATAAATGCTGTGTTTTTTTTAATAAGTTAAAAACTAATTGTCAGTTCAAAATAAAGAACAACAACTGTTGCTTCAAAATCTATCGTTCAAATTTTGTTTATTTTACTTTCTGTTTTTTATTTTTTGTTTGAAATGTAGAGAACTTGACAGCAAATGAATTTTCCACTGAACTCACTAAAGAGCTTGCTTATGTAGCAGGTCACGATGAAGATTTGAGACTTGTTTTGGTAATTTTGTAACTCCAATTACGTTTTTTCACTTCTTATTTTTTAAACTTACGGAAATTATTAATAAGAATGTTTATATTTTTTTTCTAAATTTCATTTTGGCATTTGTTACATCTATAATCGTTCAAAAGCTTTATTGTTCCTTTATTGCCATTGGTTTAAGATTTTTTGCCTTAAACAAGATTACTGGAAGTTTCATTCCCGAAAACTGTAAGTGATCATACATAATTTTTGATTGTACATCTATTTCAATTTTTATTCTTCTTAGTTGATTATTAATCATATCAACATTCTATCTTTTGCTTCAATTTTTGAAGATTCACACGTTTCATTGCGTTTACTTTGGAAGTTGTCGTATCAACCATGCTAAAAAATTATGAACACTTTGTACTTCTTTTTTATTCTAGTATGTTAATTTCTTCCAAAACTCCGTTGATAACCCATAAAAGTATAGCCACTATTTATCAAAGAAATGATATTATGTCTTTCCTGCCTTTTGAAAAACCTTTAAATTAGATTTAAATCAGTCACTACATATAATCTTGTCATATGTTCTCTTATAATTTGTTCTTCCCATCTTCTCAGGGTTTTTCAAGTCTGCTTTAACTTTCATGAACGTAGTTCTATAAACATTGAAAATTGTTACCAATTATTACCCTACTTTACAGAGCTTTTGTAATCGACCCACCTTCTTTTTTCTCTTATCTATAGAAGGTAATACTATTATTTATATGCCTAATTCTTGTTTATTTTGTAACACCCCATATTAGGGGTTAGAATATTAAGAAATTTCAATGCATGGTATGCTTGGCATAATTGAGTTTTTGCTTATTTGTGCATATGCCTTTTTGGACTCATACCAATATTATACATGCATTCATGACATTTTTTGGGTATAAGTGATATATTTTTTTAGTTATTAAAGTATGAATGTTGGATTAAATGTGTTCCAAATTTATTTGGTGATAATAGTTGTTATTTCGAAATTTTGGTGAATTATGGATTAATTGTCTTGGATTATTAAATTGGTGTGTATTATTATTAATTCTGCATTTTTGGAGACATTTAGGATGTTTTGGAAATTTATTGAAAATTTGAGGTATTTTAGATTAAAAAAAAAGAAACAAGAGACAAATCATAGTTGACAAATGGATAAATTATGGAGTGACATGTGGCATTTTATTAAGAAGCCACCTAAGTTTAAGTTATGTTGAAAAGGGAACATTTGATGCATTTGGTCTCTTCTTTTGGGTTCTTTCAACACCGAACATCACCTTCTTAAACATACTCTTTATATTTGTCTCCACCACCATTAAACTTCATTTGATGCTCACCCGTTGAACTTGTGCTTGTTAATGTTATTGGCTCATCAATCACCAAAAACACTTATAAACCTTCAGTCAATTGCTTATTTCATTCTTCCTTCCCTTGTTGCATCCACCGAAACTGTCATTTGCACTCCTAAGTTCTAGAAATTTTATTAAAGAAAGAAGTTTATTCAAGTAAGTTTATTCAAGTTTTATTGTTTGTAACTGCATGCATGCATAATTGGTATACATTTTCATGCTTGTGGATTGGTGCATGCATGAATGGTGTTGATGTAGGTGTGGGTGTTGAAGGAATAAGTAGATTCAGAGATGTGTATAACTTGGTGAAAGTTTGAAGTGAGCTGGAGTTAGGATATGCAGAATTTTACTGAACATGCGTCTGTCTTTAGGGAATAACTTAATCTGTAAATATCCGAATTGAATGAAGTTTAATTTAAAGTAAACTAGAGACATAGAGCTAAATTTTTCATGAAGGAATCAAATTCAAATTATGTCCTTAAGAGTTTGGAAAATTGGCTTGAAGTTAAAATCTGGAAAATGAAGTATGCTTCTGTCAAAGTTCGCCACGGCCAACTCTCCTTGGTTCGCCGCAGCCAACTTGAAGGATGAAGTTCACTGCGGCCAACTTAGGGGTTTGCTGCGGCGATCTTGTAAGATTGCATGCCAGCTTTCCTCTCTGGAAAAGTTCGTTGTGGCGAACTTTCCAGCACGGAACATACTTCGGTGTTTTGGGCATAACTTTCTCGGTAGTTATCTAAATGGAGTGATTTTTTATTTGGATTAAATTAGAGTCATAAGGATACAAAGTTTATGAAGAGATTAAATTCTAATTCTACCTCTAGGAATTTCAGAATCTGATTGGAAGTTGAGATAAGAATTCTGTTAAAGCTTAAGAACAATTTGAAATCTTTTGGGGCATAACTTTCAGTATACTAAACCAAATTGGATAAACTAGGTATCATTGGAAACCTAAGATAAAGAGGGACAACTTTCTAGAAGGAAGTATTACCTAAGTACCTCACCCTCCTGAGGATAATAATTGAACAAAGTGGACTCGAAAGTTGGTCGTGAAATAAATCTAGATTGAGGAATTGAGTATGATTTCACATGATTGAGAATACGACAAGATTAAGGATAAGAAACTCAAAATTTGTCATAAACAGGCATCATACATATTCAGTATACATGCATGTGCATAATTGAATTTATAATTGTGCACAATAACGATATGAGTTTGTATAAACTGTTTTAGAGGAACCCATCTAGTGACCAATTCCAAATATTACCGGGACGTCGAGACAATAAGCAATAAGGGAGATTTAGTAAGTAATTTTAGAGGGTAAATTTTGTAAGTAATTTAGATGGTCAAATTTGATAGTTTTGCTTTGACTATTTTGTTGCTACTGCTTTTGGTCTTTGACTGATTTGCAAAGTTGTTGGATTGAAATGTGAATTGAATTTCAGACATTTCTGTTTTGATTCTCTTAAGTCCTAGTTGTGGGTAAATAGGCATGCTTAGAAGGGTCTGCAGCTACTTCTATAACACTTTGGTGTCTTCTATTATTGACACTTTGGTGTCTTCTGTCATGGACACTTCGGTGTCTTCTGTTATTGACACTTCGGTGTCTTTTGATATTGACACTTAGGTGTCGAGACTTCGGTCTCTTTTGTATAAGTCCCATTACCCACTTCTGTTGAAGGATTAGCAATTATCTGGTTTTGTTATTCTGACATATATGTTTGATTATGACATAAACATTATTGTTCTAATTCTGAAGGGTTTATACCCTCTTGTGATATTCAGTTCTGTTAAATATAAAGTCTGTTCTGAAATACATTATGTCTGATTTATTGTTTGATGCATGTATATGCTGTTACATGATTCAGTATGATAAGTTGTCAATTTATCCGTAGATTAGTTATTACTCACTAAGCTATATGCTTAGTACGGTGGATTTGCCCCGTGTAGGTTCTAAAAGAGGGACATAAGAACTGGGACAAGACAACCGCGATGGTCAAAAGAGTCTAATTTTTGTTTTGTTCTTATATATTTTGAGATTGTTTTTGGACTTGTTTTTGATGTCTATAACTCATGAATTTTTATTTTGATAGGTTATAATAACCTTAATTCAGGCTACTTTCAGAAATTTTGATATGCGATGTATGTTCGTTGAGATTCTGGAAATGAATGTATGTATGTACAAATCTTTTATATGTTTCGAAAAGATTTATCTTCAGTGTGTTCTGTGTGTGTGGCACTCGCAATATCCTCCCAGGGGGTATTGGAGTGTTACATATTTTATCTCCCTTTTAACTTCTTCAAGAAAAATACTCATTTTTTATACTTTTTTAACTTATAATTCAAATCTTGATTGCTAAGTAATTGTGGAATGTTGATGATTACAGGGTGTTCAATCATTTTTTGAATTTTCAACAATCACGACGATGGTATCTTCATCAAACTTTGAAGAATCATTAGAATTCTATAATTTATGTAACCACCCGTAAGTCTCTTCCCTTTGATTTAACCCTTCGTCGATTAGATCAACAGCTAAACATAACTTATGTTCATCAAGGATTTCATTTACTGTGTCGCAACATAACTATGGTACCTTACCTTAACCCACTTAGCTTTTTTAGAAATAGGGTCCACTAGTTAGTTTCCTTTGGGCTCAGCATAGATTAACCCATTCAATGCGAGATCTATTTCCTTTTCGTCCATTGATAAAACATGACATCAAAACATTAAAGCTTATGCAACGACCACCAACAAAGCTTTATTCTCCTTGACTCTCATTCCACAGCATGTCACCATAACTGAGACACTTAAAATTGCTGAACTACAAACCCCACAACCATCTTTCTTTCGATCACTCGCCATGTTTTTGTTTTCCAAAAAAAAGCTATAAATTTGACAACTCTTATGAGTCTTTCATACCTTTCCTAAAATTTTACAGAAGCCCTTACGACGAGATCATTTACAAGTCAAATATGCGACCACCATTTGGTGGTCTTGTGTCTATCATACCACCTCATCTCAAGCGAGCCACATATTAGTATCACATCGGTTTTAAACCAAGAGTAAACCAAGAGTTAAGTTGACCTCGGTGCATATTCAACACAAAATCTTGTTCGTATATCATATACGATGAAATCCTTTTGTTTAGGTGCATACTTAGTGCAAAACCTAGTGAGTATCATATATGATGAAATCCTTCTGTGTACTAGAAGACGATGTTTTTATTATTTTCCTGATTTTACATTAACAAAACAACGACTTCAAAGTTTCGCATTATGAAAATAATTATTATTTAAAAAATTATAAAGGCTATCAGCGTTTGGTTAGAAGAAAAATTTTAATGCTACAAAAAATTAATATATGTCTAACTTCAAACACAATTATGATCCTTTATTTTGTATTCAAAATTCATTTTTTATATTAATATCTAATTATTACATAATTTATTTAATATGTATAATTTAAGATTTATTATAAGTCTTAGTAGAAAATAAATACTTAACTTAGAAAACTTATTTTAGATAACTTAACACGTTAGAAACCGCCTTAAAAATAATTCATAGTTCTTGAAATTAGTACATAATTTTTAATTATCGATAATTTATGTATAAATTATTTATAATGTATAATTTATGATTTATTATAGTATATTGCAAAAAATTACTGAATTCAGTCACTTGTGACCTCTCACAACTGCAAAGTCACAACCGTGATTAGTGGCGACCGTGACTTATTTTAATTTTAACTTAAATTATTATTAGCTTCCATCATTTGTGAATTAAGTCAACTAAAGTTAATTTAAATAAATGACTAATACCTTTACGTATCAAAATTTTGACTATCTCTCTAATTTAAGTGTTTAAAATTGGCAATACGCCAACTCTTAATCATACCATAACGTTTGGTTAGAAGAATAATTTTTAATGCTCCAAAATTTAATATATGTCTAACTCCAAACACAATTATGATCCCTTATTTTATATTCAAAATTCATATTTTTCATATTACTATCTAATTATTACGTAATTTATTTAATATGTATAATTTAAGATTTATTATAAGTCTTATTAGAAAATAAATACTTAGCTTAGAAAACTTAACATGTTAGAAACGGCCTTAAAAATTCATAGTTCTTGAAATTAGTACATAATTTTTAATTATTTATAATTTATGATTTATGATAAGTATATTTGCAAATAATTACTCATATACGTCATCATTCACCATTGTGTGACATAGTGCTTGAAATTAGTATATAATTTTATTTATTTATAATGTATAATTAATGATTTATTATCAATATATTGTAGAGAATTATTTGCAATATATTGTAGAGAATTATTAGTTCTTAAATATGTTGCCACTGTTAGTTGCACTTGGGTATGCGAGGATCTGTTTTCTTCATGAGATGCTTTTTAATTTTTAGCTTAAAGTAGCAAACTAGTCTTTAGTTATTAGGATACAATAACTACTGATTGTCCCCCAAAGGGATAACGAATAAAATTGGAATGCTACTTAGCACATTAGCAGGACCCTACTCAAGGATGACACGTACATCTCAAGAAGTGGTGAAAAAAGTTGTGCAACATATCAGGTATAAGCAAAAGTTTTGCAGCATATCAGGTATATCTATCCTACTTTTTTTCTTACTAATTTTGTTTGTTAAACTTACATCTCTTAAATAAAGTTTGGTAGCTTTTCTGTTAGGAACATTATTCTATTTTACTTATTTATTATTACTTTAGCCTACTTATTTCTTTGTTTATTATGTATTTAGTTATTTTATCACATTTTTATTTATCTATTTATTTTCTAAAATTTTCTTGCCATATTTGCATAGCTTTTTTATGTTTTTAATCTTTTAACCCTATTTATTTATGTATTTATTGGAAATTTAGTTACATAAATTTTGATTTTTTTTGTGTCAGTTTTACCTTTTTTTGTAACCTGCATCATTTATATATTGTCTCATTCGCATGTGGGTCCACCGGAAATATCCTCTCTACTGTGTAGGGGTAAGGCTGCGTACTATCGGACCTCCCCAGACCCTGTTTCGTTACGGAATTTCGGACTGGGTGGTGATGATGATGATGCTGATATTGTAGAGAATTAGTCATGTAAACCAATTATTTGGGTCTTTAATATATATTAAAAATTCGTTGTTGTTAAAAATAGAATATAATTATGAATTATTTATAATATATAATTTATGATTTATTATAGCATATTGCAAAAAATTACTGAAGTCAATCACAATTCTGACTTCTCACAAACACACGGTTCACGGTTGTGACTTAAGAAATCACAACTGTGACTTATTTTAATTTTGATTGAAATTATTATTAGATGTCATCATCTATACACCATTGGCATTAAAACACAACTCCACATATATTTTACTGACAGTTGAAAATTAAGTCACCTAAAGTTAATTTAAAATGAAATGACTAAATCCTTCACGTATCAAAAGTTTCGTTATCTTCCAACTTAGGTGTTTAAAATTTGTAATATTCCTACTCATAATTATGCCACTTTAAACTTTATTTATAATACAGTTATATTGGTTGCTATCAATTAAAGAAAAATACGATGATGCCAAACATATTTTTACCTTATATTAGTTTTTGTATCTACCTATACTTGCTTCTCTCTATAGATTAATGGTAATAGGTTCTAATCAATAAATTAATAAACCTAATCATCACCAACTAAAACTTTATTATACATTTTGATTATACTTTGATTATACATCACATGGTCATCCAAACAGAGAAACATTAGACGTTGGAAAATGAGATACATAAATGAAATACAAGTATTACCTGTAAACAACTACATTTTCGTTGAATCAATTCCAAAATTTATTACAGTACACCACATTTTGATTGATGTTAAATTTAGAATCGATTCCAAAATTTATTAATGTCACTTTAGAGCCTTATGCTTTTTAACTCATTATTTATTATATGTGACACTTTGATGGACATAAAAGCAAACAATCTACATTAAAACAAGTCAGAAATTTACTAATGGTTAACTTTTAGTCGGTAGTTGAGAAATTAATTTTTTTAATGACAATATGAATTTGCGCTATTAATTTAGTCTATTCATGACTTTTTAACCCTATTATAAATAATATTGTAGCTACCAACCAGAGATTAGGTTTAATAAAAGGATGTGTCAAGATCATTATTTGTTTTCTAATCAATCAAGTCCGTATCTTTTCTTCTCTAACAATGCAAATGTTTCCTTCTCAGTATAGTTATGAACACGTTCCTCCAGCTCAAAACTATAAAAAGCCATATATTCAAGTTATCACTTCTTCTCTATTTTAGTCAATAAGAGTTGACCCTTGTTTATCCACCATTCGTAAGTTTTTCGTTACCCTTCATCATATGTTGTTCAGTTTATTAAATTTTTTATCAATTTCGTGATTACATGCGCTTAATAGAGTTGAGAAGAAGAATTACATGTATCACATTATGTTCTATTAATTCTTCATTCTTTGTTATTACATTGTTCAAAATACATAATAGAGCTGTTTTCCATATGTTGCTGTTGCTCTTGACACATGTTATTTGATGAAAGCTTGTAACAAAAGAAAGGAGATTATTAAAAAAAGACTAAAGTCAAAATTTTCCATCAAAAATAGGGGTGACATGTTCAGTCAGAGAAGGTCTCACAGGTGTGACTTAACATGTCACACCCATGACATCCAACAATTTACAACTATTGTTCATCACCTGCTATATCGTTTTACTTCCATCAACTTCTTAATAGAGTTAACAACAGATATTACATATGTCGCATTATATCCTGTTAACCCATTTGTTATCATGTTTTGTAAAAATATATAATGGAGCTATTTTCTATCTTTTTCATCATCTGTTCCACAAAAATACCAATTGTCACTTAGGACTTTTTAACAAAGTGATAACAGTAATTACGTGTGTCATATTTTATCCCGTCAATCTTTTCTCTTCTAGCCATAAAAATGTTTCATTCTCAGTACATTTATAAACACGTTCCTCCAGCTCAAAACTATAAAAAACCACATATTGAACAAGAGTTGACCCTTTATTTATCCACCATCTGTCTTTTCTTCGTTTCCTTCATAATATGTTGTTTGGGAAAATATATAATAGAGTTGTTTTCTATTTACGGTTATGACTTAACCTTGACTTACATGAACTTCTTAATATAGTTGACAATAGAAATAGAGTTGATAGTAGAGATTAAATGTGTCGCATTATATCCTATTAACCTTTCATTCATTGTTATTATGTTAGGTAAAATATATAATGAATTATTTTCTATCTTTTTCATCAACTCTTGCATGAATATCCCAATCGTGACTTACATGGACATTTTAACATAGTTGAGAACAATAATTACGTGTGTCATATTTTATCATATTAGTCTTTGTTGTTATTATCTTGTCTATAATACATGATAAAATGTGCGAATTTTTATCGTTGCACAGTTGTAACTTATACAACTGTCACCCCACAAATTTTCTAGTCACCACATTTAACCTTTTAAATATGACTTTTTCTAAAATCTTTTTTTCTTTAAGGATTTCTTCTTGTTCATCTTTCCCCCATTCAGGTATGTTTTATTTTGCAAAAGAAAATTATTATATAAAATTCTATTTTAGCGGTCGCATTTTTCAGCTTTTCAATAATATAATCATTACCGTCTTCCTTTATTTACCCATATCAATTGTTAAAGCAATAGTTTAAATATATAATTTTACCCTTTTTAATATACTCAGTTACATCACATTGATATAAAATAACCAATTTATTTCTTCTAATTCTTTATTTATCTTATGGTATATTCCACTAATATTATTACAGTGACCTTTTCAAATTTTTACCTTCTTTGTTAAATGTATGGTTTGTTAAATGTATGGTAGTAGCATCAATGTTACTAATACGAATATTTTAATATCTAAAAAATATATTATTAATATATATATAAAGAAGGCTGATGTTGTCCAAAAAATAATTAATAAAATTTTTATTAATTATTTTTAGTTGCTTTTTCCTTCATTCCACTCTTTTATACGTTCAGAGATGGATAGAAATGCCAAGAGATGTAAAAAGTATGATGAAATGCTAGAAAATGAAAAAAGCAAACTCCTATGACGATGTAGAGAAGCTCGTACTACAAAAAAGAGAAACGCTACTTTGCCTTCTTTTTGTCAAACAGTTGATCATTAACCTTTCTATTCTACCATTGATAACGTACCTTCTGACAGTAAACTTTTTATTCATCAATCTAGTAATCAATTAGCACAAAATCAATCTATCAACTTTAAAGTAGATCACGTCGATGCAACTCATTCCTCTCTCTAACTAAAAGAAATTCTTCATACAAAATCAATAATTTAAGCATGTAATATCACATATCATAATTTAGATTGTTCAATTGTATCTTCCTCTTCAATTCAACCTAGCTCATGATACTTGTCGAGGATCAAGGTATAAATCTTTTTACCAGTATTCTTTCCATTTTTTATTATTACTGCATAAAGTGATCAACCTTCCGTAAATCTTTCAAGGGATAAATTGTCATCGTTCTTTGTCAAAGTTAGCATCCATACAGAATTTATGTGTTGAGCTCATACAATTTCATCTTGTTCCAAACTGTGAAGATTGTCATGCGAAGAGATTTTATCTAGAGCCCCCATCATTTTGTTGTTCATCAAGAGAGATTTGCATTGTTGCTCCTCAAATTCCATATGCTCTAAAATGATTATTTGTTGGTAGTGATGAAGAATCTGAATATTTCAGGAATAACGTTTGTACATACAATAATAATGTGGATTTTACTTTAAATGGAGCTAGGTATGATCGAGAACTAACAAAAAAGGCATTTACACATTTCGTGTTCAAGGTCAAGTTTATCATTTCCTTGACAGTTTAGTTTCAACAACTGATAAGGTATCTAGTATCTAACTTTATTTCTTTAGTATTAATGAGGAACTGAAAAGAAGGACTAAGAGTTATGATAAACTTCATGAGGATACACTAAAACTGATAATGACTATTTTACAAGATAATCCCTATGCCAAGTTCTTTAGAAGTCTTAGGGACATTCCAACGCTTGAGAATCATGCAATAGTTTTGAGGTGTTATCTTGGCCTTGATCAGCATGTTTACAATCTTCCTACTGCATCACAAGTGGCTTCTACATGGACTGAGATCAATGATGAAAAGATTGATAAATGTCCTCACATCCAAGTTTATACTCACTTGGTCTAACACCCCATTCCCAGCTGACATATGCACGTGTGTCCATCAAATACACGTGTACATGCCTGTCAGAAATGACATGTTAACCATCTCACCTTCACTGTACATAACATGGCATCATACACTAAACCATCAATCACATATTTTAAAAACCTAAAATGTTATCACATTATATCAAACCATGATTTACATTGTTTCATATAGTACAATATCATCCATGTTTATACAACATTGTCCTATGAACATAAACAACTCAGTACACACCATATACTATAAACTCAAAAGAAACAACTATGTCCTCAATCCTAGCTGACGGATCTTTGAACCAAATCTGACTATAACAACTGCATAAAATATGCTTCTACAAAGTCTTAGAAGCTAGGTTGTCTCACTCTCGAACCTATAAAGCAACGGTGCAATTTTGATAAGTTTTGTAAACTCAGTAGAGTAACCATTCTCGACGGCTCACTCATGTCATAAAACAAGATCAATTATAATATGTAATCATACAGTTCAAATCTACTTGACAAGTATCAAATACTATCACAGATAAATCATTTCTCAGTTAAACAGTTCAATCATATAACGACATTCATATAGCTTTGCAAATCATTCAATGAATTCAAATTATATGTGGATGCGATATGTATGAGACTCACATTCATTTTTATATTGTTGTGATTGTGTGCTTTTATAGTATCCCAAATTATCGGGATCAGTCAGTCAGTCTATGACTTATTGATCACAGTGAGCCATAGGCTCGAACTACATATGCGAGAGCTTAAAGCTCTTATCAGTAACAATATTAGTAGCAACACCAGTCACAACTCCTTAATATTACATGCATCGGAATGAAGTGCATGCCACAGTTTAGTCATTAAATTCAATCACTTTTATTTGCATGTAATATAATAGTATATCAGTCATAGTATCATTTACAGTAACAGTGATAATAGCAGTGGTCATCGAACTAGGTCCGGCATTCAACTTTTTAGTTGAGAATCAGAAAATCATTTAGGTAGACGCATTTACATTCAATCAACACTTCCAATATCATTCTCATGCATCAAAACGCCTTGGAAAAATATTGTCCAAAATCCAGTACACAATCAACACAATTCAGTACAGTTCAATAAAATAGCAATACAGTTCAATAATGTACAAACAATAAGGTGAGACCATCTTAGGTTACTCATAATATGCTCTAAAAAGCTATTGCCTGGATGGTCCGACAATGTCTGACTGGCGTCCGATGTGCTCCTCTAAAACATACACAACACATTTACAATATATCACATTTTTGCACTAATGTAAGTATTCCTTTATGCACATGTACTTATATAAAATATGCACAATGCATGTTCAATGACAATTCTGGGGTATTTTATTGTGATCCTTATCAACAATTCATTCAGATATCAAAGCCCTCATTAATACCACGCATATTTATAACTGGACCAAAACAAAACAATGTCAAAACAATTTCATAATTTCATGGACCACTTCAGATTTTTCTTCTAATACACGTACGTGTCAGTTTTGCATGCTAAATCTGATAAAGTAAATGGCAAAATTAGGCAACATTTTCTTCTATAAAATTGTTCAAAAATGTCTTAAGTTTCTAATGACTCTAAGATCATCTAATTTGATTCAGTATACTATGAGTTATGCTCACAATACCATAGACTGTGTATATTTGAACATTTGGCTAGTACATGATCATTCCCTCGAATTCTACAACTCATATCTTTCATCTCCGATATCCAAAAATTACAAACTATATACCAAATTAAAGATAAGAGAATAAGATATAACTTTGGTGAAGACACCTCAATCTAAATCAGCATATGTCAATACATTTTATTCAATAACCACAGGACATGATTTCTATCCCTGGTAATGCTACAGCCTAAGCTAAAATGTAGTTTCATTCCAAATTTGAAAGTCTTAGAGACAGAATCAAAATTCTACTTCTTCAATAAATTTGTAGAATTATGTCTCTAGTCTACTCTAAACTAAGAATCAACTTATTTGGAAATCTACAGATCAAGTTTTAATCAGAATACCGAAGCATATTCATGAAAATTTTCTAGTTCATAACATTCCAGCAGACTTCCACACTTTCATCCTATCAATCACTTTCAATTTAATTCAGATGGTTTTAAATTTTTATGGAGAGAAATAAAAATGTCTTAGGAATCCATTTATCTAAGTTTCAAGTTATTTGGAGTTCAGATGAAAATGTTATAGTGAAAAGACTTAGAGCGGTTCAATGAAATACTCTAGTTCATAATTCATACACGCAACCACCACCTTTTCTCTCTCTAAAACTTAAACCTTCATCTTCTTCACCGAACTGCACTTCTCGTCTTCTTCTTTCTTTCTTTTCATTTTTACTTCAGTTTCAGTTCAGTAACATCAACACATAGTTCAATAATTCATGATTGTTCATAAATCCCAAAACAGTATCTATTCCATATTTTTCTATATCACATGTTCTGCATTTTTTTTTCCAGATCTTCTTAAGCAAATTTTGGGTCAGTTTTGCATGAAAATTTTGACATAGCAAATGAAGAATTTATGCAATACATCCTTTGAAAAAATGTTCCTATATGTCTTAAGTGTCTAATGACTTCAATTTCATGCATTTTTGTTCAGTATTATGCAAGTTATAAATAAAAATATACAGACTGTTTTCATACCTCAACATAAAACAATTCTCAACTTCAATCCAAATATCAAGACTCTTAAGCACAGATTCCAAATTCGATTCCTTCATAAAAAATGTATCCCTAAGTCTCTAGTTTACTCTAAGTCAAAATTCATCTAAATTAGATATTTACAGATCAAGTTATAGCTAAAATACAGATGTATGTTCAGTAAAATACTCCAATAAAATGTTCTAGCACATTTTAATCATTAACATCATAAATAATTCATCCTAATTCATCATCATCAATTCTCTATCATAACATGCTATAAACACTAATCATTTACTTACATGATTA
>JAOSBN010000007.1:30296287-30307125 GCA_027563595.1 Erythroxylum suave
ATTGAGCGGCGGTCTCAGCAATCCGAAAATGTTGATGAGGCTGACACTTACTTGGAAGCAGTTGGTGGTAGGGATCATCGTGGGAAGATATTCGGACTAGGATCATTTGCGAATACTTGTTATTCGCAATCCTCCACGTCTAGTACAGCAGCATCTGCTAGGCGATCCAACAGCAATAAAGTGGAGGCGCTGGAGAGCATAATGTAGACATTGTCCACTCAGTTGCAACAGACGTTAGGACAAGTGCATCAGTTGCAAGAGTTGATGATTGCGAAACAACAAACGATAGTAGCACAACAACTATTGTTGGACCTATAAGCTCAGCTCCGTCGGGAGATGGATGAATTGAAGGGCAAGGGCAGCAGGTCACCGCACCTACTAGACGATCCACTAGCTCCTAATCAATAGTGTAGTATTGGTCAATTACTTTGTATTACAGATATTATTATTTACAATGTAATTTTTTATTATCAATTAAGATATTTTAATTTTTAATCATTAATCAAAATTTTTATTTAATTATTTCTATCAAATTAAATATATATTATAAATATCTAATTAATAAAATTTTTCGATGGTTATAATTTAAATATAATGGAAATATACATTTTTTAAAAATTTAATCAAATATTTTACCAACGGAAACATTCATAATTTCCGTCAGTAACTGTCTATACACTATATCGATGGACCACATGTTCCGTCGGTAATGATTAAGCTTATTTACTAACGGTAATGTTATTTCAATGCAAAATTTACATACAGTTTAGCAACTTATCATCGGTAAAATTAGTGTTGGAAAATTATAGCCCGTCAGTAACTTACGGACGGAAAAAGTGTGACAATCGGTAACTTTTCTGTTGAAATTACCAACGGTTATTTTGTTCCGCCGGTAAACTTACCAAGGGAAAGTTTCTTTACCGTCAGTAAGGTTAGCTACGGCCGAATCTCCGACATTTTTGTCTATCAATATATTCCATCGGTAATGTTTAATACCGACGGAATATTTGTCATTTCCATCAGTATTTTCCGTCGCTAACTCACTATTTTCTTGTAGTGTTACTATCAATTCCTATACCAACGGAATATTTGTCATTTCCATCAGTATTTTCCATCGCTAACTCACTATTTTTTTATAGTGTTACTATCAATTCCTATAAAGACAGGGGCCTGTTGAAATTTAAAACAATAGGAGCCTGTCAAATGATAGAAGTTTGTTAAATGACAAGAGCCTATTAGGAGATCAGAGCTTACTAAACGAAAATTTTGGTTAAAATAATTTTAAAAACAGAATGCGCTTGTTAAAATTGAAAGGAACCTCTTGCAAGTTGAAAACAGAAGGAGACTATTATAAAAGTGAAGGAACCTCTTAAAAAAATGAAAATAGTATACTACAAAATTTAAAAGTTAAAGAGAGAGAGGAATGATGCAGTCGATTTATACTGGTTCGACTTATAACTCAAACCTATGTTCAGTCCTCAAGTATCTAACTTGAGAGTTTCACTAAAATCCTAAATAGTAATTTGACGAGTCACTTCAAGCTCACGAGTACATATTTTTCAAGGTTTTCCAACCTTCCAAACTAGTAGTATTTAGCTAGCCTCTACAAGCTCTTAACAAATGAAAATGTAATTTACTGGATATGAGCTTCAATGATTTCTCTCAAAAAGAATTTTCACTTTCTAAAGTACAAGAGATTTGATAAGAATATGACTTTCAAGAGTATTGATGTTGTTGATGTAATTCAAGAGTCTGATATTTTTCCAAAAAAGCAGTGGCTTTTCCTTAAGTAGGCATTTCTTTCAACTAGTTGTTGCATCACTTGCATCATTAGTCAATTGGATGGATTTAAATCTAAATAACTTTGTCATCTTTGCCAAAAATCTTCCAGTAATCACGCGGCTAATGTACAACCTTCATAATTAGTAGGATCCTATTGGATAAAGCACTTATAATAAGGTAAGTTCACAAAGAAGGTTCTTGCAAAAAAAAAATTCTTATGATTTTATTTCCTTTTGAGAATTATCTCGTTAACAATAAAAAGAAATAAGTCCAATGATAACAAGATTCTTCTCGATATTGTGAATAAATAAGGTAAGTTCATTAGAAAGGTTCCTACATGAAAGGAAGTATTTATCCTATGATTTTATTTCGTTTTAAGAATTAGATCGTTAATTGTACAAGGAAATAAATCTAATTTGAATTTTAAAATATTATGAGATTATCATCAAAATCGTTAATAATAAACCTTGAGCTAACACAAATTGAATGTCAAGATGAGTAAGATAAAGATATTGAAGAGCACCCAAAATGCTTCAATATTTAGAGAGATCATAAAGTGGTGTGCTATGATTTTTGGAGAGAGGGAGAGACAGAGTAATTCGAGTGTGAACAAGTTTTGAATTATCAAGACTTTTCTGAAGAAGAAAATCTTGGTGTATTTGGTTTATATAAGAAGAAGACCAGTGGACGTTACTGTGGCTTGAAGTATAAGAAAATGATGTAGTAGACCTAAGTCTTTAATGGAGAAAGTACAATGAAGACTTTGGATAAGGATGCAAATGAAATAAGGGGACAAACCTATAACTAAAATAACAACCACATAAACCAAGACAAAGGGTGTGTCAGATAAAGTGGTATGAATAAAGAGGGAAGTATCAAGTTTGGATAAAGTAAAGTGGAGGTCCAAAAGTTTTCGACTTAGGAGATGAAACTAAGCTCTAAGAGTTTATTTGAGACCAAACAGGGCTTTGTAAAGATAACAAACATGATGAAGAAGGTGATGATCTTAAAAACCAGGGGGTTGGGACATAAAGACTTGTTCATTTAAATGATTGTGAAGAAAGGCATTGTTAACATCAAGTTAACAGGCTAACCAATTTTTGGAAAGAGCAAGGGTAACGATGAAGGGAATGGGAGTGGGTTTAACAACCGGACTAAAAATGTCAATGTAGTCAACATCGGAAGCTTGTTGAAAACCTTTAGAAACCAAACGAGCTTTATAGCATTGAATAGTGCCATCAAATTTTCATTTAGTGTGAAACACCCATTTATAACTTACAATTTTGGCATTTAGAGGAGGAGGAACAAGAGTACAAATGTTATTAAGATGGAGAGTAGTGAACTCTTCAAGCATAGTCTAATGATAGTGAGGAAATTTATTGGCTTAGGTAAAAAGGTAAAGTTAATAGAAGATGTGGTAAGAATAAAGTAACTGATGTAGTCAGAAAAAGAGTAAGGAGTACAAGTTTGATCACAAGTCCATGTGATCACAAGATGGGCAGATGGTGGTAGGGGATGTGAAGTTGGAGAAGGTACAAAGGAGAGTGGTAAAGAGGTTTGAGGAAGCGGGTTCAAGGGCAAGGGAAATAAACAAAATATGGAGGTGGAGGATGTAGAGTGTATTGGTGGACAAGAAGCGTAAAGAAAGTCACACTCAAAAAAACAAACGTGGCAGAAAATATAAAGTTTGCATATTTGAAAATCAAAGCATTGATATCCTTTATACCAAAAGCAGTATCTAAAGAAGACACATAGAGTGGATTTGGTTATTAATTTATCAGGGCGATTAAAGCCAAGAAAAGGAAAATCAAACACGTCCAAAAAATCATAAATTAAAAAGGTTTAGCGAGGTGTTGAATAAAAATTCATGAGGGGATTTAGGCATGTTTCAGTGATAAGATGAATCTTGCTTTCAGCAAAACCATTTTGTTGAGGAGTATAGGGGTAGGAAATGCGGTAAGTGATATCGTTGTTCGTAAGGTATTGGGTAAAGGCCTCTTTGATGAGTTTAGGGGCTCCATCACATTGAAAGTTTTAATAATGATGGAAAAATAAGTTTTCATTTATGGTTTTGAAAGTTTGAAAAATATGCAGGCATGAGATTTATGAACAAGAGGAAATATCTAGGTATATGGACTAAAATCATCAATAAAAATAATGAAATAACTATAAACAGAAAAAATAAGATGGGGAAGTTCCCCAAATATCACAATAAATAAGTTGTTAGGGTGTGGTAGATTGATGAGAACAGGGTGAAAAAGGAAGATGAACAACTTTTCCTTAAATACGAGAAGTACAAGAAGTTATGATATTTAAATTAACACTTAAAAGCTTAGATAATTTAGAAAGTGTATATCAACATGGGTGACTAATATATTGATGCTGAAGTTTTACTAGAGCTGGAGTGATTATGTAAGCAACAAGATTTTAGAAGTGTAGTAGAATCTTCATTGGATAGAGATTATTGTGGATGGAACCCACAAGGAGTTGTATCTTAGTTTGAAGTTCCTTCACATCATAACTAAAAGGATTAAATTTAATGAGATATGAATTGTCAATGACAAATAAAAGATTAGTAATGAGACGTGGAATGAATAAAATATTATGAAGATGAAATGGACGAATTTGTGTAGGAAATGTAACAAGACCTACAGAGAAAATTGGAGGAGTGTGACGATTACCAACAATTACTTGATTTTAACCATCATATGTAGTTATAGAATCTACAAGATCAGGGTTAGGTGTCATATGTGTAGTGATACTAGTATCGACTAACTATTCAATAATACCATGGGAGAGAAAATGCAGATTGTCTTTGGTGTCATGGATGTTCATAGCAGAAAAGGTTGTGTTGAGGGAGGGAAAATCAAAGAGGGATCCAATTGAGCGATTCCTAGACTCAAAATACCAAAAACAACAATGGATTGCAATATGACCCACTTCCAACATATTTGACATTGGGTGGATGGTTTAGGAAAATTAAAAGTAGGCTAGGTGGGCCATTGTGGGTTATAATGTCTAGAATTGAGCCTAGAAGTATTGGGATAATTAGTTGTGTTTAGCTGATGGGGTAGATTAGTGTGGCTTTTAGATTGGGTTGGTGTGGGTTGTTGGTATTCGCCCTAGCCCGTTCGGATTCATAAAAGGAGAATCCATTAGCATTTTGGCTCTAATTAGGTTGTCTTTCACCAAAATGCCTAGAGGAAGAGTATTGACCTCAAGTGCGAAGTGCCAACAGATGACTCACACTTCCACCAGAATGAGACGCCAAAAGAGCCGCTTTAGTGGAGGTGACGCTCGAAGAATAATAAGCTAGGAGACACTACTCGTGGATGACGAGTTGAGCATGAAGATTCGAGAAGCTAATGAGGGAGTTATGTTGCTTGATGGTAGTGACGAAGGATTCGTATTCATTAAGGAGACCATTTAAGGTGAGCATAATTAGGTCATCATTTGAGAAGGTATCTCCAATGGTCACAAGCTCCTCTACGCTGGTTGATACCAAGTTGAGAAAATTAGAAACAGAGAAGGTGCCTTTTTTTAGCATGTGAAGCTTGTGACAAAGTAGCAAGCACTCGGAGGAGGATTGCTAGAGGAAATGATGTTTAAGGACAAGGCAAAGATCATGAGCAATATAAAACTTGAAGGTTAGACTGGCAATGGAAATGGAGAGGGATGTCGTGAGATAATAGTAGACAAGATGATCAAACCACAACCACTTGACGTATTCGAGAGACATGATATTGACATTAGGATCGTCAATAGGAAAGAGAAGAGTCCTGTCAATGTATTTGATGAGATCAAAATCTGTAAGAACAACTTAAACTTGGTTTTAGGAAACCAGGTAATTTGTTGCATCTAGGGGTGTTGTAAGGAAATTGATTAATTTGTTGAATGGTAAAACTGAGTTTGGGTTTTCTGCCACTATTGTGGTTGTGTATTGATGATGGATACTAGGTCCTTGAATTTATGTACGGAGGTTTCTGTGGGTGTTTTGAGTTGTTATGAATTTGTGTATAACTAGAAAAAAAATGTTAAATGAGTTGAGTGTAGGCTCTGATATCATGAAAAAGATTACAAAGATTACAATATAACTAATATGTTTGTCTAATCTTATCTACAAAAATTCAATTTGATTGAGATATAGACAAGAAATGATATCAAATTTTTGAGATACATATAAAAATGTTATCAAAGATGATGGACGTTTAGCTTATACACATCGTCTTAATAAATTTTATTAAAAGTATTGAATAAAACTCATTTAAACTTTTAATGATCAAGAAGATTGCTTTATAGGCCTCAAATTTAGGTTGACTTATTAATGATTTAATTTAAATATTTTATAAATTACGACTATATTTTTTTTTTTATTGATGGAACTTGAAATTATTTTTCTTTTAAAACAGATAAAAATAATATATTTTAAATTTATATTTTTTTTCAAAAGTAATAAATTATGATTCACATGCAATGAAAAGAGAAGTCCACATCACAAGATTGGACCATCATGCCTTGCATGTGAGTATGGGCCTCCCCAAATTTTAAGAGTTTCGAGGACATATATACCAAATCACATGCCCATCCTGATTGGTTGGTTGATTCTGAATACGAGTGGCATACTGGCATACATTATGTTTACTACTTTCGTTATTTATCTAAGATAAATTAAACTAATCAAAACCCTTAATTATATCTCCCTTCCTCAACTCCCCCTCTGTATCTCAAATTCTTAAATTCAAGAGATCAAGTGGAAATTGAAGATATCTTTGTCCAAGCACAGTTTATCTTAATCACACCTTAAACGTGATTAGACTGTGAGACTTAAGCAACCCTAATCATGTTTATATCTGTGAATTTTGTAAGCAGTAACTTTAGAAAATATTAAGATTGAAAATTTAAAGTCACGGGCACGAAATTAATATGATCATTACTATTCTATCTACTCTAATCTTATACGTAAGTGTTAATCACGCCATAAATTTGATTAGTTAAGAACTAATCCTAAGATTGGAAAAACCCTAATCATGTTTTTATCGGTAAATTTTGTAAGTACTCACAATGTATTAGTATAATGGTAAACGAGTTTTTTTTTTAATTAAGATCCAAATTTTAAAATCGTCCTCACCAAATTAGTATGACCATTACTACTCTACCTATTTCTTTTCTCAAACTGTTAAAAATCGAACCGAAATTTAAATCAGTAACAGAGGTTTAAGGTTAGAAAGATTTCACCAGTATTAGCCTAGCACAAAATTAACTAAAGATTGAATAAATTTTAAGAATTTAAAATATGATTAAAAACTATTATCTTATTCATCAAAAAATTGAATTTTAATGAAAAACGAGACATTTTAATTTATAAGAAATTATTGATTCATAAAAATTGACCAAATAATTAATAAATTTGTTGATTTTTAACAATAATAGTTAATAAATTAAATCGAACTAAAAATTTATAAACCAAACTAAAAAGTTAAACAGTTAAGATATTTACAATTGACTCGGTCAAATTTTTTAAACATTGACACTGTGTTGTAATTAGTCACTAATTAACTATAAATTTTGAAATTTTGAAATTGCTTGTAAATCTTATAATTATAGCATAAATAAGAAATTAGGATTCGATTTTTAAAGTTAAAAAATTTTAAGTTGATAGTTTGAAAAAAATGATTTAAGATTAGCTTAATAAATAAAAATGTAAAGAATTGGGAGAATAAGGAATTAATATTTAATGATAATTTGCTACTTTTGAAAATTAAGATAGAAATGACACATCAAATCCTCTATTCGAGTTACTTTGTTCTAATTATGTTCTCTTAAATATGATCTATAAGTTTATATGTGATCTATGTAAATATGTGGATGAGATTTAATAGAATGTAATAAAACACTATAATTGAAACAAAAAAATCTGATTTCTATAAAATAATTAGATAGAATTTGTTTACAGAATCTATTGGAATTCTTGTCAAAACGGAGCTCGTCCATTTTGAACCGCTCTTTCTTTCGTCAACGGTTGTAACAGCTTATTTACTGTGCGTGTACAGGAGACCTGCCTGGAACTAGAAAATCCTGTGGCCTTAACGGAACTTTAATGAATCTCACCAACCTTTGACAGTGTTTTCTCCTTATTTAATAAATCGTAAAATGAGTAATTTAAATTGAAAGTAGCCTCTCTAATTGTTAATGTTATTGTTATTTTTAAATATACATTTTAAAATTAATTGATAAATTAAGAATTTAATTTTTAATAAATTAAGCCCAAGTTCATATTTTTAATAATTTAAAATTTGATAAAATATTTTTCAAGAAATTTAAATTTGAAAAGAGGAAAAAAATACATGTAAAAACCTCGAGGCAACATTTGTCGGAAGCAAGTGCCTGGTCCGACGCACGTGCCCCTTATAAAAAGCCACGTAAGTGGTGATGATGATGAACATTACTTTATATCTGATGGTCTTAAGCGAGAAAGTCCATAGGCCATAGGTATGTTGTAGAAGAAACTGAAGTGAGTTAACTAAGCCTAAACTCTTTACAAAAATAAAACTGCACACACTCCCAGGGACAGCGAGACAGGGGGAGAGGGTTTTCAGAACACATCGACTCAACGCCACTCTCTGAACTTAGAATCCCGAAGAAACTAGATCCTAATGGGGGAGGTATTGAAACACTAAAATCTCTGTACTTTTTTCATCGTTTCTCTACCTGTAACTTGCTTTTAAATGTATTGAACTTTGTGTTTTGTTTCTGATTTTGAGAGTGGTGTGTGGTTTGTTTTAGGAGGAGAAGAAACCGGCAGTGGAGGAGAAGAAAATGGAGCAGAAGAAACCAGAAGAAGCCAAACCAGAGGTAGAGAAGAAAAAGGACGAAGAAAAGCCGGCGGAGAAAGCAGCTGAAGACAAAAAGCAGGAAAAAAAGCCAGAGGAAGCCAAAGATGAGTCACCTCCTCCACCGCAAGAAATAGTTCTTAAAGTTTACATGCATTGCGAGGGCTGTGCTCGCAAGGTTCGTAGGCGCCTCAAGGGCTTTGAAGGTGAGTTCTTTGTGTTCATATCCATTGCTTTTGCTTGCTTGTTCCTTGTAATGGGTATTGGCTAGTTTTTAATGGAGTTTCTTTGTTCTTTAAATTTCAGGTGTTGAAGATGTGATTACTGATTGTAAGACTAGTAAAGTCATTGTGAAGGGAGAGAAAGCTGATCCGTTGAAAGTTTTGGACAGAGTTCAGGGGAAGAGTCACAGACAGGTGCAGCTCATATCTCCGATCCCGAAACCGCCGTCTGAGGAGGAGAAGAAAGCTGAACAGAAGGAGGAACCTAAGCCGGAGGAGAAGAAAGAAGAGGTTTTTTGAGTTCTATTCCATGGTTTTTCCTTTCGTTCTTTTTGTTTTTTTGTTGTTGCATCCAAGTTGCGTGGATTTACTGTTTCTGTTCATTTCTTGATTGTGTTCGCAGCCTCAGGTGATCACAGTGGTGTTGAAAGTTTATATGCATTGCGAAGCTTGTGCCACGGGACTCAAGAAACGGATACAGAGAATGAAAGGTACGAGCTTTTTTGGGACCCTTTGCTCCATGCAACTCTCTGGTCATCATTTTCTTTTCGTCCTACGAAGATCTTTTCATTTTTTTTGAATTTCATGGAGAAAGAAAATGTATTTTCTACCTTTGAATCTCTTAAAAAAGAAACTTTTTTCCTTACCAATCCACGAAATCAACACATTCTTTGGATTATTTTATTCAAGATTCCATTCAATTCCGTCCAATTAGAGTCAAATATTTCCCTTGAAAGTCGACCAATTTCAAATAATCCTCGAAAATTTGCATTAAATAACCAAATCTGATGTGGGAAATTCTTGTTCTTTGCATAGGCGTGGAATCAGCTGAACCAGATCTAAAGAGCTCACAGGTGACAGTGAAGGGAGTGTTCGACCCTTCAAAACTAATCGACTACGTGCACAAGAAAACAGGCAAGCACGCGGAGATAGTGCGTCAAGAGCCAGAGAAGAAGGAGGAAGATAAAGGAAAAGAATCCAAAGAGGAGAAAAAAGGCGAGGAAGGTGATGACAAACAAAAGAAAGGTGGCGAGCAAGAAGAGAGTAAGGACAACAAAGAAAAAGAAAGTGCTACCGAAGGTAAGCCAACAGAGGAACTCACAGGAGAGAACACAGTTGTGGAGCTGAGGAAAAATGAGTATTACTACTACCCACAAAGGTATGCAATGGAGCTTTATGCATACCCTCCTCAGATCTTCAGTGATGAGAACCCCAATGCATGTTCTGTTATGTAAAGAAAAAACTCAAAACCGTGTGACTGAGATGGGATTCCGGGGACAAAACCAGTTGATAAATTTGCATATGCATCCTTCTCTCATGTGCCTTCTTCTTTTCTGCAGCATCTGGATAAAAGTGTCATCTGCAGATAAACTGTAGAATTTTGTGAGGCATTGTACCTTTTTCCCCTTTTTTAACTTGTCATATATATAACTATATGAATAATGATATAGATGTTAACAGTGAAGCAAATAAATTCCAACCATATTTTGCGTCTATCTCTATAGAATTTGTTACCAGATAGGATTACGAATTCCTAGATCTCTTCAGAGTTCGATCATTGTAAACTACATGTTTCAAGCAATAATTTGAAAATTGTACTTGAATTAATTTATTAGATGGGTTTAATTCAACTGATCCAATCGCAAAACAAGTGGGGTGGAAGTGAAATGAATGTGAGATTTGAGGAAATGATTAGCTCGTGGACTCAGAAATTTGTTTCTGTGAGCTGGTTCTGCAGCAATCAGCATCCACCTAAAGAAAGAAAGAAGAAAAAGAGAGTGGCTTTCAAGTGATCAAAATAATATTAGCTTGGAAAGTGGCTTTCATCACAGGAATTGACACTTTTTATCAAAGCATTTTTGGTTGTATTCCTAAAAGCAACGGAATGATATGGATACCAACAAAAAGATATGGTTTTGGTTCATTTTCTCTTCGTCGTATAAAAGAAAGAGATAAGGAGACAAAAGGATTAAGCTAGATGAGGTTGTGATGTCATGTTTTCGAC
>JAOSBN010000007.1:30322357-30337429 GCA_027563595.1 Erythroxylum suave
TATATCCATTGCCGCGACTGACTGACACATGGATCACAGTGGCGTAGCCCAGTCCCAACCAAATCTGACGGAACCAGAGGGTATATTAAGTAGTATGTATTTATTAGTTTACATTACATCGTAAATCTTTTGAATTGGAAATTTCTTATTTTTACTCATTAGGATGAAATGAAATGTAACATGAAACCCTCCGTTTCCATCCTATTCTATTACATTCCATCATAAAACTTTCAACTAACGAAAAGAGTATGTTATGTTATGTTCTATTATTAACCCTTCAACTAAACATAATATTAAGGTTAGCGAGAGTAATTAAACAAAGGATCAGAACCACTAATCCTGATGTCTTATTGCTTGCAGCTGTGAGCTATCACCGACCCACTGCATCTGAAAACATCAACACATGTCTTGTCCTCGGAGAAAAGAAGCGAATCCAGTCTTTTCCCTCATCAAAAAACAATAATTATTCGCCATTAACAAACCTTAATTAATACACAACTTGAGATCACTGTTGTAATCGTCGGTACTGCTGATATGCTAAATCTAGTGCGACACGTTTAAGGCAGAAGAATCCAATGCCATCACTTTCCAGTGTGGCCACGTGTCCTGAACTCTTCGAATATATATAACCCGTCACCTCCTCAATCTTACTGGCCATCCTGAAACTTGCGGCTAAACCGATTTCCTCGTTCGTCAGCTTTTGTCTTCCCCATTTTGTCGTTTATACATTCAGAAGTTCTTCGTTTGTTCAAGACACAAGAAATCAGGAAGAAGAAGAAAGAAACATGAATCGCTTTTGGACTTTGCTCTCTCACCTTCACTCCGCATCTGGGTGATTCTTACTTGCTTGTTCTTGATCGGATCAGTTCTTGACTTGTTTTTCCGATATAGGTCTTAACTTTTGCTTGTTTCATCACATGCAGGCCTGTCTTGATGCTGCTATATCCCTTGTAAGTGGCTAAAACAATGACCCAGATAAACGAAAACTTGGTTTGTTCTATTTGTTTTGTTTCTTTGAGGACCAGAGATCAATCATTTTCTTGTTTCTTCTAAAGATATGCATCGGCGATTACCATGGAGAGTCCTTCAAGAGAGGACGACGAGCAGTGGCTTGCTTACTGGATCATATATTCGTTTTTGACGCTATCTGAGATGCTACTCCAATCCATCTTAGAGTGGTAAAATTAGAATTAATGTTCAACAGATTTATTCAAAAGAATCTTAATCTCTTTAGTTTCTTATCACTCATTAGCGGGTTCAATCTTCAGGATTCCGATCTGGTATACGGTGAAACTTCTAATGGTGGGATGGCTGGTTCTGCCACAGTTCAGAGGGGCAGCTTATGTCTACGAGAAGTTCGTGAGAGAGCATGTCAGAAAGTATACAGGACCCCACTCCTCTAATGTGAAGGGCAAGCGCAAGTCTGTGAAGTTCACAACCCCCAAGCATGTAAGTTAATGATATTGTCTCTTATTTTTGTTAAATAAGGCCATCCTTATTTGAAAAAAATAGTTTTCTTAGTTATTAATTAAAATTTTATTAAATTACTTAAATTCAAAATTCAAAAATTTATAAACTATGTCTAATTTAAAATCTTTTAATTACTTCTAAAGTCTAATAGAATTCGAGTTTATATATACAAATTTACCGAGTTTACACTTGAATTTATTAACTTTTTTTAATTCAAAGTTGAATTTAAGAACCTTAATTTAACCAATTAAATGTTTATTTTCAAAGATTACCATTAAAATTAAGTTGAATTACTTATATAGATTAATTTTCATGCATATTAATTGACAATATAATAACTTTTGTTCAAATATTTTGACTGACTTTTTAATAAGATTTTTTAAAAAAATTAACAATATAATTTTAATAACTTATAATGATAATAATAAAAGTACATTAAATTACCTGGTGACCTCCTTTGCTTACTTTCACATTTAATAGAATGGTAATTCATAGAATTGGAGTTTAATTTGCAATTTGTGGACAGGGAGAGCATGAGGCTGACTGAGGAGTCAAAGGCTTCAGCTTTTGCTTTGTGTGGATCTTTTTCTTCACTTTGTTTTAGCTAATTAATAACTATTCTTTCGGTGGGCTGCAAGTCTTTTTGACCATTTGTACACCTAATTTGGAGGAGCTGCTTGTTTTTTACAGTGTTGAAAAGGCTGTATGCCATAAAAGTGGTAGAGATGATTGCCAAAATAGAGAAAGTAATTCTTTTTTTAATATCTTTATCATAACATACAACCAACAATTTATACAAGAATACTCACATAATTCTAGCCTAGGATTACGTATTTACATCCTTAATCTAGGTAACGGCTATAGACAAGGAAATCTGAACCATAAATACAAATTATCCTAATTAAATAATAATTACTAATACCCCTCCTCAAGGTGGTGCATGTATATCTGTCATGCCCAGCTTGTTCACAGATTCTTCAAAAACTTGCTTAGATACTCCTTTTGTTAAGACATCTGCAAGCTGTTGATTTGATCTCACAAATGACAGTTCAATAACCTTACTTATAAAAATTTGATCAATTTCTATGTGCTTAGTCCGATCATGTTGAACAGGGTTGAATGCAATTTCAATTGCTGATTTATTATCACAAAATAGTTTCATAGGAGTTTGTAACTCGAATCCGATATCCTTCAATAATTTCTTGATCCAAAGAAGTTCACATATACCCAACGCCATGCCTCAGCACTGGACCTTGAGACCACGGATTGCTTCTTACTACGCCAGGTTACCAAATTTCCGCCAACAAACATAAAGTAACCAGAAGTGGACCTCCTGTCATCTACACAACCTGCCCAATCAGCATCAGTGTGGCCTTCTAAACAGAGGTGACCATGATTTCTAAATAAAACACCTTTTCCTGGACATCCTTTCAAATATCGAAGAATTCTTCTCACGGCAGCTAGATGGGATTCACGCGGATCATGCATGTATTGGCTTACAATATTAACAGCAAATGTTATATCAGGTCTTGTGTGTGCCAAATAAATCCAACAAGTTTTTGATACCTCTCTTTGTCAATTTTTGTATCACCGTCAGTTCCCAAACATAATTTTAAATTTTGCTCAACTGGTATGTCAACCGGACAGCAATCCATCATACCACTTTCTACTAGTAGGTCCAAGACATACTTCCTCTGTGACAAAAAAAATCCCATCCTTGGACCTAGCCACTTCAATTCCCAAGAAGTACTTCAAATCCCCTAAATGTTTCATTTCAAATTCATTTGCCAGGTATTTTTGCACTCGATCGATTTCACCCTCGTCATCTCCTGTCAAAATCATGTCATCCACATATATTATAAAAGCAGTAACAGAATTACCATTCCTTTTCAGAAACAGTGTATGATCGGCATTACTTTGACAGAAACCAAAATTTAGCAGTGCCTTCGTGAATCTCCCAAACCATGCTCGAGGAGATTGCTTAAGGCCATAAAGGGCTTTGTTTAGCTTGCAAACCTTATTACTCCCTTCATACTTCTTCACACCTTGAGGCAATTCCATATACACATCTTCTTCCAACTCACCATTTAGGAAGACGTTTTTTACATCGAATTGTAATAGGGGCCATTTCATGGTAGCAGCTAAGGATAACAGAATTCTTATAGTATTCAATTTTGCAACTGGAGCAAATGTCTCCTGGTAGTCAATTCCATAGGATTGAGTAAAGCCCTTAGCAACTAACCTCGCCTTAAACCGTTCCACAGAACCATCGGCATTGTGCTTCATAACATAAACCCATTTACAGCCCACAAGTTTTTTACCTTTGGGTAAATCACTTAAGCTCCATGTGCCATTCTTTTCTAATGCTTACATCTCCTCATCCATAGCTTTGGTCCACCTAGAGTTTTCCAACGCCTCCTGCACATTCTTAGGAATAGAGACAGATGAAAGTTTTGATACAAGCAGTGCATAAGACTTTGACAACCTATGAGTAGAGATGTAATTTGCAATTGGGTATTTAGATTTGGAAGAAATTTATGGTTCATATTGTATGGGTGGTTTGCCTCTATTAATCCGATGGGGTAAAGAATAGCCAACATTAGGCTCTGGTTCAGATTCAATTATCTCAACTGTTTCAAATTCAGAAGTAATAGGTTCAGAATCAATTACCTAGTTTGGTGACGATAATTGTGGTTGAGTACCAGGAGGGAGAATACTATCAAGAGACTCGGCTTGATCAATGGCTTGATCAATGGATTCAATATTAATCATCCCTGCATTTTCAGTTATTGGATTAACTAAACCTTGTCCCTCAGTAGTATTAAATTCCAGTTCAACACTAGATTCGGCTAGATTAGGAATCACAGTATCATAGCAATTAGAATTAAACAACATAATATCAGCATCAACTTCATCAGATTCAGTCCCCTCCTGAAGTGGAGGCACAGTAGGTATGTAAAAATAAAGTTGTTCATTAAAAAACACAATCCCTAGAAATAAACTTTCTCTTAGTCTCAGGGAGGTAGGCTTTATATCCCTTAGTATGAGCACCATATCCTAAAAAAACACACTTTAAGGCTCTAACATCAATTTTAGTTCTTAGTTGTGAATGAACATGAACATAACAGACACATTCGAAATTTTTCAGAAAGTTTTCTCAAAGGAGTTTCAAAATTCAAAACTTTTGAAAGAGTTTTGTTTAACACATACACAGCACTTAACATAGCTTCACCCCAAAAACAAATAGGCACATTGCTACTAACTAACAAGGAGCGAGTAATATTAAGAATATGTTGATTTTTTCTTTCGGCAGTCCCATTTTGCTGGGGTGAATAAGTACAAGTAGTTTGATGTATGATTCCTTTTTCGTTAAAAAATTGTTTTAAATCATTTGAAACATATTCCTCGCCATTGTTTGAACGTAAAACTTTAACAGTTTTATGAAACTGAGTTTGAATCATAGCAAAAAAATTTCGAATCACACAAGAAACCTCACTTTTTTGTTTCATTAAAAAAATCCATGTAACACGACTATAATCATCAATAAAGCTAATGAACCATCACATTCCATTATAAGTTTTCTTAGGTGCAGGACCCTACGCATTAGTGTGAACAAGATCAAAAGGCAACATTGACACATAATTGGATTTAGGAAAATTATTTCTTTTATTCTTAGCAAGAATACAAGACTCACAAACAATTTTAGGTAAAGACAATCCATCAAATAAAGAGGGAAACAAATGTTTAAGATAGCCAAAAGAAGGGTGACCTAATCTTTTATGCCAAAGCAAAATACTAAGCCTATTCTGATCAACTTTATTTTTGCTAGAATAGAGACCAACAGAAGTAGAAGAACTAGGAGAGTCATCAAGATAGTATAATTCGCCCTTTTGCCTACCACTGCCAATCGTCTCCAAACTCGTGTTGTCCTGAAATAGACAAATGGAAGAAGAGAATGAGGCTGTACAATTTAAGGCAGCTGTAATTTGGCTAACAGAAAGTAAGTTACAATTTATGGTAGGAGCAAAAAGTACGTTTTCAAGAGTCAAAGAATTAGAAATTGGAATATTACCAATTCCTTCTACCTTAGAGGTCTTACCATTAGCAGAAATTATAACTGTTTTTAAAACAGAGGCAAAAAAATTAATGAATTTATCTCTATCACAAGAGACGTGGTCAGATGCACCAGTATCTACAATCCAGTCTGTATTACTAAGAACAGCAGAAGAAATTTTAAACTTAGATATACCTGATTTCGCAGCAAGGCCAACAGCAGCTTTCTCAACCTCCCTTTTATCATCGTTCTTTACAGAGTTATTCTTTCCTTCGTTCTTCATCCTAGCCTTAGGATGCCAGTCAGGAAATCCATGTATCCTAAAACACTTTTTAACAACACGATTGTCAGCATGACAGTGTGTACAGTATCGTTGCCCTTTGTCCCTTTTATTGATCATCTTCTTTGCAGCTAAAGCCATTACTTCTGCAGATCCTCCACCCATCATAGCCTCTTGTCTATTTGCCTCAGAACAAACAAGAGCATATGAACTTTGTAAACTAGGAAAAGGAGTAGTAGAAAGAATTCGCCCTCTAACTCCATCTAATCCTGCATCAAGACCAGCCAGAAACATATAAACACATTGAGCATTTACCATTTTTTTGTAAGCCTCAATATCAGCAGTGCACTGCATCTGGCACATTTGAATAGCGTCAGATTCTTGCCATAGGCGTTGTAATTTTCCAAAAAATGCAATAACAGAACCTCCATTTTGGCGCAAACTGACGATTTCACAACGAAGCTTGTAAGCTCTAGAGGCATCTTCACTAACTGAATACATCTCCTTCACCACTTTCCAGATGTCCTTTGCCATAGGCAAACGTAGAAACAAGGCTCTTGTTTCCTTGGTCATTGAATCTAGCAACCATGACTTAACGAGGCAATTTTCATCTTCCCAAGTCTCATACGCCTCAAAATTTTCATCAGCTGGGGCAGATTTCACACCAGTGACATATCCCCACCTTTTGCGTCCACGCAGTTTATTTTGTGCATTAATGGACCATTCGGTGTAATTGGATCCATCAAGTTTCTCAAGGGTTAAAGTAGAATTGAGATCATTCATCAAAGATGAAGATCCAATAGTAGCAGCGGGTGTTGATCCACTCTCATTGGAAGGCGGAACAGGGGTGTTTGACATAGTTTTAGGAAAATTAGGTTTTCAAGTTTAGAAAAGAAAACGAATGATAAAAGAGCTAGGCTTTGATACCATGCCAAAATAGAGAAAGTAATTCTTTTTCTATATATCTTTATCATAACATACAACCACCAATTTATACAAGAATACTCACATAATTCTAGCCTAGGATTACATATTTACATCCTTAATCTAGGTAACGGCTATAGACAAGAAAATCTGAACCATAAATACAAATTATCCTAATTAAATAATAATTACTAATAATGATACGCCCAAGCTAACTTTAATCATACAACCTCTGTTTAAGACAATGTAATTTTTAATTAAAAATATATTTAATCAGACTTAACCTAAGTCTAAACTTCGACTCAAACTCGAGTTAAGAGTTTTGGTTTAGTTGAGCTTTTAGTTAGACTCATACTTAATCACAAAATTTTAAATCGGGTTCAAGCTTGGGTGAGTCTGTATAATTGACAAATTTGGTTTTGTGATTACCAAATCAACTCACTTTCATGGAAGCTATTGTGAAATACTAAGAAGGGTAGAGAGAAAACTCACTTTCATGGTAAAAATAACTTGTGATATAGCTCGAAAGCTGGCATTGATTAACAATAGTAAGGTAGAATAATAAAGTAGCAGTCCATCCTTGTGTTTGTTTCTACTTTTAGTTTTGATTTTTTGTTTGTTTTAGTTTTTTACAGTTTTCAATAATTATGAAAACCATAAAAAATGGTTTCTGTTTCCTCTTTTTATTTTTTTATAATCTAATTTATTATCAATTAAATACATATTATTTAATTATTAATAAAATTATTAATAATTTAATTCAAGTTATATATTTAATAAATTAAAATTATCAATAAATAATTTTATTTTATAATTAAATTATAATAATTATTAATAAATATAATTAAATTTTAAATATATAAATATTCAAATAAAATGTTATTTAATAATTAAAATATATTTCAAATAAATATTAATTTATAAATAAAATTTAATTTATAAATAATTTATTTAATTAAAATAACATAATTTTATTAATAATTTGTTAATAAATGTTATATAAGAGATTAAATAAATTTATTTAATTAAAAATAAATTATCTTTAAGTTTTATCTAATATGTAATTATTATCAGTAATAAAAATATAACTACATTAATTTTAACAACCAAATAGAATTTTGTTTTTATTTAAAAGAAAAACAGAAACAAAAAACTGAAAATGAAAACTGAAAACTGAAAACTGAAAACTGCCACAAAAAAAAGAAGTAGAACCAAACGACCTAATTCAATTTGAAAAGATGACTGATTAACCGTGAAGGCAACTGTAAGGCTCGAAAATTTATTCAGTTTAACAATTATAATTTCAATTGTTATTATAAAAATCTTAATAGTTTCTCCGATTATTCAATTAGATTTATGTCAAATTTTAAAATCTTGAACAAAGAAGTATAATGAATTAAAAATTTTCAAATTACTTAATTTTTTATTTAGGTGACAAAATTTTTAATTAAGTACCAACAATTTTAAAATTATATAACTCAATTAAAAATTTTCATTAAAATTTTGTTGACATACATTATATGAAAATTGTAATGTTTTAAAAGCTAGAAGGAATATCTAAACAATAATAAAAGAGATTTAAAGTTTAAAATTTTCGGTCATAAATTAATATATAGTGAATGAGAAGTAATACTTATAAGAATAAATAAAAATATGATTTAATACATACAAGTAATAACAAATCTAGTAATTATACTAACTAAAATTGAATCTACTATAAAGTTTTAGATAATAGTAACAATTAAAATTGTGTTTATGAAGTTGTACTTTATCATTGTCAAGAATTCTAAATTTTCAAACATTATATAAACAACCATATATCATGCTTTCACAAAAAATATTTAAATCAATGTTTTCTACTGCATTTAAATAAATTATAAATAAACAATATATGAAATCGTTTTCTAACGCAATATACTATGCTTTTAATTTTTTAAATATGTCTAAAATAACTTAATAAGATCCAAATGACCATCAATATATATTTTTAATTCACTCATTATGACAAACACATTTTTTTAATAAATCACCTTTTTAAAATTACTGTAATTAAGATCGATTGATATATCTTCTTCTTTTACATAAAAATCAGTATGCTCAATATAACTAATATCAACTTGATCATATCTTCTCTTCTTACCAAGCCTTTTGAATATATAATAGAAAAATTATAAAATCTTTGATAAAATATGATTACTAAAACTAAAATTTAATAAATAAAATACATATTATTCATTATCAGATTATAAATAATGTAAAGAAGATCAATAAGTCTATAATGTTTCAAAAAATTTCATTTCCTAGCATGAATACATTTAAAAATTCAATGATTATGTTCACAACCTAGTGCATAAGTTATTTGATTGAGGAATCTAATAGTAAATTTTTTTAACGTTGGAAAACTTTTACCAAACAATCTCAACCATTCATTTGTATATTAAATGAAGAGTTATGATAAAGATAGAAAAATATAGTGTCAATAAGTGTACAATGAAACTAAAATTGCAAAAATTTACTAGGCTACATTTTTTTCATGATAAGATCTTTCTTTACAAGTGGTCTAGAGATGCTCTTTGAATCTTCACGACACAATTTAATTTTATTTCTCACCTTTGGTTACTTTTCATAAGAAAAAAAACTCTTCACTTAATCATATAAACTATCGCTCATCATATATAACATTTTTATGGGTATCTTCATTATATAAGCACCAAAGATTGAGAAAGTAACCTATTAATGGGATCTTTTGAGTAAGAAACATCCATTCGTCGATCAAGGATATTTGTATAATGTTTATACGATTTTTCCTTTCCTTTAAAAATATTGATAGTTGTCTTTCAATTTTTATACAATCCAAAGATGATTTTTTTGTCTAAGTTAACAATCCTTAACAACCTTTTAAATGAAGGTTTTATAATAATCAAGTAAGCATAAAAAAATATTATCTAAAGTAATTGTATAAACCTCTTTTTATTTGGACTAGTTTGATTAATTATGAATTTAAAAGTACTTAATTGTCACTAAATCTTAAAATACTTATTTATAATTATAAACACTTTTTAGAGTTATAAATATAATTGTAAACTTGATAAAAATTAACCAAATATTCTTGCTTTCTTAAAAAAGACAAAAATATAAGATGATTATATACTAAATTTGTGATTATAGATGCATATGAAGAAATATTAGAAATATGGTTCATGCAATCAATATCTTTTAAAATATGAGTTATATAATGAGCAGGACATGAAGACTAATAAATATACTTTACGTTGATCATAAGTATCCAAATATTTTAATATGACCCTTAAGTCTGTCAAGATGTTAGATGAGTGGAAACTTAGTATACTAATTTCTATATATAAGAACAAAGGATACATTCAAGACTATAATAACTATAGAGACATTAAACTACATAGTCATACCATAGAGTTATGGGAGACGGTGATTGAAAAGAGAGTAAAAAATAGTGCATCTATCTTAGAGAACCAATTTGGTTTCATGCCGAAAGCTCCATGAAATAAGTTATACATCTCCTTAGAAGATTAATGGAATATTATAAAAAAAAAGATAGTGTAACCTATAAAAATTATAGGTAAGGTTGTGTACTTTTAGATCTCCTAAAATTTTGCGTCTCGGTGAGACTTCTACTTAAATGTTCTTGTTGTTATTTTTAAGTACCCAGATGATGCATTATTCATTGATTATTATATATCAAAGTGGACAATATTTTTGGGTTCAATCCACTCAACAATTTCATAAAATAATTCAAAAAAGTTATGATTACTTTTTGCCATATTAGAAGCACCAACGTACTTTATAAAAAATGTTCTAACATTATAATAAATAAAGCAATTAATCAAGGTTCTTTGTTTTTTATCAATCCATTCATCAATCATAATAATGCATCTTGATGTTTCCCAATTAGACTTATATATATCCATAATCAATTGAAATTTCTTGTTTAAATCTTGACGTAAAGGTATACAAATCTCATAATAAGAACGTGTCTTAAATTTAGGACCTCTAGTTGTTAAGATAAATTTAAAGCATTCAAAGAAATACAAGAATGATAGAACCATTTAAATTAAGCTCTTTTACATTTTGAAATAGCATGCTTATCAATCAAAACAAATTTTAAATTCAATTGAGAACTGGGAATAGTTTATGGAGGGAAAATAAGAATTTGTGTTAATAGTTGCTTTTTTTTTGTTCTTTATCTAATATTTGCTGTACTTCGTTATCTTTAAAATACAGATTATGAGTCTCTTTATTTTATTTTATTAATTGTACTTTACCATCTCTAAAAGATACGTTATGAGTTTCTTTATTTTATTTTATTACTTGTTATTACAAATAATTTTCAATCATATCATATACATCAAAATATTCCTTTTTATAAGAAACAATTTTATTCTTATCATCGTTAAGATGTTCTTTTATTTTATAATTTCTCCTCTTTCAAATGTTCTACCACAACAAATAATATTATATTAAATAATTTTTTATGATGTTTCAGAAAAAAAAGGTAATTTCAAATTGCATAAACTTTACGGGTTATTAGTCTTCTAAGAGTTTTTCTAGTACACGACTATATGTTACTTTATTATAATGAAAAGATTTAGGTTTTAAGTTTAATGAAAGCTTTGAGTCTTCATTTTTAAGGAACATGCAAAGAGTTATAGGAATGAGTTCAGTTAACCCACTTTGCATAAAAACTAGACCTACAAGCATAGGATTGACTGTTAAAGCTAAATTCGGCCTTTGTTCAACCTAAAATTAACAAATTTAATTTAATTTAATCAAATTTCAAGTGAAATTTGATGAATTACTCTGAAATTTTACTCAAACAACTTGTGCTTCCTTACGAAAATAATATTATTTTAGTATAATTATTTAAAATAATATTATTAATTATTTAAAATAATATTATTTTCATCTTATCTATAAGTTTAAGAATTATAGATTAAAATGACGTCATTTTATTATAATTTGTACAAACTCAAATTGGACTCAAATCATTAGGGCAGCGTTGAGCTTGACTTGGATTTCATCATCCCCGATACAAGTCAAGAAATTAGGTTCAACTACCAGGGAAGCATATCTACTAGTTTAACTAACACATTAACGAATCTCTCTTCAAATTGAAAAGCCTATCAATAGTTAAAATTAGGCTAATCAAGTTCTATTATCAGTATATTTGAGACAGTTGTAATATCTTTATGAAAATGAATAGCAAACTGGTTATTTATTTCAACTATTTTTTCTTTGACTAACTGGAACTAGCATCAATCAGGTTCTGAAGCTAATTAACCACCTATATCTACTTAAGAGTTGACATAGGGTCCTATACACCATATTGTTATTAAAGGTTTTTAATAAGTAGATATGATTAAATAAATTTAAATTAAGTTTTAAATTGAAAATTATACTCAATTTTAAAATATTAATAAGAAATGCATAAAATATTAAGTATTCTAATTTTAATTTATTGCAAACATTACCCTCATTAATTGATATTACTAGCTTATACCGTCATATAAATTATATCAATTTGTATTAAACAATATACAAAGTTTTAATATTTGATAAACTAGGATTCCAAACTTTCAATCAAAGTATAATGAAATAATTTGTTAATTGTTTATTTAAATTAAATATATAAATTTGATTTATTAAAAATTCATGTATATAATAATGTAACACTACAACAAAGTAAACATTTAGCTACCTTTTTTTTTGCAACGATCAAAAAATTATCGGCAAAAGTTATCATATTGTGACGATTTTATAAATTGTCATTAAAACTAAGCCTTTAGTGACTAACAAAAAAGCGTCACAAAAGGGACAACATTTCGTGAAGAATGACAAAAATCGTCATCAAACGGTGCACATTTAGTGACGATCACCAAAAATCATCACAAAATGATCCACAATGGGTAACAATTTCAGAAATCTGTCACTAAATGAACTTTTGGTGACGCTTTTCAGAAATCGTCACCATAATTTGTTAAACATTTGGTGACCAATGTCCGAAATCGTCACCAAAGAGTTCACAATTGGCGACGATTATACAAAATTGTCAGTAAAAAGATGTTTGGTTTTTCACTACGTTTTTGACATTGTCACTAAAAGTGACCATTTTGTCACGATATTTGGAAATGTGACCAAAAGATTAACATTTGGTGACGAATTTTGAAAATCGTCACCAAATGTTACACATTTTGTGATAATTTTTGAAAATCGTCACTAAATGGTTCACATTCGATGACGATTTCTAGAAATCGTGATCAAAGGTTCTACAGTAATTTACAACACATTTGGTGACCATTTGCTTAAATCGTAACTAAAGGGTTGACCTTTTTCAAAATTGTTAAACTAACATTTTTACAATCTATCATAGTTAAGATATATTTTATTAGAGATTTGTTTTGAATGTTTACAACATATTGTTGAAAAAACACACACAACATAATTTTAAGTGTTAAATAGTAATATTAATTAATCATTAATATTTACCACCACTGCAAAAATTAGTAATAAAAAAATTAAATAATTGTATCAATATAATAATATGATATATGGAGTAGTACGAACTTTGAATTAAAAGTTTAATAATTCATACAATTATAGAACAAAAACAATAACAGTTCACACTCAATAGTACGTAGCTTGACCCCTAACTAGTAGAGAAATTGTTTGACAAATTCTTACAGATACAACAATAAATAGACTTTAAAGATGAGCCTAGTTGATTGCATCGATAAATGACATTGATATAATTATTTTTATGAATTCCAAGTGAGATTAGAGTCGGTAAAGGTAATTGAGCCCTCGATGTCTAGATTCTCGAGAAGGGTCCTCATGTTCGAAGGCACCAATTGAAACATTAATAGTTCTTCCCTCGGGTTTTTCACATCCTCTTGTGACAACATTTCCACTATAGCTAAACTTGTAGAGGATACGAGTCGCTAGGTTTAGTATAAAAGACAAGTTCTCTAGATGAACTGTCAGTACGAAACAGTTTACCTAAAACACAATCAGCATAAAATTTAGATATTGTCGGATTAGTATACCATTAAACGAACCAAAATTGGGGTGACATGCATATGTGAATGATCAGACGAAGTCCGTGGAATTGATGATTTTTCCAAAAGAACTGATTTCCTTAATCTTTTACAAACCATTGTGACTTCGCTCCAGCCTTCATAGGCATACATGTAATCTTCAAGATTCAAGGAAGCTTAAAACATTTACTATATACCATCAAATGTGAATATCTATAATAGCTTCATAAAAAGAAATGAGATGTACATAATAAGTAAAGTGACTTTGTTCGAATGATACTAAACACCTTGAAGCAGAAGATCGGTCATGGAAGGTAAACGATGATTAGTGTATGAAGTGGATATTTTTTCTGCAATGTTCATTTTTTCAGTAGTGATAAATTTTACCACATTCCTCCCAACAAAATAAATTAGGGCCATCTGGAACTAGTCACTATATTGACATTCCTTGATTAATAATGTTAAGAGGTATATTCTAAAAATGTCAATTTATAATAAATTGATGATATTTTCAACTCCAATTTCAATGATAAGTGAAAGTAGTCCAGTTTAGTACTTATACATCTTCGGTGTGCCTAATGATATGAAAGTTACCTTTACCCTTTACTAAAATTTCATAAACCTATTGTCTAGTTTGTATCACATGCAAAATTTAGAATTTAAAGTAGAATAAACATAACTATGTTCTTGATGTATAGACATATAATATCATCTATATTGGGCTATATTACTATTAATGGAAATGAATTAAAGTAAAATATTCTTGAAGCATCAAATAGTTACGAAGCTAGTTACGAAGCTTTGGTGAGGGCAGCGTTAAAGGTCATTGGGAAGAAGCCAACCCATATATAAATAACAAAGATAGACAGTAAATCATGTTTGAAACACAACCATAAACATAACTCATATATCAAATGCATAATTAAAAACTCACAATAAATACCTAACGGTATAAGTTAAACTTATCACAACTTCGTTAATGAAAATAGAATAAAAGAATAATATCGATTTATTTAATGATGGTTTTTTGACAGTGAAGACCACAATACAAAACCTTAACAGAAGAGAGGATTTGAGAAATGTTGACAACTTGAACAAGAATAGAGTAGCCTTTTATTGTGGTTGTCGTTGAAAACTGTAAACGATCTAGAAGGGGGGTTGAATAGATCCTTGAACCTTTTTGTAAAATTCAAGAAAAACCAGAAATTAAAACCACACAAAATAATTAAACGAAATTAAAAACAAGGAGTAGGGAAGAGAAGCAAACACTGTTTTTA
>JAOSBN010000007.1:30344866-30383868 GCA_027563595.1 Erythroxylum suave
TCGCAAAAACCCTCAGGTATTTAAATTAAATGTATCTTTTTATACAAATAATAAGGTTAATAGTAGATTAAGGGCTAGAGGGTATATGTTGTCGTGTTAGTGATGAATTTGGTTTAAATAAAATTTAGTTTGTAATCCTTATTAATTCAACTAATAACAAAAAGGAGATAATTTTTTTAAAAAAATTTCTCCATTTTATTTTGTTTATCCACCAAATTAAAAGTAAAGATTAGTAATTCCCAAAAATTAAGCAAATCAAGAACAACTCCATATGCAAGTATAAAAGACAAAATTTTCCTTTTGTTATTAGTAATAGGAAAAACTCCTGTATGTTAATCAATTAAGAAAATTAAGAATGTAAAGAAAATGCTTGGGTTTTAGCAATGTTGTATACAATTGGTAGTGAAATTGGAGTGATAGGTGATGAAAGTTTTTAGCGTCGGAAAAAGGTAAAAGGTATAGTATTTGCGATGATTTATCAATTTGGTAGCTAAATGTTGCATAATTTGTGGCGTTGTTTTATTTTCGTAGCAAACATTTAACATTTGGCAATGAAATGTAGTTCATCGCCAAATGTACAAGATGAGAAAAATTAAACAGACGCTAGGATGACGTCGTTCGTGGGACGATAAACAACATCCTCCTAAACATCTGTTTAAACACAGACACCGACCTCTCCCTTCTTTTCCTCCCCCCCGAACTGGACAGCGCCCGAATGAGTCCTTCATTTTTTCAAAACACTGAAGTTGCCCTATCTACTCCTCTATCTTGGACAACAACAAAGAATCATCTCCGTGCGCTTGCCCTCCTCAATTGGTGAGTTGTGTTGATTAGATATTTTGTTGTGTTATTGAAGTTGAAAATAGTACCAAGTGTCTGTGTTAAGTTTTGAGTTTCTTTTCAATTTTTTTGCATTTTTTGGTAATGATAGTGGTTGAGTTGTGCAGAAGTTATGTTGTTGCTGGAAAAAGGGAAAACAAACGATAGTTTTGAGTACTTGAGTTAAAATTTACTTGCCCATAAGGTGTTCGACAAAAGTTCTGAACGAGTTTTGAGTTTAAAAATGTTGTGGTCTTCTGTAATAATGGTTTATATATGTTCATGTTGATTAGTTTGATAAGGCCTAGAGGAGTTGAAGAGTGTTACAGAAAACCTTGTTTGAAAAGTCTCATAATGATCTTATTCTTATCTACTAATTTTATTAGTTCATTTTATCTTCATAGTGTTTATAATTTTCTTTAAATGTAATTTTTACTAGTCTTTTCTGTTTTATCTACTTACTTTAAACAATGGTTTGAAGATGAAAATTTATTGAACAAAAAATACTCACCTTGGATAGTTGCTTTAGTTTTTGACAGTAATCCATTAATTTTCAATGCCTTTAAAGTTAATACTGCTACAATTATACCTAAGGATCCATCAATCATCCTAGCATCAACTATATTCTCCTATTTCACAATTAAAAATGTTAAGCACTAGCCGTTTATTGGAAAGATCAAAAGTAACTATTAAAATAAAAAGAAAGGCCGTGTTAAATATATAGAATCATTATAACATCGTATCCATTAGTTATACCATCCACTCACATGTTTTATTAGATAACTGCATTAACATAGGTTCGGCATCAACATGGATAAGGGTATACTAAGACTTAATCTCAAATTTTCAAGAAATATATAAAAAAAGAAATGAGGAAGATTATTATAGGGTTTATTTGCAAATGTCTTTAATATAAGATCGGGCTATATTAAAAATCTTGGGTATAACCCTAAGATTGTTGGTGTATCTTTGTTATAACTAGCATATGTCACGACGCTTCAAGAAGAAAATTAAGCACTAAAGACTAAGTTACAATGTATCGAAGAGAAGTTAGATCGTAATGTAAAAAATGTGAAAAAGCTTAAAAAGATTTTCAAACAATTACAACTCAATCTGTGTTAGTAATATTGACGACAACGAGGAATCTTAGTTTGTATATAACCTGTCATTATTTTTTATATAAAATGCATTCCATTTTTAATGTTTATTTTATTTTAATTTATTATTATTTAAAAATATGTCACCAACATTTATTATAAAATGTAACTAATTTATATTTCAAACTATCTTAAAAATTGTAATAAATTAAAATAAATTTGTTTTTAACAATTATAATAGATTTAAATTTAAAATAAAATTTTTGTCACCAAAAAAATTAGTTACCGAAACTAAATCTTCACAAAATGTTATTATTTACGTTTACAAGAACGTCTCTAAAAACATTTACCTACAACAAGAAATTTGTAGTTAAAACTATTCTGCTACAAAAACAGAATCGTCACTAAAAAGTATTAGCTACCAAAAAAAATCATCACAAAGTTGTTACCTACGTTTAGAAGAACGTCTCTAAAAATATTTACCTACAACAAACGATTAATAGCTAAAACTATTCTACTATAAAAAAATTGTCACTAAAAATAATTACCTACGACTTAGTAGGTAAAAACTTTTATCTACAAAACATAAACGTTGAAAAGTCTTATGTACAATGTTCTTTGTTCTCGTTAATTATATGTTTTATCGATAAAATTATTGTGTATCCAAAACCTTTTTGCCACAATTTTAAGAAAATGTCGCAGATATTGTTTTGCTACTAAGATTTGGCGATCATTAGGGCAAGGATTATTTTTCGTCGCAAATTAATATTTGCGACACTGTTTTAATATTTAGCAATGTCTGGTTTGGTCACCAATAAACTTTATCTGTTATAGTGTAAATAGATTCAATTTATGTAACGTTGCACATAAGCTTGGCTAATGACAAAGACTTAATCAACCTTTTGGTTCATATTTTACAATGAATTAAAAATTATCAATATTTAATTAAATTTTTATATTTTAATAAAACTAAATAAAATTTTGAATTTACATTGAAAAGAATTGCCTCGAAAGAGTGTCAAAACTTGGAAAATGAGCTTAAGCTGAATAATTTAGGTCTAATCTTCAGGTTTACCAGTGTATAAAAGTGGGCTTGGGTTGAAAATTGAGCTCGTCAAATTAGAATAAAGAATAAATTTACACAAATACTACGTTAAATTTTTTGAGATTGCATTCCTGGGAGACCTGATGTAACGGTACATTGGTAGTTGCAGAAGCAAGTCCAACTTCGGTACTCCCAAGGTTGGTCGTCGCTGCATGGGTCAGATCCTCTATACTCAACTGCCGGTGTATTGGATAGAGAAGATCTACTGCCCGCTAAATGTAGCAATTTTATGTTAGACTTCCACCATTTAACCATCTTGAAGGTTATTTGCTGTGTTAATTTAATAATTTTTTAATTAAATTTTAAATAATTAAAAATAATCTCTTTCAATTATATTTTAATTTTATTTAATTTTAAACTAATTTTATGACAATTAATTTAACCTTTAAATATAAACTTTTTATTTTATCAGTTTAACTTTCAAATTAATTTTTAAAGGGTTAATTTTTTTTAAAAAAAGTTTCTTCATGAAAGGGGTCCCTTAAAGAAATTGACTCTTCTTAGCATGTTAATTTGTACAATTGGAATAGTAAAAACTAAATTGTCGGTACATTATGGCGAAATAATTTAATAGTCAAAACTCCCTAACTTTGATAAGGCTGTCTCTTAAAAGCCAACTGTACTTCTATTTTTATGCTTCCTCTCTTCCAAATCTAATGGTTAAGGTTCGAGCTCGTAGATTTTTGATAGGGTTGTTTCTTTACCACATCTCCATAAGTAACCGTAGCCTACGTTTGGTAACTATAAACTATGTATCAAGACGTGAGAATGAGTATCTAGCTTACATTCCTTGTTAGCAATGAATAAGATAAATAATTGATAAATTTGAAATGAATTTTAAATACTCATGAATTTTTAATCTCAAGGTACGTGCAATTGAGAATCAGATATTAAAAATAACAAATAAAAAATCGTGGATAAAAAATTCTCATATTAATTCAACATAAATTTTTTCTTCTATTTTTTGTGTGTTTCGTCTCAACTGAAAATTTCTATTTAATTATTTTATATCATAAAATAAGTTCATTATAGTTTTTTAATTATATTCTTATAAGAAAAATTATACACAACTATTTAAAAATTAAAAATTTATTGAATCATTAAAAATAATTTTAATTATTTACTTATTAAATACATAAAATTATTAATTAATAATAATATAAAATATTTTAATTATTTATTTACAAAATCAATCATATAATAATCAAACATAATTAAAGGATTATCATACTATTCTTAACATTCGATATCAAACGTTAGTATAACTATTAACTTCTATGATCTCATTTTGAATGATTGCATACCAAACACACATAATTAGTAATTATATTCTTATTTTCATTTTTTATTCCATTTCCTTCTTAAATTAAACGAGACCAGAATATTATGTTGACCATTTTAGGAAAAAATATCTTAACACAAAATGGGACAAAATATTTAGAAGTCTATAATTAAGTTGAGATGAAAGATTTACACCTAAAATTGAATAAAGAAAATTATTACTTTCTATACAAAGAAAGTGCATTCAACAATTACATCTAAAAGGACCAATGTTATGAATATCGTACTAATTTTGGTATGAAATTGGGTTTTAGTATGGTATTGTATCAGTACTGGTTAATATTTGATACTATTTTAAGTAATTTTTAAATTTATGAAATAGTCCTTAAATCTTTTTAAAAATTACAAACTTATAATCAACATTGTAATTTGCCATTTGGAGTGATGAAATTTAGGCATATGTGTAGTTTATCACTTGAAGTCTTTAACATGGATAATATAATTATTATCAATCGAGTCTAACTATTGTAAGTTAATTAGCTTAATTTCTTAAACTCTAAAAAATAGCTTAACTAATCAATTTTGGTATCATGAAACTACAAATCGAAATAAATAAGCAAATTTCTCAATGTATTGCTGTAATATTCTTACTGCTAAATATCACCAAATTAGATAAACAAAAACCGTGCCTTCAATTCAATTAAACCAAAACCAGAAAAACATCATTCAATTTCAATCAAACCATTCACAAATCACAAATCCAATTAACAATCACAATTCAATTCCAAGTCATTCACAATCACAAATGCAATACGTCGACTAATAATATTTATAGATAAAGGTTTAAATTAATTATTAAATAAAATATTTTAATAACTTTTGAATTTAATTAACATCAGTGATTTTTTAATAAAAAATTGTCTCTTATAGTTTTCTTTTATAGGAATTAATATAAGGATAAATGTAGTAATCTAATGCTACCAGCCTATTTATAAAAAATCAACCAAACTCATTCAACTTTTTACGGTCGTATTTAATTATCAAATAATTTTTATTATTATTTAATTATCACAACATGTTTAATAAAATTATACAAATTTTTATAACAAATGAAACCGTTATGTAGTCTTTGAATTGAGTAACTTAAATTATTTGATTTAGTCATATTATAACTAAACTTATGTGAACCTCTACAAGAACACCAATCCAATAATTATGACATGCGGTAAAGTATAATGAAAATTAAAATTGCAAAAATAAATTATTTATTAATGTTTAATTATATTTTTATAAATAATAAGTAATTTTAAAATAAAAAAGGAGAAATACAAATAAGCACAATATCAATTAATATTAGGTTTTGATTTAAAATGCTAATATAATGTCCACGTTAATAACAAATTACAAATTAATTATAATATGTTCAAATATTTAATAAGTTAAAACAAATAAAAAATCAGAAACTTTACCTTTAAATTATCACTCAGAACTCAAAGGTTATAACTGTGAAATTTTTTACCACCAATTTTTTAGTTGAAATATCTTAGATTCATATATTAGTAAAAATAAAAAATTAAAGTATAAAAAATACACGCAAATGCTTCAAAAACATTTATAAATATAACAAGTTAATAAAAAAAATTATTTAGCTTCCAGGATTAAAAGTTAACGCTAACTTTATCGGTAATATAATTAATAAAAGAAGTTATTTATTAGATAAGCCTTAAGGTTAACTTTTTCTTGTTCGATAATTAAAAATTTACTATCCTTTTAAATAAAAAATATAAAAAAAAATACTGCTCAAATGTATTACAAATGGGCCTTAATAAGAGTGGCCGGCAGTGTCTGTGATTATATCCTTAACCTCTGCCTTACTATCCATCAGAACCACCCTGAAGTGAGTACCTGAACAAAATCATACATCTAACGATTAGTAAAGTTGAATTGAAACCATATATGTTAATATCTAATGGAAGATAGATAAACCATAACTCATACCACGTTGCTGAGAATATGGTACAAAGTTGTCTGCAGATTGACAGAGAGAATATAAAAATTGTGAAACTACAGAAAAACTTTAGTATTGATCCAGGCCATGTAGTATCTACTCACAGTATTGAAGCCTACTTCCTTCAGAATCTAGATTTGACTTTTCCTGTTTTAGGTAGAAAGATTGATAAGGTCAAATATTAATTGGACATTGTTTCGTGTAACCAACAAAAGGACCGCCACCTTTAGGTGGGAAATTTAACCAGAATCCTCAAAACTAGAAAGCAAAAATTAATGCACCATGGTGAGATTACCATGCATGGCACATTGAATTATATAATCAATATTAAGTAATATTTTGATAAATTAAAAATAAATTAATTACAATTTAATATTAACAAATAATAATATAATAAGAGTACAAAAAAGACGAGGAGAGTAAATAAAATTTTGATTTTAACTTTTTATTAAAAATTTTAATTAAAACAACGATAATGGATAGACGCATAAGCCAGATTAAGGTGTTCTTAACAGATTGACCAATGTCCTAAACCTAGGCCTATTCGAACATGAGGCTTAATTATTCTAAGCTTAGAAGAAATATCATTTTGCTTCGAAAAGTTATGCCTTAGATAAGCTCAGACCTAGGCATTTCAGACTTAGGCTCAAATAAAAAAATGTTATTTTAAACTTTTAACTTTTAAAAATTATTTTTAAAAATGGACATTATTCAAGGATAAAAGCATTTAAAATTAATGAAAAATTACAATATAGATTTCTAGTTTTCATGTCAAGCCAGTAAAGTTGCATCTCCAACAACCGTTGTCTTTTTATATTGCAAAACCATGTGCTCAAAGCACCTTTAACACTTCCTGTAAGGGTTCAGGACTGTCCATGCCAATCAAACTCTCTTTTCAAGTAGTTGCCACGAAGTTTATGTACAACTTTCGTTCTTTTGTCTATTTTTTAAAACCGGACTAAAATTTAAATTGATAAGATAAAAAATTTAAAATTTTCAATTTTCAATTGAAATTAAGTCATTATAAAATCAGTTGAAAATTTAATACAATTAAATAATTCGAAAACTAATTGAAGAGACTAACTTTACCTATTAAAAAATTTAAAGATTAATTAAAAAGTAACAATTAAATAAAATTTAATCAGTTTGTTTTAGTTTATAAAAATTGATTAGTTTATAAAAACTAGCCTCTTAGGAGAGGTTGAGTTGGTGGAGTGGAGGAGCATGAGGTCAAAAGATACTGTGTTTAAATCCTCCTACATACACTCTTTCGATCGAGCCTGATGTATAAGATTTGCTTAGTACGGAGTACCTAATTGGCGTAATTTGTAAGTTATTGTGTTAATCCGGAGATTTACTTGATACGCATTCAAAGGATAGTGATTGCGGATTCGTCTGTTCCAAAAAGAAGTTTATAAAACTAATCAATTAATTAATAAATTGATAGTTTTTAAGATTAATGATTATAAAATTAAATTAAATAAAAAAAGTTAAAAGTTGGAAAAATTAATTAATTTAATATTTTTATTTTTAATCCATTCATTAAATCACTATCTCTAAAAGACTCACTTTTAAACTTCATTTTTCAGTTCCGACGTATAACCCAAAAAAAAAAAAGGAAAACTTCACTTTGGGAGCTTGTCAGCTTGCGCCAGATAGTTGCTGACAGAAGTTGAGAGAACAAAAGGAACTTTCTTTTCGAACACGCGAGGCATTCCTGGACCGATACTTTAATGCATTGAACAGATAAAAGATGGCAGCAGATGAGATTTCAAAAGTTGAGGAAATATCTAATCTACTGCCCTCTTGAGACCAACAGCTCCGTTTCTCCGTCCATGTCATTCTAAAATTCAGATACCGCATGATCAGGTGAAATGAGGAAATCTTCCCTTCAGCAAAAGCATGCCCTTCTTTTCAACAAAACTTTCTTCCACGTGCTAATTCGAACCCGTTGTGCTTTTCGAAGTGGAATTTTGCTTTCCTATCCTGAGTGTTAGCTTCAGAGAAATAAAGAAATATGTTTGCTTTACCACATAGCAGAGTGAAACATGAGAAACAGTCCAATTTGGTGGTTTAACTGGTGAATTTAGTCTCCTAGAAGCCTTCCAACTCAAGAAATTGATACCAGTATCTAAAATCGAACATGAAGAAGTAAAGAAACAGGTTCATGCCATATGTAGACAGAGACCAAAAGGGGGGGAGATTACACCTTTACCTTGTGTATCTAAGTTTTAAATTTCGAACTTACAAAACTTCTTACAATACTGAACCATCTGTCTCAAGTCACTCCCCAAGCATCTGTTGAGTGAAGAGTAAATCAGAACTAGGATTTGCCAAGAGGTAGCAGAAAAAACAAAAGCTAACCAATTAACACCAATCAATCACCAAGAGCTTTTCATAAAGTCATCTTCCCAATACTAAAGAAACCAAAGTGATTTTTGAAGAATTTTACGGAATTGTCCTGCTTTCATCTCCTATATAAGACTATCTTTACAATGATTTATGGTGAGTCAGATCGCATTTCTCTCTTATTTCTCTTCATGCAATTTGCCTCCGAGCTCTTTCTCAAATTTGTCTTCGATCCATCATAAAGGATATAGCAAAAATCCCATTTCAAGTTAACGTATCCTGAAATGGATCTTGCCATATTTCAAGCTATCCACGCCAGTAAAAACTCCAAGAAGCATCAAATTCTTGGAAAAATTTTCCTGTCCTGTATGACAGTATTAACTTGCACTCTTTTGTGTTCTATCCCTTTCTGGTTTCCTTCACTTGTTTCATCTCTGAAGATATTTTTCTGTACTTTCCTGCCAAGAATCACTCCTGTTTTGCTTGGTCCCAAGGCTCTTTTCGTTGTTGGCAACCTTATAATCATTGCCCTGATAGGAGAATCCAAGTTCTTGGCTCCAAGCCCTTCTTCAGCAACCAACCTCTACTATGACGAGTTCATTAACAGGAAACGAAGCTTTCAAACACCTTCAGCTGTTGCAGAAGAAAAGAAAGATATGAAATTGGAAAGTAGCAGGAACTATGAACGTGGAGGAAACCTGGAAGGGAAGATAAGGGAAAAGGTAGAGAACTTCAAGGTAGTGGACAAGGAAGATATTGATGGAGAAGATGAGATTGGTTTGCCTACCGAAGAACTGAAGAAAAGAGCTGATGATTTCATTGCCAGGGTCAACGGGCAAAGGAAGCTTGAAGCCAGGTTACTAGTTCGTTCTAGTGCATAGATCAATTTACCTGATAGTAATGGTGGTTTAGTGTAGATTCTATTGAAATAAGGTCACAGGGAGGCAAATGGAGATTCAATCAGACAACCTAGGACGATTAGATGACACCATTTGATTAATCATTAAGGTTCTTCTATCTCTAAAGGATTTTAGACAAATCAAAACTGTATTCGGAACCATAAACTTGTTTTTACAGTGTTCTCATGAAATCAAATTGTCTTGGATTAAAAAAGGATAAAAGGTTAAATAAAAAATAACCACTTGTAAAGCCAAAATTCTACCAATGAATTGACATCTCAACATTTACAATCAAAATCCAAATTGGCTCACTAAGAAAAAATAAATTCAAGCTCGAATTAGGCTATGATCGTGCTTTGAATCACATATAACTCATGCAAAGCCATGAATCCCATATTTCACCAACCTGTATTGATAAAGAGTTTTGAGAGAGCTACATTTCATTTTTATCTCTTTTTCTGACGTGAATTTATACATGTACAATTCAAAATTTGATTCGAATTAAGTAAAAAAATGTAAATAAAATATAATAAACAGATTTGATCTTTTTCATATATGACAAGGTCGAAACGGGTTTGGAATAACTCGTCAAATCTTTTCAGGGGGTTCGGATTTAAATTTGAATTCGGATCTTGGAAGCTTTTTTGGGGTTTGAGTCTATCTCAGATCCATCTTCAGCATTGCACCGATTGAAGGGAAGTGACAGAAACCAGGACATATGATAGTGTGTCATCAAAGATTGTCTGACACACCTGTCAAGCCATGCACTAGTGCCACCAGCTGTTCTCCTACACCTTTTCTCCAACATCCTAAAGCCATGAACGCCCAATTGATCAAGCTTCGATCTTGACGTTCTTTTCCTGAGAAAGATCGCTGCTTTGCAGGTTCTGTCTTGACCAAAAGCGATGGATGTATCAGATCTCATTAATAGTTTTCTATATTTAGTCGCACCCCCTTTCACCTTCTTCTCTCTATACTTCCTCATGCAACCTTATCGTCGCTACGAGACCTACATCTCTGTTTTCTACTCCGTTTTCAGCGAAATTATCTCCGGAAAGGTTGCTCTGATCACCCGTGCATCCTCAGGCATGGGCGAGGTAACAGTACCTTCACGCTATATAGTTGCTTAATAGAAATTGCATTAAATCAAGAAGAAAAAGGGAGAAAGGGAAATCATGTAAGGCGGTACCGACTACCGCCATTCTAGATTTATCTATAAAAAAAAAAAAAGTAAAGTAAAGAGCAAGTTAAAAGGCTGTTAATCACTATACAACAGCTTGCATAATGCTATGCAAGCTATCGTACGGTGGAGGGTCTATAAAAGACCTCTCTTCCTCCTCTCTTAACGTATATATGCGCATCAAGCGAATATGCAGTGTGTGGTGAGTTTGTGATTGAATTTTAGGGAGCTATTTTGTGTAAAGTAGTGATTTTTGAGGTATTTTAAAGAAATATTTTTTTAAATAGTAAATGACAAAATAGTGAGAATATTATTTTAGAGATAGCAAATTTGATAAATACTTTGTGTGAGAGCGTCACTATTTGTTATTTCATTTTTTACTCTCTGTATCTACTATTTTTATTAGTGAAAGATTTATATATAGTTTATTAAAGGGCGAACCACGTTAAATTTTTTGCATGTTATTTCCTTGCTTATTTTACTTGTGGGATTTAATTTGTAATTTTTCCCAACAAGTGGTTTCAGAGCGGGTTCAATTCTGTGTCAAAGCATTTTTCATCGAAAATGGAGGCAAAAATAAGCAAGATGATTAGCCTAAATGTCTCCAACTACTACATATGGAAGAACAAGATGAAAGATCCTCTATTCATGACAAAAATGCATTTACCGGTGTTTACTGCAATAAAACCCGAAAATAAATCAGATGCGGAGTGGACGTTTGAGCATAAGTAGGTATGTAGTTTTACAAATAACAAAACAAATCAATGTAAAAAAAAATCACAGGACCACCGATAGTTAAAAGGGATAAATCTACTTTTAGGAATAATTCAATCCTCTAAATGATTATTTTGATGTATCATAGAAATTTTTTGAAATGCAAAAAGCAAATAACTCTCTGTGGTGGAACAAAATATCTCACATTTCCCCCTTGAATAGTAGATTGGAATATTAGAAAATAGAACATTTTCACGATTAAATAGTCAAGTTATCATTCATTATTCATTAATTAATAATAAAATATTCATTAATTATAATTAATAATCCAATTATTTCATTAATTAAATTATTCATTTTCATTCTATTCTAATAAAATAGAGAAATTAGAATCAAATTTATAATAAAAACTAAACAAATGTTCAACTTTATAAATAACTAGAATTCTTATACTGTTTGGCAATTTGTTAAAGATAATGAGTATAACATATCTGCAACGAGACTCACACACGGACGTTGTGGGAGAAGCTCGAGGAGTTGTGTGCCTGAAAAACTGGTAACAATATATTATTTTACCTGACAAAATTAGTATAAATCAAATATAAAAAATACCTCCGTGACAGATTACTTGAATGAATTTCAGGAGATCATGGATCAATTATTAGGAATAGACATAATGTTCGAAGATGAAGTGCATGCCCTTTCATGCTTACCTCCTCGCCAGAGTCTTAAGAGACTTTGAAATTTTCAATCACCAATTATGTAATTGATGATGTTGTTAACATGAAATATGTAAAAAATGGAATTCTGAATGAAGAGATAAAATGGAGATCAAAGAGTTCAGTCTCTTCAACATGGTTAGAAGTTCTAGTCACAGGTTCTAGGGGGAGGAGGAAATCTAGAGGTCTAAATTTCAAAGATAAGAGCAGAGGAAGATTAAATAAATATGCAAACGTTGGGTAACATCATTGCAAAAAAAGGTCACATCAAAAGGTTATGCCAGAAGTTCAAAGAAGAAAAGAGCAAAGGCAAAGAAGTCAAGAAAGATGATAGCAATGATGATGAATACGCATCGACGGCCACCACCATTGATGACTTTCACATCGTGTCATATAATTAATGATCTGAATAGTGCATCCTATGAGTTTAATTAGATAGGTGACAGTGGTGCCACTATTTATGCCACATCACATAAAGAACTCTTCTTATCATATAAAAAAGGATATTTTGGTGTCGTTAAAATAGGAAATAACAGTTTAGCCAAATCATTGGAAAATGTGATTTTTACTTGGAAACGGACAATGGCATGAGACACCATCTAAAAGATGCCCGACATGTTCATCTTCATCTAAATTTGATCTCGGTTGGCATACTTGATGATCAAGATTTTTGCAGCACTTTCAAAGATGGCAAATGAAAACTTACTAAAGGCTTCTTGGTAATCGCCAAAGGTAAGAAGTGCTCAAAGTTGTATATGATGCAGGCAAGGTCTCCAATGATCTTGTAAATCTAGTGGAGAAAGATGATGCAATTGAATTGTGGCACAAGTGACTCGACCATAGGAAAGAAAAGGAGATGACTCCGTTGGTGAAAAAGAATGCATTATTTAGAGTTAACCAGGTACATTTAAAGAAATGTGCTGATTGTTTTGTAGGAAAGCGAAATAGATTTGCTTTCAAAAGTTCCCCTCTTTTCAGAATGAAGAATGTGTTGGATTTGATACACTCAGATCTATATAGGTCAATGTCAAATTTACTAGTTGGCCCTCAATACTTAGTGACTTTCATTGATGACCATTCTAGGAAGAAGTGGGTATACACCTTAAAGAGTGAAGATAAAGTGCTCGATGTTTTCAAGCAATTTCATGCCTCAGTTGAAAGACAAACTGAGAAGAATTTGAAATGCATTCAAATAGACAGTGGTGGAGAGTACACTCAACCATTTGACATCTATTGCAAAGAGCGTGGTATTCGACATCAAACTACTCCTCCCAAGACACCATGGTTGAATGGTTTAGCTGAGAGGACGAACATGATTTTGATAGAGAGAGCTAGATGCCTACTCTCAGATTCAAAGTTGCCTAAGACATCTTGGGGTGAGACTCTATTCACAGTAGTTCATGTATTAAATTGCTCATTATGCATCCCTTTACAGTTTGATGTTCTAAAGAAAGTATGGTCAGGAAAGGATGTTTCCTATAATCATCTAAAAGTATTTGGTTGCAAAGCTTATGTCCATATCCCTAAAGATGAGATATCCAAACTTGACATCAAGAATTGCCAGTGTATATTTATTGGTTATAGAGAAGATCAATTCGGTTATTGGTTTTATAATCTAGTCTAAAAGAAGTTGATTCAGAGCCATGATTCTATATTTGTTAAAGATCAAACCATTGAAGATCTTGACAGAGTGAAAATGGATGTTCCAAGAATTAATGATGGACTTATAGTTAATTCCTCAAAAAATGGTACCAAGACAATTTGGAGACGAAATTTAAAATCGCCAGCTAAGCATAGTTGATGATGATGCTCCCATTCAAAATCAATCAGATGAAGATTCTTATAAAAATGATGTCCAGAATCAACCACCAACACCAGAGGCTGCTTAGGTTCCAATAAGGAGATCTACGGGAGTAAGACAAGCCACTGCTAAGTACTCTAGTGATCAGTATGTGTTACTTACTAACAGGGGAGAACCTGAGAAGTTTCAAAAGGCTATGATAGATGAACATAAGATGAAATGGCTTCAAGTCATGCAAGATGACATGAAGTCCTTGCATAAGAATAAAATTTTGGAGCTGGTGAAGTTGTCAAAAGGCAGGAAAGCTTTGAAAAATAAGTGGGTGTTCAAGATTAAGCATGATGAACACAATTCTCACATAAGATTCAAAGCTAGATTGGTTGTTAAAGGATTCAATCAAAGAAAGGGTATTGATTTTGACTAGATATTTTCACAAGTTGTGAAAATGACATCCATCCGTACAATGCTTGGTTTAGCAGCAAGTTTAAACTTAGAAATCGAACAATTGGATATCAAGACATCTTTTCTTCATGGAGATTTGGAAGAAGAGATATATATGGAGTATCCAAAAGATTTTAAGGAAAAAGGAAAAGAAGACTATGTGTGTAGATTGATGAAAAGCCTTTATGGTTTAAAACAGACACCGAGACAATGGTATAAGAAGTTTGAAATAGTTACGGGGGAGCAAGGCTATAAGAAGACTACTTCAAATCACTGTGTTTTTGTACAGAAATTATCTGGTGATGATTTCATTATCTTTTTACTTTATGTTGATGATATGTTGATTGTTGGCCAAAATATCAACAAGATTAATAGTTTGAAGAAGCAGTTAAGCAAGTCTTTTTCCATGAAAGGCTTGGGGCCAACAAAACAAATTATTGGCATGATGATTGTCAAAGATAGAGGCACCAAGAAATTATGGTTATCATAAGAAAAGTGCATTGAGAAAGCGCTTCAAAGATTCAACATGGATAAAGCTAAAGCAATTAATTTTCCTGTTACTAATCACTTTAGGTTGAGTACTAAGCAAGGCCCTTCGATGGATGAAGATAAGGAAGAGATGATGAATGTCCCCTATGCTTCTACAGTTGGAAGTTTGATGTACACTATGGTATATACACGGCCAGATATTGCTTTTGCAATTGAAGTAGTCAACAGGTTCCTTTCAAATCATGGTAAGGAATTGTGAAGTAGAATCTTAAATATGTATGTGATACTTCCAAAATGTTTATGTTTTGGAACTACCAAGCTTAAGTTAGTTGGTTACATAGCTGCAAATATGGACATCGGTGTTGACTTGAGAAAGTCTACTTCAGGTTATATAATTATCTTTACAGGCAGAGTCATGTCATAACAATCAAAATTGCAAAAATGTGTTGCTTTATCCACCACTAAAGCGAACTTTATTGCTACAACTGAAGCATGCAAAGAGTTGCTATGAATAGTTCTTACAAGAGTTTGCATTTCAACATGATAGATATCAACTATTTTACGACAGTTAGAGTGTTATTCACCTTGGGAAAAATCCCTCATTCCATTTAAGATCAAAGCATATTAATATGAGATATCATTAGACCAGACAGGTGTTAGAGAAGAAGCTATTACAGCTTGAGAAGATTCATAGGGATGAGAATGGATTAGATATGATGACAAAAGTTCTAACTAGGGGAAAGTTTGAGTTTTGTTGATCATCTGTAGGAATGATAGTAAATCCATGTAGTCAGTAAGGGTAGAATTGTAAGGCGGTATCGACATACACGATACCACATTTTAGATTTATCTATAAACAAAGAAAGAGAAGTAAAAAAGCAAGTTAACAACAACTTGCATGTAAGGTAATTAACAACTTACATGCAAGCTGTTAACACTATACAACAACTTGCTATGCAAGTTGACATACAGTGGAGGGTCTATAAAAGAACCTCCCTTCCTCCTCCCTTAACATACATATGCACATCAAACATGCATGAGATGTGTGCTGAGTTTGAGAGTGAATTTTAGAGAGTCATTTTGTGTGAGAGACTGATTTTTTGAGTATTTTTAGGAAACGTTTTTCTAAAAGGGTGAGTGACAAAATAATGAGGATATTATCCTAAGGATAGTAAATTTGGGAAATATTTTGTGTGAGAATGTCACTATTTTTTTAATCATTTTTCACTCTCTGTACCTGTTATTTTTATTAGTGGAAGATTTATTTAGAGTTTGACCTATGGACGTAGCCCAAATTAGAGGGTGAATAACGTTAAATTTTTTGCGTGTTATTTCTTTGCTTATTTTACCTACGAGATTTAATTTGTAATTTTCCCAACAAATCATTAGTTAAGAAAAGAAGTTCCAATGGGTTGTGAATTGTTTTTACAGCATTTGGCATATGAGTACGCTAAGATTGGAGCCTGCTTAGCTCATGTTGCTCGAAGAAGGCAACGACTGATATAGGTTGTTCATAGAGCACGAGAGTTTGGTTCTCCCGATGTTGTGATGATTCTTACACATGTTCAGAAGGTGGAAGATTGCAGAAGAATTGTTGAGGAAACTAAGAATCATTTTGGTTGATTTAAGCGAGACGTTTACATAACTTTCATTTTTTTCTTGTGTGTTTTTGCTCGAAAGTGACTCAAATTTTTGTATAATTTATAGTGAATCATCTAGTTAACAAGGCCAGAAGAAATTCTGTCTGCAACTTCGAAGAAGTCACTGATATATCCTTTTTCAGGCCTGTAATGTTAGACCATCCCAAACTTCAACTTTAGTAGTTTCTTCTTTTAACAAATTGTTCACGATACTAAGGACTTGCTTTTGATTACGCTTCTATAAAACCAGGATACACTAACTTCTGAGGCTCAGTATACATAACCTATTTCGCAGTTCCTCACCTCCGAGAAACTAGGGGCAAGATTATAGCAATGGAGTCTTCCGGTTCATGGTTGCCAACACCAAGAATGAGTGTCTACAATGTACACTGCGTTTCCTATACTCGATATCTCTTACACACATCTCCCATGATAATCTTTCAATAACCGAACTCTTTTTCTAGGCAAGCAAAGCAACATTAGTTTCCTTCTTCGAGACATTGAGGATTGAACTTTCTCCTGATATTTGTGTACTAATTGTCACACTTGGTTTCATCGAGTCTAAAATGACGAAAGGCTTGAGGGATGTATGATCTTTTTCACCATTCTCTTGCATTTCTATTATGTTAGGAACAAGGCAAAAGAAATATATCGAAATTGATCTTTGCGATTTTTTCTGTGCTTGTGTTGGTAAGTTGAAGTGAGCATTATACTTGTAGAAACAATACGGAGTTGTCTCAAAGCTATAGTAAAGAGCGCTTGTAAGGGAGACAAGTACCAGATAGAACCACCGTGGTTCAGGGTTACATGGTGGTGGAAGTTGCTTGCTCCTAATATCGTTGAATGGGTTTACGAACTGCTCTACTTATGAGCACTTTCTAACATATATTCAACAATAATGTACATTAGAATAGGCAAATAGAATAAATGAGGGAGAAAACACAATTACCTCCTGCCATTGTTGTTTGTTCTTGAAGAGTTGCATTTTTTAAATTCTTCAAAGTTCTCAATCCCAAATACGATGGTGCATATTAACAGAAGGCAACAAAAGCTTAGGAACACAAAATCAAAGAAAAAACCTATATGCATGTGCTTCCATCAAGCACAATAAAAGTTACCATAAAACCAGAAATTAAATACCCATTAATCGCATAATGTTTTGACCATTACTATAGTAAGAATCTGAAAGGTTCTCACATTCTCCCACTTGGTCCTTACGTTTAACTTGGTATCACATCCTAATCCGATCTAAGTATAATATATGAATCATGATGATAGGTCCTTTAATAGTTGAGTATTATCTTTCATCTATGTAAGGGTGGTTAAAGCACCAAACAAGATAAGTTCTAGTAGATGCTCAAATGGAGAGATAGATCAAAATTATGTTGCATGCAATTAGATTCATGTAACAATTGCATGAACAAGAATCAAGACCACTTCTCCCTTACTTTAGAACAATTTTGGACCCTTTATTCTCTCACTTGAGTGTTTTTAACTTATTAGTTCATGTGTACATAAATGAAGAACCCACTTATGCATCATCTATCATGCCTTCGGTCATAATCATGGCCTACTTCAATGACAACCATGCACACTTTGTTTTTCATCCGATCTTTTATGTGTGAGACCTTTAGATACCTGATTATTTTGGGCACTTGGATTAATTCTTAATCAAGCAAATCATGGATGATTTCATGCCACTTGACTTAACTCTGAATTTAAGCAAATCATGAAGGGTTTCATGACTTCAATTTACTGGAATATAAGTGGATTAACACACGAACTTTTTGATAGTTAATTATTTGAATTACGAACCTTTCTATAGACAATTACCATATAATTTGTCCATTCACTATTCTATGCCCACTTGGTTTGGAGTATGGACTATGTGTCAACTCCTACTAGACTGACTACGTCACATCTAGTCCAAGTGATGTTAGTTCTTATCCCAAGATCTCATTACTCTATGTGTCATTGTAGACTCTCTTCGTGACACATAACTTCTCTGGCCAGAGACTCACAAGTAATGACCCCAAAAAGAGTTTACGAGTATCATCTTCTTCAATCAGGAGTGGTAAATCTTTTATTGGCTACTCAACTACCTTCGAATACTAATAGTTGTACCCAATCACCACCCTCTGAGCGATCTCATCTTGAGGCAACAAGGAATGATGTTAAAGCACAGGATCAGTATCCAATATATCTTTAAGTATCTCAAGTCTAAGGATATTTGAGATACTTGAGGATATATGCACCATTGTTATGATGAGATTAACCATTGACATTTGATAGATCATCTATCTGATAATCTCATAGCGGGTCATCCGATGTACTTACTACTCTTAGTAAGTATCTACATGTTAACTCTAAACATCTCATGCTCACAGTTTGTGAGATCCACTGCTTGATCAAATCAAGGAGTATAACAAGTGGTAGCTATTCAGATTAATAATGTCTTGTCTTATTAATCATATGGCTAGGGATAATTTAGATACTAACATAATTACACATGATAGGAATCTAATTATCATGTTCTCATCATGATTTCCTTCATACTATGTTTCATATCATGGACTTCATTAATTCGATTTAAGATCGAAATCAATTAGTAAATAAGCGGACATCAAATTAATGAAAAATTACCTTTCACTTTATTAATTAAAATAAAGTTTGTACAAAAGTGTTAAAGGTGATTGCCTTTAGAGCACTACTCTAACAGGGTCTAATTTCTTCTCTTGTAGATTATAAATTCTTACTCCATGTATATGTTGCAAACTCTGTTTCCAACCTTTAAATAACTCAAAGGCGTTTTTGGAACAACCTTGTTAGAACCCGGTTTAATATATACACAGTCGTCTTAAGAGCTTCAGTCCACAAGGACTTGGGAAGTTTGGAGCTACTTAACATGCTCCGTATCATATCCAATAATGTTTGGTTTCTTCTTTCTACCATATCATTTTGGTCCAGAGATCTAGGCATAGTGTATTAGGCTACTTCCCATTTTCTAGAAAATATATCGCAAATGGACTCGGTGCTTATCTACCTTTAGTATATCTATCATAATATTCCCACCTCTATCAGACCTCACTATTTTAATTTGCTTACTGCATTGTTTCTCTACTTCTACTTTGAACATTTTAAAGGCAACTAGTGCTTCATTCTTGTTATGAAGCACATAGAGATACATATATCGTGAATAATCATCTATAAATTAGATCAAGTATTTCTGACCATACGAGTCCATATCTAGACTAAAAAAATCTGTATATATGATTTCTAATATGTCTGAACTTCTCTTGGCACCTTTCTTTGATTTGTTAATCTCTTTTCCCTTTATGCAGTCCACACAAATATGAAAATTATCAAAATCCAAAGTACTAAGTACTCCATCAGTCACCAATCTTTTAATCATTTTTATGGAGATATGTCTTAAACCTCCGATGCCACAAGATAAAGGAATTTTCATTCATGACACAATGTTTTGTTCCAGCATGAACATGTGTTGCATTGTAATAGGTATTATCTTATAAATTAAAATGGAACAGACCATCAAATAATGTACCATTCCTAACAAATTCAGATTTATAATGCAACTTTAAAGATTTTTGAAAGGAATATCTAAACAATATAAGTCTTGAAATTGAAATCAATTTCATAGAGAAATTTGGAATATAAAATGTCTTTTCTAATTTTAAAATAAAACTAGTACATCTAATTAAATTGCAATCCTTAACAGCCTCCACACGTGAACGTATCTTGTTTCTAGATAAGATATACTACTCACTTCCCACTAACTTCCTTGGGTTTTACAAATCCTGCATGACATTTGTAATATGGATTGTAAAACAAGAATTAATCTACCATTTGACATGACAAACTTCAGCCATATTAAATTCAAAACAAACTAGTGAGATTATATTACTTTTATTTTCAAACCATTCTTTATGTTTGACACAATCCTTCTTCATACGTCCTTTCTTCTTACAAAAAAAGCACTTGGATTCTTTCTTAATGTCAACTTGGATAGGTATTTGACCTTTTCCCTTTGAATTAGCCTGATTTTTCTTCTTTCCTTGAACAACCATATGTGCACTCTGCAAACTCTCTCCCTGTTCCATCGATAATCTCCCTTTCTCTTAGACACAGCTGGTCATTAATTCATTTATTGACCACTTATCCTTATGTGTATTATAAGAGATTTTAAAGGGTCCATATGATGGTGGAAGGGTGTTAAAAATGTCATGCACATGAAAAGAATTAGGCATCTGAACCTCAAGTTTCTTTTACTGAACCGTAATGTCCTTCATCTTTATAATATGTTCACGCACACCTCGGACACCTGTGGGTCTTATAGATGAAAGATTCATAATTAGGGTGCTTGCAATTGCTTTGTCGAACTGCTCATTAACAACCTTCAGTAAAGCACGAACATTGTCATGTTGTTATACGGAACCACGAATGTCAGCAGAAATTTTTGTTTTAATGAACATCACACTTAGGCAATTAGATCGCTTCCAACAGTTACAATTTCAGCTGTAGTGTTGGCCTTCGTTACCTTAGGTGGTTCGTCATTCCAGATAGCATAATTAATGTCCATCCACCCCAGATGAAGAAGAATTCTCTCCTTCGAAATCTTATAGTTTTTGCCCCTTAGTTTGGGAATTTTACAACTTGTATCAAAGAAACTAATAGTTTAAATAGTTGCATAAATTAAACATACATGCTACTTATCAATAAATTGAAGCTAACAAACTATATATATGTATTACCGATGTAAAACATATCTTAAAAGACATAAAATGATATAAAAATTGTCTGTGGACTAAATTTTTAATTCAAACATATTTACGTTAAACTATATAATAAAACTATCACATTTTACACTAATTTCTAATACCTGTGGGAAAATTAGAAAAATAATTTGATATTTCATCCTAATTAATTATTCAAATATAATAAAAATTCATGTGGGATGAAATTTGTTATACTAAAATAATTAATTACAATTAAAAATATCTCAACTTTATATGATTAATTACATAAATATATAATTAGGGTCGTTGTGGCTTTATTTTTTTTTCATGTTTGCTCTAAAATCGAAAGTCGAAGCTAGAATGACCATGCCAAAATTTATCCTTCTTTTCTTTGTTATTTTAAATTTATCCTTCTTTTCTTCGTTATTTTACTAACTTTGACTTTAATTTACTGAATTCTACTTAAAACAAAAATCAATCAAACTTTGATGATTATTTGTTGTCTTATCAACATGCTAGGTTTTTTTTTTCTGTTATCTTTTGTGTTTCTTCATTTTAGAAACTTTATTCATTCTCACCTAATTCCTTTGGATTGTCTTACAGAAGGAAGTCAATTCTTTTTTAGCAAAGTTGTATACTTCTATATTACATTCCTATTGGTTTATGTATTAGTATTATTGAAATTAATAAAAGAGTATAAAGAAATGTTAATTGCCAAATAGTTCGAAAGTTTGAATCTTTTTTAGTGCATTTTATCATATAATTAATCACTAAAAACTTTTTATCCATGATGTTATTTACAAGGCAAAATATAGATGTAATAGCCACGAAATAATCAATCACAGTTATTCAAATATAATATCAACTTATAATATATATAAACATAAGCTATCAGTTCAGATGGCTGAGGCTCACTATGCCCTCCCACGAAGGCCTTGGTTCAAGCCACAACATCTGCTTTTTTTATTTAAACAAAATGCACAACATAGCTAAAAACATATCTAATTGTTGACAAAAAGTGGAGCATAGCTAAAACCACATTAAAAGACACACTCAATACCGACAGATAAAACGATGCAGTCTAATATCTAATTTTGATTTCAAAGCACATACAAAACAATGTAGTTTAATCGTATAGGTCTTCTTTAACCCCCAACCGGGTCAAACCGATCCAAGTCACACCCCATCAGATGCCCCATAAAACTATACCAAAAAAACACCACAAAAATGCATGTTTTAAATGTAGAAAAGCTTCTAAAACACTTAATTGAATATTTCTACCTTTAATCTAAATAAAAACATCCAAAAACAACTCTAAATCGAAAGTTTTTGAAGTTGAAAATTTTTCCAGAATTTTAAAAAGACAGAAGCTAACCTTACTCTGATACCAAATGTAAGCACTTTCTAACATATATTCAACAATAATATACATTAGAATAAGCAAATAAAATAAACGCAGAAGCGAACAAAATTACCTTCTACCATTGTTGTTTGTTCTTGAAGAGCTGCAATTTTGAAATTCTTATAAGCTTTCAATTCGTAAATACGATGGTGTATGTTAACAGAAGATAATAGAAGCTCAGGGACCTAAAATCAAAGAAAAAACCTATATGAATGTGCCTTCATCAAGCACAATAAAAGTTAACATAAAACCAGGAATTGAATACTAAATGCATAACATTTGGACCATTACTATAGCAAGAATATGAAAGATTCTCACACTACCTTGCGGGAGATGACACAGAAGCGAACATATATCTCTATCCTGACTCATTCGAAACGCTTGAACTAAAGAATGAATGAAACCTAAGTTCCAATCCAGTGTTTTTGATCAAGCCTTTGAGCTAAAATTCTAATTTTGGGTTAGGAATGGACATGATCAAGCTTTGAATTTTGAAAATTTATTTAAATATAAATCTATATTGAAATTTAATTAAGTTAAATTTTATATTAAAATTCTAGTCTTTTTCTTAATTTTAGAGTTCACTTTGAGTTTAAAAAATTGAAAATGAATTTTAACTTGAAGCACTTTAAAAATGAAAAAAATTGCAAGGAAAGTAATATGTGGAAAGAGACAGATGTAAAAATGAAGTGAGTTATATACAAAAAGATTTTGTATTGAGATGTAATTCCTAATTGTGTATGAGTTTACTTTGATTTAGTTTAAATTCTCTTCAAGCTACCTCAAAACCTTTTATTAGTATTAGAGTTAGGTTCGTAAAATTTGATTAATAGTGATTCATGGATTTGAGTTAGATGAATGAGTGATTCGTTGAGTAAGTCAAATAGCTTTACATGAACTATGGGTTGAGGGCAAGCTAATTCGATATAGATGGATCTACTTGCGAGGAGGAGATGTTAGAAATTCATAAGTAGAGTAATCTCACGTCAGAAAGAGACATAAGGAGGAGCTAATTTGATATAGATGGATCCACTAGCGTGGAGAAGATGTTAGAAATTTATAAATGGATTAATCTCACATTGGAAAAAAAAAACAATGATAAAGTGAGTTATGTATAGGAATCATAATAATTATTTAAAATAATATTATTTTAATTTAACATTTTAATAATATTTGTATTTTATTTAAATTATGAATAGAATCAAGCTATTCCTCATATTTATAATTGCCGAAACTTTTTTAGAAAATATAAAATACCATAAATCAAACAAAGGCTACGTGTTCTCCCTAACCACCTGGAGTACATACGTGGCAGGTTACTCGCATTTCTTACTTCCGTGCCTCATTCTTTCGTGCTTTGACTACTCTTTTCTCTTCCTGGCAGAGACACTCATGGATTTGATTCACACCTTGTTGAATATATTGTTTGCTCCTCTAGCTGTTATATCCATCTTCTTCTTCTTACCTCCTTTTCTCTGTCTCAAGCTTCTCCTCTCCACTTTTGAGGTCATTGTTCAGCGAAAATGTAGCTGGAAAAGTGGTACTAATCACTGGTGCTTCCTCAGGAATCGGCGAGGTTTTCCCTGGAACCTGTTACATGTCTTTTTCTTTTTTACATGTTGGAAAATAACTGCATCTGCTTTTAATGTTTTTTGAAGCAACTGGCTTATGAATACGCTAAGAGAGGGGCTTACTTGGCGCTGGTTGCAAGAAGATTGAACCACCTCCGGCAAGTGGCTGCAACAGCCGAGTTCGTTGGCTCACCTGAAGCTCTGGTTATTCATGGAGATGTCACTAAGGTTAGTGATTGTGGGCGATTTGTTAAGGCCACGGTGGAGCACTTTGGCAGATGTAAGCGAAACAAAAAACTTACCCATTTTTCTATGGATTCTTGTTATAGTTAAGTGAGGTTTGGTTTACTCTTTGTGGCTTTCTTTGTTCGTAGTGGATCACCTGGTGACCAACGCCGGTGTTGCTCCGATGACAATGTTTGAAAGTGCTCCTGACATCACAAGTCTTGCGCCAGCAATGGTAATCATCAACTTTTCAAGAACCAATTTTTCAATAACAGAAAGGAAATGAAACTGATAACAGATAGTAGACACGAAGAGTTGAGTGATTAAAAATGTCTTTTGCAGGAAATTAACTTCTGGGGTTCAGTATGTAGCTCCTATTTTGCGATTCCACACTTAAGAAGAAGCCATGGGAAGATCATAGTAATTTCTTCATGTGCTTCATGGTTGCCAGCCCCGAGGATCGCCTTTTACAACGTAAGCCACTCATTCCAAGTCCTTCAGATGAATCTGTAACGAGTCTCCTTCATCTGTATTTACCTCTTAATTTTTTTCAGGCAAGCAAAGCAGCTCTTGTTGCTTTGTATGAAACCCTGAGGATCGAAATAGGATCAGAAGTTGGAATAACAATCGTCACTCCTGGACTGATTGAATCAGAAATGACTGGAGGCAAGTTCCTGAATCAGCAAGGCCGATTGGAAGTTGACAGAGAAATGAGAGATGTAAGTTTCATTTCTTTTTAGATTAGATCTTACTGATTTATGCTCTAACATGGAACTTGGAATGCATTGCTAGGTTCAAATGAACTTGATGCCAGTAGAGTCCACCGAGAAGTGTGCCAAGGCCATTGTGAATGGTGCATGCCGAGGAGATAAAACCCTGACAGAACCAGCTTGGTACGGTGCGATATTCTTCTGGAAAGTGTTCATCCCTGAAACGATAGAGTGGATCAATCGCTTGTTTCTAATCCCTGGAAGTGGCGGTTCAGAAAGAGACACAATCAGCTGGAAGATCCTGGACTTGGTGAACAAAATTAAAGAATCTTTAGTCCACACAATAGGTACAGTCGAATTTCCTGAAGTGTTGGAATATCCGGAAGCTGGAAATGAGCCACATCGTGTCTACTAACTATGTTCGTTGCATGTATATAAAGTTTGACTATACATTGGAATTGATCCACGGTCAGAACGAAAGAGTATCTAATTCGATTTGGTAATTTAAGTTTTAAGAGAGATCGATTCAAAATTAATGGATCAAACCAAAAAGTTTCAACTTAAAAAATTTGTTATGTTATGTTGTTATCAGATGATGTAGGTTTTTACTAACTATTTAGGTTTTGAAGAGTTGGAATTGATTCGTTTAGCACTACAAACGTTAAAAAATTTTAGATAAAATAATTTTATTTTTTATTTTTTAAATTTAAAAATATATTTAATTAACCATACTTCTTGCCAACCAAGGTTGAACTTGAGTTTGATCGGATTTTGGGCTTTGAGTTTAGGTTTTTAACATATGTTTGAACGAGGCTGAGATTTGGTCCATAAGTTTGAAATTAAAAAAAAAAATGTTGTTGTTTTCAATTTTTAAAATTTAAGAATATATTTAATTGAAGTTAACTCATATTTGATTAGGGTTGAGTTGATACCCGATCGTGCTTTAGATTTTGGACTCAAGTATAAAGATAGAATTTTAGGTGGGCCTTAGGCTTGGATAGATCTGAGTTAGAGATAACAACTGGACTCGAGTCTTGTCCACACTCACCTTAACCTAAAGTCAACAGGTTAGGCATAGGTTAACAAGACTTCGAGTTCGGTTGTTTTACAAAATTGGGTCTCAAGTTAAGTTCGTGCTTAGGTTATCCAAGCTAATCTTGATAAATACATATATAAAACGATGTCATTTTCTAAATTGAAAAAAATAGACCTGATTAGGTTCAACTCAAATTACCTTTGATCCAATTGAGCCTATTATCTTGGATCAGATTAGCCTCGGCCTAAACTTAAGTCTTGGACCAGATTAGCTCGATTCATTGTCAAACATAATATTTGTGACAAGGTAACATTATTTGGTCTTCATTTTTTCTTTCCAAAAAAATTTTGGTTTTAAAATTAAGAAATATAATAATTAAAACTTTCAGAAAATTGGTCTTAAGTTTTATTTTTATTTTTTAAAGTTGACTCGGGCGGTGTCGGACGGGCCCGATCCATTTGCCAATTTTTAACAACAAGTGAGAGAGAAAGAGGGGAAATGTACAGTGTGAGCGGGAGCAAAATTGAGTTCTGCACTCTCACTTCGTCGCTTCTTCTTTTACCTCCAAATTCACGAGGAAAATTAGTTAAAAAAAAAAAAGAAGCTCTCCCGAGGCCTAACCAGAAAAAGCCCGCTCTTGGACAAAAACCAATTTTTTGGTTATCAACAAAAATTTGAACACCCGCCCTTTTTCCCTCTTTTTCAAATCCCCACAAAAATCCCCAATCCCTCACTTCCAAGATCAATCCCTAGCTTTTTGCTTATTCTTGGAGTTGTTCCTCTCTGTGACTCCATAAACCCTAACTTCAGGGTTTTATCTTTGGTTTCTTCTAGATTAGTTCGTGTAAATGGCGAGCGAAACCCTAGAGGAGAAGAAACCGACGGAGGGGGAGGAGCAGGAAACAGAAGCTCCTGCGGGAGATAAAATGGTGGAGGAAGCGAAACCTGAAGAAGAGGAAGAAGTTGAGAAGAAGTCTGTAGAAGCTTCTGAGGAGAAAGAGGTTGAGGTTGGAGCTGAGGCGACTGAACAGGTGAGAGAGAGTAAAGAGGAAGAGAAGGACGAAAAGGATGAGGAAGACAAGAAGGGAATTGAGGAGAAGGACGAAGAAGACAAGAAAGAAATCGATGGGAAGGATGAGAAAGACGAGGGGGACAAGATGGAAATCGAGGAGAAGGACGAGAAAGACGAGGAAGAGAAGAAGGACAAGATGGAAATCGAGGAGAAGGACGAGAAAGACGAGGAAGACAAGAAGGAAATTGAGGAGAAGAGTAAGAGAGGTCCCAAACCGGGTGGCCGGAGAGGTTCGGCCAAGAGGAAGACTCCGGAAGATGAAGCTAAAGGTTCTGTGACGCCGAGTAGCGACAGGCCTATTAGGGAGAGGAAGGTGGTGGAGAGGTACTCCACTCCTGAGGCTGGGAGATCTGCCACTAAGCCCTTGTCTATCGAGAAGGTCAGCTCTTCAATTGCTTGTTTGGTTTTAGTCAAGTAGGAATTAGGCGTTGAGTTTGGGATTTCTAATGAAGTGGAGGTTCTTGTGTGATTTCAGGGGAGTGGTACGCCTTTGAAGGACATCCCAAATGGTACGATCTTAGTTTCTGCCAATGATTTTATTGTTCCCTTTGATCTCAGCTGTCAAAATGAATGCGCTTTTTGTTATATCAGTGCATTATCCGGTTTTACTTTTCTGGTATGTTTCTATGGAAGCTTGTAGTTTGGTAAGTAAATTGTAGATTATATTACCACTTAGATACTGTCTCTTAAGCATTTTCCGAGTTTTGACTTTAGTTTTTGTTCAAATGCTGGTGGTTTTACTTTCTGTTTTATATCAATTCCTTCTTTTTAACTATGGGCCTTAACCAAATGAAGCTACTGGGGGCTTACATCAAGACTTTGGTTACACTTGTATTTGGTCTTGAATTTGATCAACAGTTTGTAATTTGGTTTGCCTGTCCTGACGTTGATTGGAAGCTAATTTGCTGGAATAACTATTTTAGTTGATACTTTTGTATCAGAGTTTTGTTTCATGTGATTAAAGATCAAATTGGATATGTTCATTAGAGCAAAATGATTCACTTGTTTGCACCTGAAATGAATATGTTGGAACATCATACTCTGTAAACAAAGCATCAGAGGTGCTTAGCTCTTTTTGCAAACTCACAAAATTAGTTACTCTTAAGTTGTATACCTTTAGAGAACTACATTTATCCTATTTGATATGGATGTTTAAAATTCCACATTGAAGTTTTCATGTTTGGACATGTAACTTTTATGCCTCTTAAGTATCAGAGATTTATAATCCTCTTGAACCTTGGGAATTATTAAAGTTCTATTCTTTCGATGAGAAACAAGTTAAGCACTGTCATCTTGAATCAGGCAGAATTTATTGATGTCTTTTACTGTTACTTTCTATCTTATTTATGCTTCTGTCATCTCATTGACAAGATATAATTGTCAAAAGGATGTGGAGGGCACATTTTCTTGTATAGACATATGCTTGATACTCATGGAATATGGTACACTCTTTTAAATTTCAATAGCACTTCTCTTCATTCAGAGACTTCAAGATGTGTTTCTTTGGATCATGTTATTACTTGTATGGACATTGTTACAGCTGACTGGCCTACCTTTGATTTAATTTTATGAATTGTTTCAGTGGCTTTCAAGTTGTCCAAGAGAAAACCTGATGAAAATCTGCAAATACTTCATGCAATACTTTTTGGAAAGAAAGCTAAGGTCCCTGTTTGAATTTATATTGTTAATAGTTAACTGTTAATTGATTGGCTTAGTATTTCACTTCTTTTGTATTCCCTTTAATGTTAAGTCTTAACATGTCAATTTATATGTTATTTACGTATTTGTTGTTCAACTGTTTTCATTTTCCAGGCACATAATCTGAAACGGAACCTTGGCCAGTTTTCAGGCTATGTTTGGGCTGATAATGAGGTTATCAATTGCAAGGCTGAAAAATATTTAGTTTATTTAACCTTCTTGTTTATGCATGTGGTTCATGTGCATATATTTATTTTGGGTTTCTAGTTAGAGTTATCTTCTAATTCATCATGATATGTCTATCTGTCCACTAATCTGAGCTGGTGTCAGTTTTTCTTATTTAAAACTCCAAAACTCTTTACAGGAAAAGCAGAAAGCTAAAGTAAAAGAAAAACTCGACAAATGCGTTAAAGAAAAGTTGATGGATTTCTGTGATGTACTTAACATTCCAACGAATAAAGCCAATGTCAGAAAGGTTGGATTTAAAAATTGTCTCAATATCTCCATCCAAGTCTATTGGACATACACTATGAACTTTTTTTTTTTAGTATGAGCCTAACTTCATCTCAATTTTATTGATTGAATGTGCATATGTTTTCAGGAAGAGCTCACCGTAAAGATATTTGAGTTTTTGGAGTCCCCACATCCTACAACTGATGTCCTACTTTCTGATAAGGAACAGGTCTCCTATTCTGTGACCCTTTTGTTGATTGCAGGGTGTTAAAATTTGTCTGCTGTTGGAATAATTTTACTTAAGTGTGATGCCGATTTTGATTTCAGAAGGGTAAGAAGCGAAAGATTTCAACTGGCAGAGGTGGTAGTTCTGGAGATGCATCAGTTACACCAGCCAAGGTTTGTGTCTTGTGGAATTGTTCCAGCATTTGAAGCTTTTTATTTTTCTAAGATTAATGCACAGTTAGATTGGGGACTGAGGTTTACCTGATGATTTAACCATGGAATTGTAATTTCTGTCGAAAATTTTAATGGACTGATGTGTTGGTGTTTTGAGAAAAGTTGTTTTCTTCTGTTTGTGTTAGATATATAAACTTGATTTCTCTTGTAGCTTTTCTTCTTGAACAAATGATTGCCTGTTGGACAGATGATTGTGTTACGGACTGAAGCAAGTCTTTATGTCTGTAGTTGTATTTTTTTAATCCAGTGTTTATTTAGGATTCTTGAAATCTGAAAAGGTAATGAATTTTGTTCTTAATATATTTGCTCTCTTCTTTTATTGTGACGTGACTGATGCATTAAAATTTCATCTATACTGTATAATTACAATCACTCTAGCCTAATTAATAAGGTTCTCATAGTTATCATTTTTTCCTGTGTTTTGCATGTTACACTGATGTTCAGTTGTTAGGTGGTAATTTTTCTCTTTCTTCTGACTGCTGTTTTCCAGTGGAGATGTCAGTGAGTTGATTACTACTATTTTAGATATAGGGTCATTGATGTTCAAAGTACAAACAGGACCAATTTTAATGGTCTTGACTCTTGACTTTCTAAGACAGTTGGATATATTTGTCTCTTCTCTTTAAGTGTTATGTTTTTCTCTATGTTTGGACCTTTAATATATTTCTCTTTTACTGTTATGTAGAAACAAAAGCAAACACCCCAATCTGGGAAGAAAAGAAAGGATCTTTTGAAGGGTGAAGATGATGAGAGTGAAGATAAAGTTGAGTCACCTGATGCTAAAGATGAAGATGAGGATGGCATTGATTCATCTCAAAAAGATGAGAGTGATGAAGAGGAAGGTAAATTTGAGGAAGAGGAAGATGAGCCAAAGGAGCAAACATCTACCAAGAAGACTAAAGCAAGAAAAACTGGGAAGGATAGTTCCTTTGTTAAAAGCAAGGAGGAATCTACACCTGCAAAGAACACCCCTATGAAGCCTGTTAAAAATTCTTCCAAATCTACAAAAGGATCTTCCAGCTCATCCTCAAAACTAGGAGTTAAAGATAATGATGGAACTTCTGGATCCCTGGCTAGGACAAAAGGGTCTTCATCTAAGAAGCAGAAGGTTGAAAAGGAAAACACTAAAGTGCAAAGGGCTTCCATCAAGGACAGGGCAGCTAACAAAAAACAATCAAGCAAGTCACCTTCTGTGAAAGATCAAGGTGAATTCTGCTTCTTGACTTTGAAAATCTTTAATTTTTAAACTGTTCTAGGAAATTTCTAATATAATGGACACGGGCTTTGTTGAAAGAACCTTTTTGAGCTTTCATTTTTTCACTTTTTTCTTTCTTTTTCAAAATTATCGACATATTTCTTGATTATCTATTTGACAATTCCTTAGCTTTTACTTGGCTGAGAGAAGCTTGGTAGTAGGAGCAAAATTGGTAATTGTCATTGCGAGTTAAATTAAATGGGAGGATAATGTCTAAACTATTGGCAAATATATGCTAGGAGTGTTTGTTGATTGTGGTTGAACTGCTTAAACTGGCGAACAAGTTAAGCATCAAAGTTTAAACATCATAGGAAAAGTGGTGGCTTTCTTGGTGTACAATTTAAAAGGATAAAAGTCTGTCAATTTATCTGCTACCTGTAGTTCAATCCTATTTTTCTGCATGAGCATGTTCACATCTAATGGAGGACAACTGGTGCATTATAATGTTTCTTTTGTGCAGAAAATAAGATGGTTCATGTAATTCAGGTCGTGTAATTCTTCCTTTATTTTGGGCAACAAATAATAGTCACTGATTGGTGATTGATTTCACCTATTCCATCAGGTTCTGCGTTCTGGTGGTAGGGGATTGTTGTTGGATTTCCCTAAGGCAGCTTTCTTTATATTATTTATATTATTCAACCTGCCATGCACACTAATCTCACCTATTGCATTAATTTTTGCATTCTGGTTTTAAGGATTGTGGTTGAATTTTCTACCTAAAGGTGCTCGTGGTTCACGTGGTTCAGGTTGTGTAATTCTTCCTTTATTTTGGAACAAATAATAGTCATTGATTGGTGATGGCTTTCATCTATTCGATCAGTTTCTGCATTCTGGTGGTAGGGGATTATTGTTGGATTTCCCTAAGGCAGCTTTTTTTATATTGATTATATACTTCAATCTGCCATGCATACTAATCTCACCTAGTGCATTAATTTTTGCATTCTGGTTTTAAGGATTCTGGTTGAATTTCCTCCCTAAAGGTGCTCGTCCATTTGTTGGTTACACGAATCAATGTGCAATAAATATTTGACCTTATAAATCTTTCTACCTAAAACAGGAAAAGTTAAATCTAGAAAGAAGACAAGGGCCGGGCCCAGCAGAGAGGAAATGCATGCTGTTGTTGTAGAGATTCTGAAGGAAGTAGATTTCAATACTGTAAGTAGAAATTACATGGTCTGGATCAATACTAAAGTTTTTGTGTAGTTTCACCATTTTAAAATTCTCTGTCAATCTGCAGGCAACTTTGTCGGATATTCTCAGACAACTTGGTATGAGTTATGGTTTGTCTATCTTCCATTAAATATAACATTTCTGGTTTCAATTCAACTTTACTAATCATTAAATGTATGATTTTGTTTAGGTACTCACTTTGGGGTGGATCTAATGGATAGAAAGGCGGAGGTTAAGGATATAATCACAGAGGTAATAAATAACATGTCTGACGATGATGATGATGATGAAGGAGAAGAGGCAGAAGAGAATGCAGACAAGGACGGTGACGATGATGATTTGTAGTCTATCAAAATGTGCAGATACTTTACTTTTGAGGGTTACTGAGCAGGAGGTATGTGTAGTCTGAAGATATGATCTCTCAGGGTTGTTTGAGCACTAACCTGTTGACTGTATACCAGAATCGCCATTTGGACCTGTTAGATTGTTTCCCAGATAAGAATACCCAATGGAGTTTGTTTGTACCATATTAGTGCTCTCATCAACTGCTTACTTAGCTGATCTTAACTTATGTAGCTCTTTTCTATCTTTTTTTCAGTTTCCTCGCCCCTTTTGTAAGTCCTTTTAGATGTAATTGTCGACTGCACTTTCTTTATATAAAAAGAATAATTTTCTTTCTTCAATTTTAGGTGGAAATCTTTTATCTCAATTGAATTTTGGAATTTTAAATATTAATAATTAAAAAATTTAATTGGTTTGAACGATTTAACTGTAAAAGTCTTTAATTGGTTAATTTTTTAGTTCGGTTTTAATTTTTTAGTTTGACTTATTTTATTAATTTTTGTTGTTAAAAATTGATTATTTTTTTAACTTAATTTTTATAAATTAATAAATTTTTATAAGTTAAAACAAAAATAAATTTTTATTTAGTAATTTTAATTCGATTAAATTTTTTTTAAACTTTCGATTTAATAATTAAAATATTGCTGAATATTTTGTCTCAGTTCCTAAAACTGTTGACGGAACATTTGGAGCTATGGACGTGTTAAGGGCCAACCTTAACAAAAATCAATGATCTAATAAATTAAATATACTACTATTTTTATGTTCCCTCTTTCAAATGTAATGGATGAAGCTCGAGTTCTCACGTTTGTTTTTATAAGGCTGTCTCTTAAAATTTAAGATTAAGAATTTTTGCCTTACTCCTGTAGAAGAAAAATCAGACTCTTCGAAATAGTTGGGTGAGTAAAATAATCTTAATTATAGAATTAATTAACAACATTGCACAAACTCATTGTATCCGTATTTGGAGGAGTAGGTGAAAAGACTACCCGGCAATTATTAATATTATAAATAATAAAAAAATATTTTTATAAAAAATATTTTTGTTTAATAATGATGATTATTAAAGAGTTGATCCTTTAGGTAAACTAGTTGCAGTTAAGTAATTTCTGACATTCAGCCTCCAATAGAAAAATAAGTTCTGAGCAGCAGCTAATAGAAGATGAAGATACAGTTTGTGTCCAAAGCAATTATTGGATTTAAAAGATTACTAACATACTTCATCAAGTAATCAAAAGTTGGAAGCCAACCCTACCCGATCAGTATTTATCCCTTAAGCTCTGCTTTCAGGAAATCCCTCGCTGGTATGGTCTAATGTTTTGGTTCTTCGGCCAGTGGCCTACCACAACCCATGACCTATCAGCAGATTCTGCAGAGAAGACAAAAACGTTGACACCATGTTTAAGTGAAATGAAACTGTTTCCTGTATTGGTCCTGGAACTAGTTGCTTCATTACAACAACCTTACGAATGATAAGTTTCAATCATTAGTTACCTGCCCCTGTCATGGTTGTCCAATCTCTGTCCTTTCTGTTCCTATATAAGTTCATTTCCATTTCCCATGCGGCCGCCAAGAGTTTCAGGTCTCTTTGCTGCATAATTCTCTGAATTTCACTACTTCTGTGCTTGAGGGTGCGTGTTTCTGACAGGATTTAGTATTTTATATCATGGCACCTGAAAGCATTGATGCCTTGTAACTTACTGCCAAGCAGGAAAAACTAACTCTTGTTCCTCCTGCAGAGGACACAGAAAAGGGTCTTTACTTCCTCTCAAACCTTGACCAAAACATTGCAGCAATAGTACGAACAATTTACTGCTTCAAGTCTGAAGAGAAAGGAAATGACAGTGCTGTTGAAGTTATTAAGAATGCCTTGTCGAAAGTTCTTGTTAATTACTACCCACTTGCAGGTCGATTAACGGTTAGCTCAGAAGGGAAGCCTATAGTGGATTGCACAGGAGATGGTGCAGTGTTTGTGGAAGCTGAAGCCAACTGTACAGTAGATGAGTTAGTAGACTTATCAAAGCCTGATCCTTACACACTTGGAAAGTTGGTTTATGACATCCCTGGTGCTCAGAACATATTACAGATTCCTCCTTTGGTTGCTCAGGTTTGTAAATTTTGAGACACTATGCTTCTTAAATGTATTCAGGGTGATGACTTGGGCTATACACTTTCTATGCTTCTTAAATATATTCATCAATTGCTTATAGTGGAAGAATTTATATAGTTTGCAGTGTAAATCAAGCATGCATCTTAAAACACAAGATCATTTACATATAAACAAGATACATGCATGCCATTCACAATGTTTAGCAATGAAAGCATATCCAATGATATCTTTAAAATTTTTGAATCTTTTAGCCTTTGATCTCCACAACTCGATAGTGTACAGTGAATGTTGCGTGACGCTAAGGATAGGCACCCAAATTTATATAATTCATTGCTTTATCATCTCTGCACATCGTAGAAGATAAAGATGATGATGTATGGGTGTTTGTGTGATTAATGGGTCATTAAATGGACCAGATTTCAAACAGTAGGAAGATTTTGAAAAAGTCCTACATTCTCCCATTTGGTCCATTTAACCTAAGATCAAACATAACAAGGAACCAAATATATGAATCATGGTAATAGGTCCTCTTATAGTAAGTATTATCTTTCATGTATTACATATATGAGGTTTCTCATTACTAGCCCCTAAACTTAATGAATAATCCATACATTTTTTCTAGGTTCAAATTATTTGATATTTCTCAAAACAATCAAATAAATGTGTGCACAAAACCATATGAGAAAATATCGAATTAAATAAGAGTTCCATTAAAGCAACAAATGTACAATAAAAATCACATTATGGAACCAAGTCCCATTTGCACTACGTGATCCTTAAACTGCTTAGGTGACATGCCTTTAGTTCGAGGATCCGCAATCATCAACTCAGTGCTAATGTGCTCAATGACAATTTTTCTTTTCTTAACACGTTCTCTTATGGCTAAACACTTAATCTTGATATGCTTACATTGACTTCCACTCTTGTTATTTTTAGCCATAAAGACCGTAGTTGAGTTATCACAGTGCAACCTTAACGGCTTAGAAATTGGATCAACAACTCTAAGCTCAGATACAAAACTTTTGAACCATACATTATGCGAGGTGGTCTCAAAACATGATACGAACTTAGCTTCCATAGTGGAAGCAGCAATGGGTTTGCTTGGTACTTCTCCAAGATATAGCTCTACTAGCTAACATGAAAATATAACTAGATGTTGATTTCTTTGAATTAATGCATCTAACAAAGTCTGAATCGAAATATCCAACTACTTCCAAGTTCTTAGTTCGCTTGTACATAAGCATGCAATCTATTGTGCTCTGAAGATATTTCATAACCTTTTTTGCAGCTTTCCAGTGGTCAACACCTAGGCTACTCTGATATCTACCTAACATTTCAACAACATAAGCAATGTCAGGTTTGGTGCAGACCTGAGCATACATAAGGCTTCCAACAGTTGAAGCATATGGAATGTTCTTTATGTATTCCCATTCAAAATCATTTTTCGGGCATTGATTCAAATTGAATCTATCACTCTTCAGTATGGGTACTACAATTGGTTCATAATCTTTCATCCAAAATCTCTCTAAAACTTTGTTGGTATAGGTCCCTTGAGACAAATCCAAAATGCCGCAAGGTCTTTCTCTATGGATCTTGATGCTAATGACATGCATTGCCCATATCTTTCATATCAAAAATTTTTAAGAGAATTGTTTCACCTCATATAACAAATTGTTATCATTAGTCGTAAGTAAAATGTTATCCACGTATAACACAAGAAAACAAGTCTTACTCTCACTGACCTTCTAGTATAAACGTTGGTCCATTATATTCTTTTTAAAATCGAATGAAGTGATGACCTCATGGAATTTTAAATACCACTGCCGAGAGGCTTGTTTTAATCCATGTATGGATTTATTAAACTTGTAGACTAAATGCTCACCATCACTAGAGGAGAATCCTTCAGATTGTTTCATGTAAACCTCATCCTCTAGTTCACCATTGAGGAACGCTGTTTTCACATCCATTTGATGCAACTCAAAATCAAAACAAGCTACCAATTCCATGATCACATGAAGAAAATCTTTCTTAGATAAAGGAGAAAATGTCTCTATGTAGTCAATTCCTTCTTTTTGAGTGAGCCCTTTGGTAACAAGTCTTGCCTTATATCTCTTAATGTTGCCTCATGAGTCTTTCTTTATCTTAAATAGCCATTTACATCCAATGAATTTCACACCATTGGCCAAATCAATGAGATCTCAAACTTGGTTAGATGCCATAAAATCTATCTCATTTTTTATAGCATTGTATCACAAGTTTGATTCCTTAGAACTTATAGCCAGTAAAAATGTTTTAGGATCATTTTTAGCTCCAATTTTATAATCTGACTCTTGTAGAAACACTATATAATCACTAGGAATTGCTGACCTTCTAACTCTAGTAGATCTCCTCAATGTTGTATCATCATCCTCTTGAAGAATCTGTTGCTCAACAATTTCTGATTGTTCCTCATTTACAACTTGATCTATTGGATTGGTATTAACAATTTGTGGAACTTCAGTAATTGGTTGTCTAACACCTATTTCAACTTGAGGGGTGTGAATGAAAATTAATATATCACTTGAACCAAAGGACTGAAATTTGTAATGGCCCTTTTAAAAAACTATGCCTTGAAATTGACTACTCCCACTGATCAAGTCATTCTCAAGAAATTTTGCATTTCTTAATTCCACAATTCTAGCGCTATGAGATGAACAATAGAATCTATAACCTTTAGACCTTTCAGCATATCTAATGAAATACCCACTAATGGTCCTTGGGTCTAGCTTCTTCTCTTACGAGTTGTAAATTCTCACTTAAGACGGGTATCTCCAAATGCGTATATGCCTCAAACTTGGTTTTCAACCCTTAGATAACTCAAAAGGTGTTTTTAAGATAGCCTTGATTGGAACTCATTTTAATATATACAAAGTTGTCTTAAGAGCTTCAGTCTACAGGAATTGAGAAAATTTGTGTTACTCCTCGTACGTCTCACCATTTCCATTAAGGTTCGATTTCTTCTTTCTGTCACCCCATTTTGATTCAGAGAACCATGCATGGTGTATTGGGCAACAATCCCATGCTCTTGAAGAAAAATCGCAAATGGGCCAGGCACTTGTCCATTCTTAGTGAATTACTATAGTACTCTCCACCTCTATCTGACCTCATGATTTTAATTAGTTTTCCACATTGATTCTCTAATTTAACCTTAAAAATTTTAAAGGCATCCAAAGTTTCGTCCTTTGAACGAAGTATGTAGAGATACATATATAGCGATTAATCATCTATAAAGGTGATAAAGTATTTCGGACTATTTGTGTCCATATGTAGACAAAACATATCTATGTGTATGATTTCTAACATGTTTTTGCTCCTTTTGGTACCCCTTTTAGACTTGTTAGTTTGCTTACCTTTAATGCAATCCACGCAAGTCTCGAAGTCAACAAAATCGAAAGTATTAAGTACCCCTTCATTTACTAATCTCTTAATTCTCTCAATAGAGATGTGTCCTAATCTATAGTGCCATAACATAGAGGATTCTTCATTCACAACACATCGTTTTAGAACAACAGTGACATGCATCGAATTATAGGCATTATCATTTTGTAACTGAATGGAACAAAGATGATTAGATAATGTACCATAACCAATAACTTCAAATCCATTACATATATTGAAACTAGAATCTGAAAAGTTAAAGGAAAGACCAAAAGGTACAAGTCTTCATACAAAAATCAAATTTCTAAAGAAATTTGGAACATCAAAGGTCTCTTCCAAACACAAATAAAGCCACTGCTTAAAACTAAATTGCAAGTGCAATAACTTCTACATGTAAACTCGTCTTGCTTCTTGAGTAGATGTATTGTTCACTTCCCAGCAGCTTCCTTAGGTTTTGCATACCTTGCAAGGTGTTTGAAACATAGATTGTAGAACCAGAATCAATCTACCATGTGTATGTTAAGTCAGAATTTTGACTTCACGTATAAAGTGATTTTGATGACAAACAAAGATAAGACAGTAATAAAAAGCAGACGAAAGGAGTTTGCAAAAGCAGACGTTGCAAAAACAGACGTTGCAAAAGCAGACGATGCAGAAGTCTATGCGAAGTAAAAAGCAGACGAAGCGCGGAGTAAAAAGCAGACGAAGAGCGAAGTAAAAAAGCAGACGAAGCGCGGATGAAAAACAGACGAAGCGTAGTCGATACCAAAATCAGACAGAAGGAGT
>JAOSBN010000007.1:30409257-30419443 GCA_027563595.1 Erythroxylum suave
TATTGTAACTTTGGACTTCTTATTGTTCTTTTTTCTTTTTTTTATTAATATATTACCAGTTTGCAAAAAAAAAAAAAAAGCTTTAATTGTCAATCATGCTTATGTCTCTAGCTTTTATGCAAAGTGGGTTGACTAAACTCATTTCAATAACTTTGTGCATGTTCTTTAAAAATGAATATTCAAAGCTTTCATTGCATTTAAAACCTAACTATTTTCTTTGTAATAAAATAACATATACTTTTGTACGAGAAAAAAATTTAGAAAACTAATGAGTCGTAAATAACTTAATTTAAATGAATTATTTGGTAAATGATGAGATTGATCTAAACAACCATTAAGAAATCCAAACTGATCTTAACCCTCGATCAATTATCTCTAGTACCCAAATATCGTAAAGAGTTAACTCAATGCAACTCAAGCCTAGGACATTCAAACACTTAAAAGATATTCATATTCACCTTCCATTTTTGTATCTCTTTACTTTATATACCTTCCTTCTCTGTGAGTTACGATTAGAATCAGTAAGATTAAATCACTTTCCCCTCACCAAAAGTCATTTACTTTGGTATGTAGGGAAGTGTTTATACTCTTTAATATCAAGTAATAATAAGATAACATTTTAGTTTAAGCATATAAAAGAGTGAATCAGAAATTTTTTTTTTTTTAAGGAAAGTCATCAGCTTATCCATGTTCTGGGTAAGACTACAGAATGATGCAGGGAAGGCATATCAAGCCTCTCAACTAATTAGGGGTGAACCCAAAGCCCGACACAAGATTAACAACTTATCCACTTATATATTTAACATTTCATCGTGGCTTGAATTTGAATATTGTAAATTGTAAATTGTAAATTGTAAATTATATTACACTTGTAATTGATTACAAAAAATAAGATTATAATTATGATACATCACTTAATAATGAGATTGATATATTATATCATTACATAGATTCTTGAGTAAATCTAATAAAATAACCAATCAATCATACTGAAGAAATGATTAAAATACTTGATTAACTTTTAGAGGTGATGAGGTCGAAGAATCATTGAAGTTGACTTCGTTGTTTAATTCATTAAGTAATTAATTAATGTGGATGTTTTTAAACAGTAAGTACTAATTTTTTATTAGATTTCATAATTTTAGTGCGATACTGATCTAATCTACAATTATTTTCTGATGCATCCAATTAAGAGACTTAAGCTATACAGAAATGTTAACAAATGAATTAGTAGAACTGGTTTAACTTAAGCAAAGGAGAAGAAGGAAGAATCCGATAGGCTCCACAACTCTTGGTGCTGATCACCTCGAAACTCGACCGCCGAGGACTGCACATGACAAACGACGAGCACCCAATTGGAGAACTAACCTCCTCGTCGGAGTTGTCCATCTGGGCTAGGATTTTGTAGAACAAATCAACGTCGCAGGGAAGCAGCAGAGGACCTTCGCTGTTGAAGCCGTACTCTAATTCAGCGTCTTCAAGCAACATCTTGAACAGAGGGTGGCTAGCGAACTTGGTCTTCACAACAAAACTTTGTTTCTGGGGTCCTACGTAGACTGAGAAACAACCCCTTGGAGCTACCTGAATCATATTCTTATTACTCCTCCTGCAACTACAGTGTTGTTGATGATGATGATGATCATCTTCCTCTATTGTTAACCTTTCTGTACGGTGCCATGTGTTGCTCTTCTTCATAGTTGTTGTTGGACATTTCTTGCAGCGACTTGCACCCATTGAACGACACCTATCCCATACTCTACGAAACAGGTTTTGTTTCCATCTACCCTTTAGGATATCCATTGATTCTATTCCACGAGACTGAGAACTGAAACAGAAACCAATACCCTTTTAGGGTATATGTCAAGAAGATGAAAGAAGAAGGTTTAAAGGTTTTAGAGAGAGGAGGACGAACAGAGATATATAGAGACAGGTCCTCTTGGTTGGAAGAAGTAGATAAAGATGGAGGCTGTGTTACATGTACCTCTCCCTGATAGATACGCTTTGACGTAGAAATAGGTTTACACCTTGGGAAATCTCCGCGTAGGAGAGGCTCCTATCTTCTTATATTTATACATAACTATAGATTGATAAATATAAATTTATTATATATAATAAGATGATACATGTAATTATCATAAGATGATATTTTTATAAATAAAAATTATATATATAATATCCAATTATATGTAGAGAAGAGTAATAAGTACATTTTTATATTAAAGTTTATAATTTTTTAATATTAGTGAAAGATGTAGTTTTTTTTGGGTTAATGTAATAACATATAAATTATGTGTTTTTAGATGAACTTATTAAGGAATTACTAATTAGCAATCAAAATTCAATAATAAATTCAATTTAATTGCTATTTATAGAGCGAATATCCAACTATTCAAATCGCTATCTTTTAATCACTAAAATGAAAAAAAAAAATCAACCACGGTACAAACTAAAGAAAAAAGACAAAAAATTTTTATGTTTTAAAATTAAACCAAAAGTTAAACTAAAAAAATAAAAGATTTAAGGCTTAATATTAGACCGTTATAAAACTGACTAAATGTTAGATAAATTTAAAAATTTTAAAATATAATTGAAAAAGATTATCTAATAATTTAAATTTAAATTTTATTTTAGTTTATAAGAACTTACCTATTTATAAAAATTGATCAATTAATTAATAAATTGACTAGTTTTTAACAATAAAAATTATTAAAATAAATCTAATAGGAAAATTAAAAACTGAACAAAAAATTGAACAATTTAAGGTTTTAACAATTGAATTGCCAAATTGATTAAATTTTATTAATTAGATTCGTCTATCTTACTAAGCCACCGTGTATAGATCAAAAACTTTGGAAAGATAATATAAACCAAAAACTGCTTTTCAACTACTAAAAATTAGAGTTTAATGAAAATTTCTTTTCAAGGAAAACGAAATTGCAGTTAATGTAAACATGAGAACATGTGTATGGAAAAGAAAAAGGAAATGATTGAAGAAGATACAAAATGCGCAAATGTCAACTTCTAGCTCCATGATTTTGAATACAATTGGTCCAACATAACCTATGCAGGACAAGAATTGGGGGGGGGCCACCTGGTCTCTTGCATGATTTAACGCCTGCCCAAGTGGACAATAACTTAAATTCTTAAAGTGAAGTGTTTGAACTTTTTGAATTATAATAACTTGATCCTTATATGATCATTGGAATCTAACTCATAGATTTTTCAGCCAATATATTTATTTGAAATAATTAAATTTAGGAACGTTGTATGCATTGAAGGATTTATTAAATGTGTACCTTAAAATAATAATTATGAAATTTTTTATCAATGTTTTAATAATCAAACGAACCAATAAAATAACATCTTTAAAAGTATAAAGTCTAGTTAGTTTAAATAAAATTGGTGCATAGTAAAAATAGAAATTATAAAATAAGGAAAAATATAACAAAAATGAAGTATTTTATTAAAATTTAATATTTATTAATTTATAATTATTAATAATTTAATTTAAATTTAAGTAAATGGAATATGAACGTTTTGATGAAAGAATGGATACCAATGAACGTTTTGATAAAAGAATGGATACTATTTTTGTTATTAAAGAACAAAAGTATTAAATAAAAATTTATTTATTTATTTTAATTTATAAAATCAACATGTTAATTAATAAAATAATTGATTATTAAAGTATATATAATTAAAAATAATTTGTTTAAAATTTTTATAATTAATTTTTTAATTTTTTGTCTTTAATTATATAAAAGGAAAAAATTATAAAAATTGGTTTCTATTTTTTTGCCCCAAAACGAGATGAAAAAAACCAAATGTCGTCCTCCACATCATATTTATTTTAAGTAGTTGGATTATTTTGAAAATAAGGGCAGACTTAGTGGAAAAGGACTATTGATGCACTTTCGTTGAATCTTGAGTGTCTTTAAACACAGAAAATCGACTTCCATTTGTCTTTCTTGGTGTTTCCTGCCAAGTGCTACTGTGCTAGAAAGCTGAGGTCACCCTTTGAATTGAAATGGGGCTAGGTATTTTTATATTATAACTTACGACACCTTAACTTCTTCGAACTTGCTAGCAAATCTATGTATCTTTTTGTCTTGTTTCATAGTTCATAAAGAAGCAAAATATTCGAGCTTGAAGCATTTACAAAATTCCCACGTAAGCCACAGTTTTAAATTTTAATATAGATAATGCAACATTTTGTTTGAATCAATTTACAAATAAAAAAATATAAAATAAAAACATCATGAAGTAAATTCAAGAGCATCCCCAAAATCTCAATTTCCTCTTGTAATACCATTAAATAATTACCCTAAGTATGTGGATTGAATAAAAATTCAAAATATAAAAAAATTAATTTGTGCATATGCTCTTTACATTCAATTGACAAATTATTAGTTTAATCAAACGAATAATTCAAATTTAAGTAAGTCGATATCAATTTTTTAATGTAAAATAAACTCGAACCTATAATACCAAGTAATCCAAAACATTCAAAGGTTTTTGTTGAAGGTGAGCACTAGGAACTCTAATTCCTAAAAACCAAGCTTGGTAAAAATCGCTCGCTTAACCTATTTTGGTTTAAAATTAACAGATTTGTTCTTAGTTAATTGAGTTTTAAATTAGGTATGAGATTTTAAAAAATTAAACTTCGAATCGAACTTAAACTCCGACTACCTAATTTAATTAGGCCTAATTTTTAAAATTTTAAGTGAAATGATATTTTTATTTTAAAATTTTTAAAAATGTATTTAATCACCGATCAAGTTTTGAATCACTCAAATTTGATCGTGCTCAAGTCCGAGCCTAGGGTTTAGGATTGAACCACCCATTGCCAAATTTCCGACCAACAATGTCTTGTCATGTCGACCAAGTTGAAGATGTAATCTCTTTTTTCAGATACCATACTCTAATTTATTATTATCAACTTAATTAGCATTTACTAACTCTCCTTGTTCGAATCTTATACATTTACGTCAGCTTATGCGCAGACTGGACGTAATCGCCGTCTTCTCAACGATACACAAGGCTCGGAACTCACACGTACTCTGCAACTCTATCGCTAATTTTAGCAATCTTGACCACCTCTCTATTGACTCAGTCTCTATAACATCTCCTCAAAAGGCTTCCTTTATGTGTAGAGATGGTCCCCTGTCCTCTATCCAAAGTCGAAACACCAACGAAATCGCCGTTTTTTAATGCTATAAGCCTCCATTCTTTCTAGGTCAGAGGTTAAGCCGCAAATGTGAAAAATTATCTAAAGTTCTCCAAAGTTGACAGTGGAGATCCGTTAATTTATTAAGATATAACTTAAATTATTTATATATTTCATTAACAAATGAAAATGATTAAACGTATAAATTACACTCTAACGTTTTTTAAAAAAGTTATAATAGTATATTTTATCTTAAGATTTTAAAATTTTTAATAGAACTGTAAAATTAAGTGAAATTATAATGTTATTAGATTTTAATAACTAAACTGTCAACTTAATCTAGATAGAGATGATCCTGTCCAAACACCACTTTTCAAACCCTTTGACTTTATGTGAATGTAACGTGATTGAAACCTGGGCACGATAGGATCATTTGTTGACATTACTGAAGAGAACATCTAGGGAAGGGGCTAACAAGGGATGGTGGGTTCTGCACTTCCCCATTTCCCTACAACTCTTCGACCTCAGCCTCTCAGGTCTCAACTTGATGGATATATATGTAGTTTGGTTTGTCTTTTGGTGGAGTTGAGTTCTTTTGGCTCGAGAAGATACATTTTTTTAATTACTTATTTTAAAAAAGTTTATCACTTTAAATTAATATCTAAAAGGTCAAGCCGGACATTAATATGTAAGATAAGATATTTAAGGCTCAGAAGTCCAAACAACAATTATAAAACTGATATATAGTAAAAATTACACACTAAAAAATTTAAAATAAGATTTAAGAAAAAGACCAACATTGTTAATCAAAAGAAATTGAAGTTAATTAAAAAAAGAAACTTAAATAAAATCCAATTAATTTGTCTTAATTTATAAAAATCAATTAGTTTACAAAATCGATAGATTAATTAATAAACTGGTTGACTTAATTTTATAATAAAAGTTATTAAGGTAAATCAAATTAAAGAATTAGTCAGTTTATAATTTTCATAATTAAATCAGTCAGATCAGTTTATTTTTAATTATTACTTGAAATTAGTTAAAATATCTTGTAACATTACAATTTATAAGAATAAATATTAAAATTAAGTTAAAATAATCATATCAAATTTGTTATTTGTATAACACTTAATTATATTATAATTTTACTTTTCAAAACATTATATTATATTTTTATTAAAATTGTAATAAGCTAAAAAGTCCAAAGACATGCTTTTTGCTTTTTCTAGAGGAAGTTCTTGATCAGATTCATGTTCTTTACTTGCCAAAATTGACCTGTATTACTCAGGTGGTGTTTCATGTTAATTGTGATGATCTTTCCCTGAATGGCAAGGTCAAAACAAAATTAAAGACCTAAACTTCAACAACTTAATGATTAATTACCATAAAATGTTACCACTCTCTAAATTCATATAAAGATGAGTAGGTTTTTAAACTCTCCTCTACACTAAAAATACTTAAATAATTTAATTTTAAATTATTAAATATGGTTAAATTTTTAGGATTCTTCAAGATTTGATAAACTATTACATTAGTCTCTCGAATTAAAAAACCATTCAATGTCACTTCACTGTTTTAATTAATATATTGTTCGTCCCCTTATCGTCATATTGCCATTAAAAATTCTATATATACATCCAAAAACAATGTTGTTTTGAAATTTGGGGATCCAAAGAATTTTATCCAATTAAGGATTAGTTTGGCATATCATGAATATACCCACTAACTTTTAAAAATATCGGTAACACATTTAATTTTAAAAAATGATGTCATTTTTATGTGTATAAATAGGGTTTTTAACAACTTGATGGTCGGGAATATGAAAGATATATTAAATTGTCAAACTCCAAGAGTCCTGAGAAATTAACACTATGTAAATAAGTTTAAAATCTATAATATATGAAAATTAATTTAATACATACTTAAAATTTAATAAATATGGTCATGATTAAAAAAAATTATAACTCTTTGATTCCAAAGTAATGTTAATCAAATCTCTTCCTGTAGCTCTTATACTACACAAGCCAATGCCTTCCCCATATAAATTGATCATTGACAAATTACAAATTGATCCAATGAGCTTAGGTCACTTTACATGGTCACAAGTATGTCAAATGTGGTTGCATTTGTTTAAAGATAGTGGCAACCTTAGCTCTTGGTCCTCATAATTTTGTCTAGTGCATGTGTTGGTAGGTTTAGTGGAACAAGAAAATAGCCTATATGGCTGCTTTAATTCATCTGATAATTTCTGTTTAAATCCCAATTCTATGTCATTTAATATGTAATTATTATTTATAAGTACAATAAATACTATATTTTGTATTTCTAATATTATTCATGAGTCTAATGTAAAACGTGAAGAAATAGATCATAAGAGGTGGTTTATATAAAGTTTCTTTATCTAAGATGATTTTGGAATTGAAGAGTCTGTAATTTATTTTAATTTTGGTAAGAGTAATTAATTATAGTAAAAATGTGTAAATGTTAGTTGAATTGAACTCACCGTTTGATTTTTAGTCGTTGACTTGTTATACTAGTTATTATATGTATTTAACAATTTACTTAGAAAGATAATATTAGTATGTTTCAATCAGTTTAGTTGATTCAACCATAAAAACTTGAACTATCCAACTTTTCAGCTTGATTTACTTTATTAACTCTTATTATTAAATACGATCAATTTATTAATTAATCAAACAATTTTTGTAAATTAGTAAGTTCTTGTAAACTAAAATAAATCAATTTATTTTTATTCAATAATATTTTTTGATTAAACTTTAAATTATTTGGTAGGTACGATCAATATCTTTTAATTATATTTTAAATTTTTTAATTTTATCTAATCTTTAACCAAATTTATGACCATCTAATTTTGATGAATCTTTTAAACTTTATATTTCTTATCTTACTAATTTAATTTTGTATATTTTTATAACATTAAATTTGACCGTGTAAAAAAAATTAGACGGAATATTAAACTAATTTGTTTATTAGATTCCACAGGAGGCGGCTTCTTTGTTTAACAGTACAAAAGCTCACATAAGACACGTGATTACTATGTGGTTCAAGTAGGGGTAGACCACTATCCATAAAATAGTGTTATAGTTTGCTACACTAACTAAAACAGGCATGCGCAAGTCAAATGCTGTATGATTAAACGAATTACAGCATTAATTAATCTGGTGTTCTAGGGTTTGGCCCACACATAGAGAGAGCATAGAGTTTGAAGACGGCTGCAACGAACCTGGGGAAAGTTCGTGACGCAGAGGTTTTAACCAGAACCTGCTGCCGTAGACAATACGAGGAAATGAAAAAGTAGACTTGAAAAAAAAATGGAATTAATTAAATTTAAATTTAAAACAATAATTAATAATTAATTAAATTCAATAAAATTTAAATTTAATAGAATGATTAAACGAATTACAGCATTAATTAATCTGGTGTTCTAGGGTTTGGCCCACAGATAGAGAGGAGCATAGAGTTTGAAGACGGCTGAAACAGCAACGAACTTGGGGAAAGTTCGTGACGCTGAGGTTTTAACCAGAACCTGCCGCCGTAGACAATACGAGGAAATGATAAAGTAGACTCGAAAAAAAAAAGAATTAATTAAATTTAAATTAATAATTAATTTAATTCAACTAAATTTAATAGAATTATTTTTAATTTAAAATTAAGTAAAATCTCGAGTCATTCAATTTTTCAAACAGAATTCAAAATGAACTAAAAAAATTATGATTAAGACCGGACTCTCCTTATTATCAACTCTAACGTTAAACGTGAGAGACAACTAAAGTAAAGATTGGCTTTACCGTCCCACTGCTCGCATAGTGTGACACACATTCGTGCCTCAGTGACATTGGCATAATTTTACCTCAACCGACTACCTTCTCCGGTTGACTGCTAACCTCTCTATGTGAAGGCCACCAATTTTTGGGATGGATTGGAATCCGCTTTTTGGTGTTACCTGTTGGTTCATTTGGAATTGGACTACTTCTTATAAAGATTGAAGTTGCAGATAGTGATGTAAGGCATTGTGGTATTACATTCAACTGTCTACACCAAGGTTTGACAGCTTTTGTATTCTCATTGTGAAGACAAATAAATTCTACAATTTCTCCTAAATTAACATCAGCCACATCCCATTTATGACAAGGGAAATTAGTTATGCCTATGGGAGCTATATCTAGCAAGTTTTCCAAAATTTCTCCGGTAAGCAAAATTTCACATTCACACACCCAAGATATAATTGCCAACATTCCATTTATAACTTCCTTTTTCATATATGTATAAAATGAACAAACTCATCACAGATAGTCTCATTCAAGCTTAAGAAATTATGACATCCAACAAAGAGAAAGTAAGGGAAAACAGGAATACCAATGTTATCAGTAGAGGAGGTAGAATGCGCCTAGCTACCACCTTTCAATTCTTGTAACGCATTTTGTATTGCTTTAACTTCCATCAATTGCAACATTTGTTGAGGTGTCGAAGGCTCCCCTTTTTGTTGTACACAAAATTTTCATTTCTTGGATCTTTGGCCTTAGGAATTTCTTCAAAGAGATATTCTTCCCGAATGATAGGATCTTCTTTTGATTCTTCACGAATAGGAGCTTGTCATTTCTTATTTCTTCTCTCTTTCTTTTTAAAGATGCTTCTGCTTGTATTGATTCATTGACAAGGTTCTTTCCTTTTCCAACCACAAACTCTTTCATAGCCTGCACTATAACTCCTCTAGTTTGTGGTTGTTTGACCGAACGAACTGGCTCTTCTTTTGAATCATTGTCAGAGATGATCCAACGTTCTCCAGATAGACTTGGAATAATAGGTCCAAGTTGAGGTGTTGATGATGGTCTAGGTAAAGAGATTTTAAGTATTGGAATAGGCTTATGCTTTGGTGGTGGCGAAGGTGAAAGTGAAGGTGAAGGAGTAAACAAACAAGAGAATGTAAGAATTAGAAAATCAGAGAATTTTGAATAATCTGATACCCTATTTGTTTACAAAGCTCTGCATATATACAAT
>JAOSBN010000007.1:30510633-30521036 GCA_027563595.1 Erythroxylum suave
AGGATTCTAAGACAAGATAAACCTAATATGAATTTAACAAACTAATCCTACTTGTAGCAAAAGTCTAAGTCATGCCATCCCACTTGGAATAGGATTGTAAGAATTAATTACAAATCAAACTCTAACTAATGAAATCTGATCTAAAGGCATCTAATCAGATTTAAACAAATGAAAGGCCTCCCTAACATAGAATTTTGGCCATACTAAGAAAATATAACCAAATAAACCAATACTTGGGTCTTGAAATGATTCATGGCCCAAACTTGTAATCTTCAAGAATATGTCCAACAATGAACAGCCCAAACATGTAATCTTCAAGATTGGTTTAGTCTTCCACAACCTTGATACAATGGATAAGGATTGGATCTCCCTCTTCCAAGCCTAACTTGAATGGCTTGTTCTTGCATGGTGAATGCTTCAATTCTGCCCAATTATCCAAATCTGCCCAAGTTTTGTGCACCAATCCTTGCATGGTTTACTTGATCTTCTTGGATCTTGATCTTGCAATTAGCCCACTAGGACCATATAATGGATCATTGTTGGCAACTTGTCCACCTATGGCAGCATGTAATCCTCCATCCATGGCAACAAGCTTTCCATCAAGAACATGTTTACCTTGGTTCTCATAAAGAGAAGCATACTAATGGAGGAATGAGCTGAAAGTGATTGGAATAGTGTCTGGTGGTTATTGGAAAAGTTTTGGGCAATTTGGGTTTTCTCAGATAAAATTGGAATAGAAAATATGAAGACGTTTATTGACTAGGAATTTGGTTTCAAGGAAAGAAGCAAAGTTGTAGAAATTTTTGTGGACTACAATTTAAACACAAGAATCGGATTAATAGGATAAGGAATAATTAAGTTATGGTGGAGTTTGTGGTGACATGGTAATCTGGGCGATAGAATGAAGGCAGATGATGAAAACAGAAATTTTAAGGAGGTTGGGATTCGAATTGGTGAAGATGTCTTTGGGAGATTTGAAACTTAAGATGTGATGAACAAACTTAAAGAAGAAAAAAAATTTTATTTGATGAACACAGGAAACAGGAACTGAAAAACGAAATTGGAACTCAGACAGAATTCTAGAAATCGCACAACACACATACATTGAATGTTTTCGGCAACACACATACGATTGAATGTTTTTGGCAAACAAACTGGCCCTTTTGATTATTTTCGAAAAAATACTCAAACCCAATGATTGTTCTTTGGAAAAAACAATCAATACCTAGACAATTCCTTACCAAAAGATTGAGAGAAAATCTCGACTTTTCCTTATATTTTTCTGAATAATATTGAATAGGAAACAAATGAGCTGAAATAGGAAGCAAATGGGCAGCCACAAAGTTAGCCCCTTACCTTTCCTATTCTGTAGTTTTTTTAACTCATTAAAACAGAAATAAAACCTATAATAAAAGTCTTACAAAATAGGTAAAATAAAACAAACCAAACACTTCGTTAAATCGGGCCAAAATAACAAATCTGGGCCAAGAAAAAACAGGAAATAAAACAAGTCTTTATATCAAACCAAATACTATTTAAATTAGACTTATATAAGCCCTAATTTAAATTTGAGAAAATCTGCTGCTCCTAGACTTCGAACAACTCAGTATGATTAGGTGCAAAAACACAAGCTTTGAAGTCACCAAATGGGCTCAACATCACCTGTAACTTTAAGAACAAGTGCAGCCCCACTTCTTCTTCCTCCAAGACTTCAATCGACTCTTTTTGGATCTCAACTCCACCTGATGGTTTTTCTCCAAGCCCCATGGCTTCCATATCTTCAATTGCAAGCTTGGATGGCCCTCCATCATCCTCTCCCTCTTGAGAACTGGGTCCTCCACATAAAGTTTTAGATCATTTACATTGAAACTGTTGGACATTGGGTAATGATCCAGTAACTCAATCTTGTAGGCATTGTTGTTGATCTTTTTGAGCAGTTTGGTCACTCAACTTGGACTTTCTTGACTTTGCAAACCTCTCTTTTCTCTAGTAAACCCACACTAGATCACCTTCTTTGAACTCCACCGGCTTCTTCTTCTTTTCGTACCTCATGTAAGCTTCATTATGCTTCCTTATGTTCTCTTGGACATGCTTATGTAACTTGACAATTTCTTGGGCTTTTTTCTCCGCAATAATACTTTGAAATGGCTTATCTTGCATAAACAGAATTAGTGAAATAGGAGTTAATGGATTAGCTCCATAAACAATCTGAAATGGTGAGAATTTTGTGGACCTTGATTTGGAATAATTGTAAGAAAATTCTGCTTGTGGCAACATGGCATCCCAATTCTTAGTTTTGACTCTTAACAAACTTCTCAAAATCCCACCAAGTGACCTATTTACTACTTCGGTCTGGCCATCAGTTTGTGGGTGAAAAGCGGTGCTAAATTTAAGTTTTGTACCTAATCTAGCCTATAAAACTCTCCAAAAGTGGCTCACAATCTTCACATCTCTATCACTCACAATACTTCTTGGAATGCCATGCAATTTAACAACATTATGAAAATACAAATCCGTCACGTGTTGAGCATCATTAGATTTAGCACAAGGAATGAAATGCACCATTTTAGAGAACCTGTCAACAACGATCATGAAGTTATCAAACCCTCTTTTAGTCCTAGGTAAACCTAACACAAAATCCATGCTCACATCCTCCCAAGGTTTGTTTGGTGTAGGCAAAGGCGTGTATGGGCCATGGGCTTGGGATGTCATTTTTTATCTACTACATGTGTTGCAACCACTTAGAAGCCAAGATAGTTCTCTAAACATTCCCGGTCAATAGAAGATGGAATGAGCAAGTTCATAGGTTTTCTCTCTCACAAGATGGCTAGCAAGTCCACCCCCATGGACTTCTCTCAAAATTGCCTCCCTCAAAGAACAATTTGGAACACAACAAGAACCATTTTTGAACAAGTAACCATTATGCAAACAAAGTCCCTAAATGCACCATTATTCTCTTTTGTCCTAGCAAAAATCTCAGCAAAATCTTTATCACTCTCATACATCCCCCTAATATCATCAAAACCTACAACATGTGCATGCATTGAACTCAACAAAAGGATTTTTCTTGACAAAGAATCAGAAACAATCCGAGTACCATGTGGTCCCTTTTTTATAGTTAATGACAAAGTCAAAAGATTGAAGGAATTCAACCCGAGTACCATGTTTTTGACTTAGGTTGGCTTGACTTTGGACATATTTTAGTGAGTTATGATCAATGAAAAGAATGAAAGGGTTGGCCAACAAATAAAGCCGGAAATGTCTAATGGCCCTAACAATTGCATAAAACTCTTTATCTAAGTTGTGTATCTTTTTTTTGCTTCATTGAGTTTTTCATTAAAGAATGCAATTGGTCTATCCTCTTGGCTTAAAACAGCCCCTATTCCTACCCCACTTGCATCCCACTCAAGTTCAAATGGTGCACTAAAATCAGCTAGCTTTAAAACAGGTTCACTTGTGATCAAATTTTTCAAACTGTTGAATGCAATAGTAGCCTGATTTGTCCACTTAAAATCACCTTTTTTCAGGCATTCAGTTATAGGAGCAGTGATTGTACTAAAATTCCTTATGAATCTCCTATAGAATGAACAAAAACCATGAAAGCTTCTAACTTGGAAAAGGCTAGTTGGGACCGGCCAATCTAGAATAGTTTGGACCTTTGAGGGATCCATACTAATACCATCTTGGTTAATGACAAATACTGGGAAAGTCAAAGAATGATCACAAAAATGGCACTTTTCAACATTGGCATACAAGGAATCTCTAGCTAATACATCAAAGATACATTTCAAATGCAACACATGTTCATCTAGAGATTTGGAAAAGAATAAAATATCATCAAAATACACTTCAACAAATTTGTGAAGGAAAGGTTTAAGTACTCATTCATAAGCCTCATGAAAGTGAATGGAGAATTTGACATCCTCATTGGCATGACAAGCCACTCATAAAGTCCCTCCTTTGTTTTGAAAGCTGTTTTCTACTCATCTCCCTCTCTCACACGGATTTGATGAAATCCATTGGCAAGGTCAAGTCTAGTAAAGATTGTTTCTCTATGATGATAGTCAAGCATGCCATCAAGTCTAGGAATTGGGTACCTATACTTGACTGTGATTTTTTTAACTGCTCTTAAATCAATCACTGTTCTCCATTTCCCATTTTTCTTGGGCACAACAAAAGCTGGAACTACACATGGACTTGTAGAAGGCCTAATGAATTGCCTTTCTAACAAATCCTCCATAGTAGCGTGCAAAGTTTCCCCCTCCTTAGGACTCATCCTATAGGATTGTTTATGAGGAATAATTGCTTTGGGAACAAAATTTATTTCATGTTGAATTGACCTTATAGGCGGCAACCCTTTAGGAAGCTCACTAGGAAAAACTATAGGAAATTGCTCAATCAAGTTTTGAACAACTCGAGGAACTTGTGGCTTCAATTTTGCATCATCTTCCACATCCAAGGGAAAATGAAGGCAAATCATCAACAATTGCCTTTCTCTCATCAATACTCATCAGGACAAGTTCATTTTCTACCTTCCTCTTCACATCTGGCTTCATAGGATTTAGTAGGAATTTTCTACCCATATGCTTCAAAGAATAAGTGTTTGCTCTTCCTTGATGGCCAACATCTCTATCATACAACCAAGGCCTGCCCAAAAGCAAATGACAAGCCGACATGGGAATTACATGACACCACACTTCATCTTCATATTTCCCAATAGCACAAGGAACCAAACATCTTCTTGAAACCTTGATTTCATGCTTGTTATCAAACCAAGTGAGCTTATAAGGACATGGAATGGGTTCGGTTTTCAAGCTAAGCTTGTCCACCATTTCATTAGAAACCACATTCTTACAAGCTCCACTATCAATTACCACATTACACTTCTTACCACCGGTTACACATTTTGTATGAAAGAGTGATTTTCTCTTCCAATCTTCACCTCCATTCTCACTATTAAGAATTCTAAGCAGCACTAACATTTCGGCATCAATGTCTTCTCCACTTGCTACCACGGTTTCATCACTACCATTCTCCTCTTCTTTCTCTTCTTCTCCCAAAAGGGTAGCCTCTTCACACTCGAGTGCCTTGTCAATTTCCTCCATTTCTTGAATTGTCATCACTTTTCTATTGGGGCACTCTGATTGGAAGTGGCCATAGCCTTGACAGTTAAAGCATCTAAACTTGGATTTAGGGCTTTGGGAGTTTTTTGGTGTGTAGGGAGTTTTTGGAGTGTATGGTGATGGTTAGGCTTCGGTTGAGGCTAAGTGGTTTTTGTGGTGAGGTTTGAGGTGGGATGAATTTTGGCTTAAAGGATGGTTGGAATGGGCTAGTTCTTTGGTTAAATATATGGCTCGGTTTGGGTGGTAGTTTGGTGGCTCTTTAGTATTTTAAATTGATCTCTCCCCTAAAAGAAAGCCTCTTCACTTCATTGAAAGTGTCAAACAGATACATCTTCACAAAGTCTTGCAACTCTTGATCAAGGCCTTTAACAATCCTTGTCACAATCACTTCTTCACTTTCTTCTAAACCACTCTTCAACAAATATTGCTCAAATTCCATAACATACTCTTCAACTGGAATTCTATTTTGAACTAAAGAAAACATTTTTTCCAACATTTGTTGCCTATGTTGAGAAGGCACAAATGTTTCTTCCAATTCTATCTTCATTCTACCCCATCTAGTGATTTTTGGCATCCCTTCTCTAAGCCTCTTATTTTTCAAATTATCCCACCAAAGGGCAGCATACCCTCTCAATCTCATTATGACTAACTTCACCTTTTTATCTTCAGGCACATGTTTTAGCTCAAAAACTCTTTCAATTGTATATAACCACTCATTGAAAATATCAACATCAAGTTTCCCAACAAACTCAAGCAAATCAACTTTAATATTAAACATATCATCAATTCGGTCCTTTCTATCATTTCTAGGTTGATGAATTTGAGGGTCTCTAACTGGTCCTAAACGACCAGCACCATATGGACCTCTACCTCTCCCAGCTCGTTTACCGTTTCCACCTATTATAATGCCATAATCATGACCAGTAGCAATAGATTCATTTACCTCATCATGAAATTGATCATCCACGGCTTGATAAGCATGGGAAGTGTCTCCTGGTGTCTCAAACGTACCCAAGGCAGCCTTCTTTGTCTTGGCAGCCTCACTTTCCAGGCGAAAAGTTTCAAACTTCTCCATCTTGAGACTCATCTCATCGATTTTCGCGAATAACTTCTCCAAATCATTTTGAGTTGGATGTGACATGTTGGAGAGTCAAATCACAGCTCAAATAGCTAGCTCTGATACCAATAATGATGGAGGAATGGCCTGAAAGTGATCGGAATAGGGTTTGGTGGTTATTGGAAAAAGTTTTGGGCAATTTAGTTCTTATCGGACAAAACTGGAACAGGAAATATGAAGACGTTTCTGGGTTAATTGGATGGGAATTTAGTGTTGAGGAAAGAAGCAAAGTTGTAGAAGCTTTTGTGAACTACAATTTAGACACAAGAATCTGATTAATCGGATAAGGAATGATTGAGTTATGGTAGATTTTGTGGTGACATGTTAATCTGGGCGATAGAATGAAGGCAGATGATGAAAACAGGAATTTTAAGGAGGCTGGGGTTCGAATTGGGTGAAGATCTCTTCTGGAGATTTGTAATTTAAGATGTGAGGAACAAACTTGAAGAAGGAAAATTTTTGATTTGATGAACACAAAAATCAGGAACTGGAAAACGAAATTGGAACTCAGACAACACACAATCGATTGAATGTTTTCGACAAACAAACAAGCCCTTTTGATTATTTTCGGAAAAATAAACAAATCCAATGGTTGTCCTTTGGAAAAAAAATCAAAATCCAGACAATTCCTTGCCAAAATATTGAGAGAAAATCTCGATTTTCCTTATATTTTTTTGAATTATATTGAATAGGAAACAAATGAGCTGAAATAGGAAGCAAATGGGCAGCCACAAAGTCAGCTCCTTGCCTTTCTTATTCTGCAGTTTTTTAGCTCATTAAAACATAAATAAAACCGATAATAAAAGTCGTACAAAATAGCTAAAATAAAACAAACCAAACAAGTCATCAAATGGGGCAAAAATAACAAATCCGGGCCAAGATAAAACAGGAAATAAAACAAGTCTTTGTATCAAACCAAATACTAGTTAAATTAGACTTAAATAAGCCCTATTTAAATGTGAGAAAATATGCTGCTCCTTGAAACAACTCGGTATGATTAGGTGCAAAAACACAAGCTTTGAAGTCACTAAATAGGCTTAACATCACCTGGAACTTTAAGAACAAGTGCAACCCAACTTCTTCTTCCTCTAAGACTTCAACCAACTCTTTTTGGTCCTCAACTCCACCTGATGGTTTTTCTCCAAGTCCCATGGCTTCCATATCTTCAATTGCAAGCTTGGATAGCCCTCCATCACATACCCTAGAGACAGAAATGGACATGACAATCGGGTTAAGTTTTTTATTAGGCTCAGCTTCACTCTAATCTCATTTTGCTTTGTATATTCAGTTAATCCTCTCTTTTTTCACATGAAATCATCGGTTCCTAAAATAGTGTTTTAATCATATAATCTATATAAATATGTGGATGAGATTATAAGCACATAGTTGAAACTGTTTAATAAGAACAGAAGATACTAACTGGTTAATAAGAACAGAAAATTTGATCCCTTGTTTTTTTGTTAGTAAAAGTACATCTTCACCTTTGTTATGATAAGAGTTCTATCACATTAGAGTTATAAAAATTATTTCACTTTTTCATAACACTTCTTATGTTTCAAAACTTATTAAAAATATATATATTATGATATTAATAAGTACAAAAAGATATTCTCTTATTGAGTTTACTTTATAATTAATAGAGTTTATATGATCATTCTGAAGAGATTTTAATAACGAGTTATAGTATAGTGATTAGACAAATTAGTAAAATATTTTAATTAACACAAGTTTTTTTCAATAATTTTCAATCTTTTAGACTGTATTTTTAAAAATACAAATCACATGAGAAGTTTTTATCTTTTATCCTATGATCAAAAATATATTTTAATCATTAACATTTGCTCTAAAATTTAAGTTCAAAATTTTTTATATTTACATTAAATTTTAAGTTAAACGTTAGCATTTTCATTTTATAAAAGAAAACTATAATTGAAATATCATATAATATAACTCTGAAACTAATAAAATTAACCTAAAATTTTTATTAGAATTTTGTCGATATAGCTTAGCTGACAATTTTTTTAATAACGTAAGGATCCACTTTAATCATGAAGGTGACATGTGTAGATCATATAAATGTAGATTATTCTACAAACTAATATATCTCCTTCGTAAACGATTTCTCTATAATGGCCATGGACAGTTGCTCCTGGGGTGGCCAAATAAGGCTTAACTGATCAACTCAAGTCAAAGAAACTTATTCATTGGTCACCGCTAACCACTTTTGGACCCAGATATTTGGGGTTGCTTTTTCCATCAAAATTATATCAAAAAATGGACAATCAAACCCATTTTTCGATTCGATAGAATATGGTCTCAAATAAGGAAATATATATGTAAAAAAATAGGTCCAATTACGCCTATTCCTAATCCTAAATGGCATGGAACGACAGAGCGACCAAAGATTCTATTTTATCATCAATCCAATCACCGTTTGCGCTTTTTCTTTTTCTTATCAATGAATAAGTCTCTTTACTTAAAATGAATTGGAACAAGATATGTTTGACATTTGTGAGAACTTTTTGAATCAAGTAATATTGTGATTCAAAAGGTTCTCAATGTTTTGTCAATCACTTCCATTCCTCTCATTATATTCTTTGTAGTACTTATAGCTATAGCCCGAACTGGATTATTTCCTAATAATTGCTGTACTACACAAGTAACATTTGATAACTTATTTTGATATAAAAAGACCCAAAAACTTTCGCCCATAATTGGTTCTATGGTGTAGTGGTTAGCACTCTGGACTTTGAATCCAGCGACCTGGGTTCGACTCCCGGTAGGACCTTTTTAAGTTATGTATTTATCATCAATCTTGTTTTGGGTTGATAGGCCCTAACGCCTATTTGTCACTTGGGCCTACAAAAGCCTTTTTCTTATTGTGATTAAGTTCAGCCCCGCCAGCTAATGCCACAACACAAACATACTTTGTTTTCTTTAGGAGATTTTACACCAATACACAGTAAGAACCTTTCTTTGAATATCATAAGTTTATCTTAAATGTTATTTATAGTTGCACCTTAATATTTGCAAAATAGTATAATTTGCACTCTTCAACCTAATTTTGTGAGAGTTTTTTTACATCTATGCAATGATATTATTAACCCGTGACACGGTGATCACGTGAATGATAACGTAATTTATTATTTTCAAAATTTTATTGGTATCTAATTGTCAAAATTATTTAATATATATATATTATACTGTTATTCTATAAAAAAAATTTATTAACACTTTTTCTCAAAAATATATAAAAATTAAAAAATTGTAATTATTTTTAATAATATGTTATTAAGAAAGGTATAAAACTATGATTAATTATCTAATAATAAATATCATATGAAAATTACAATAATAATAATAATAATATGAAGTATCAACTTTATTCATACTTTCTATAGTTTTAAAGATGGTAAGAAAAGAATTATAAGAATCACAATTTTTACATAATTATTAACTAATTGTCATGATAAACGTATCTGAATAATTATTATTATTATATTTGTACATATATTATTAATAAATACAGCTTTTTCATAGATATTAAAAATATTGTTACATTATATTTTAATATACATACATTAATAAGTAATATTTTTAATTTATGTTGCATATACAAAAATAAAAATGTAATATATAATTTTATTTTAATAATTTTAACAATTTAATATTAATAAAACTTCATAAAAATTATATCATAGCCAAAATTAATATATGTCATGTTAAAGTACAAATCAGTATTAGGAATAATATAATATCAATTATCTTAAATTTATGTGAAACATTAAGAATCGAATTACATCTTTCATTTTAAAATATTGACAAAATTTAAAAATAATTATTATTAGGTCAATGTCCATGTTAGTAGAATTGTAACAAAATTATAAATTAGTTGAGAAAAACCTAACAAAATTAAATTATACTATTTTATAAAGGTCAATGTAAAATTTTGTAAGTAAAAAAACAAAGTACTTTGAAATGACAACTTTTACCGAACACATATTATTAAAACATCAGATTTCTTGTTTCGATTATGATATTCTTATCATGTTCTATTAAATCTTATCCACACATTTATATATACCACACATAAATATATGAATAAGATTTAATAGAACATGATTAAAATAGAATAACTAAAATAGAGAATTTGATGGAAAATC
>JAOSBN010000007.1:30521136-30542380 GCA_027563595.1 Erythroxylum suave
TATAATAAAAGTCTTACAAAATAGCTAAAATAAAACAAACCAAACAAGTCATTAAATCGGGCCAAAATAACAAATCCAGGCCAAGATAAAACAGGAAATAAAATAAGTCTTTATATCAAACCAAATACTAGTTAAATTAGACTTAAATAAACCCAATTTAAATGTGAGAAAATCTGTTGCTCCTAGGCTTCGAACAACTCATTATGATTAGGTGTAAAAACACAAGCTTTGAAGTCATCAAATGGGCTCAACATCACCTGAAACTTTAAGAACAAGTGCAGCCTAACTTCTTCTTCCTCCAAGATTTCAACCGACTCATTTTGGACCTCAACTCCACCTGATGGTTTTTCTCCAAGCCCCGTGACTTCCATATCTTCAATTGCAAGCTTGGATGGCCCTCCATCACATACCTTGAAAACAGAAATGGACATGATAATCGGGTTAAGTTTTTATTAGGCTAAGCTTCACTCTAATCTCATTTTGCTTTGTATATTCAATTAATCCTCTCTTTTTTCACATGAAATCATCGGTTCCCAAAATAGTGTTTTAATCATATAATCTATATAAATATGTGGATGAGATTATAAGTACATAGTTGGAACTGATTAACAAGAGCAAAGGATCTGATCCCTTTGTTTTTTTGGTTAGTAAAAGTACATCTTCACCTCTTTGTTATGATAAGAGTTCTATCACATTAGAGTTATAAAAATTATTTCACTTTTTCATAACACGTCTTATGTTTCAAAACTTATTAAAAATATATATTATGATATTAATAAGTGCAAAAAGATATTCTCTTATTGAGTTTACTATATATTTAATAGAGTTTATATATGATCATTCCGATAAGATTTTAATAACGAATTATAGTATAGTGATTCGACAAACTTAGTAAAATATTTTAATTAACACAAGATTTTTTCAATAATTTCCAATTTTTTATGAGTGTATTTTTAAAAATACAAATCACCTGATAAGTTTTTATCTTTTATCCTATCATCAAAAATATATTTTAATCATTAACATTTGTACTGAAATTTAAGTTCAAAATTTTTGATATTTACATTAAATTTTAAGTTAAACCTTAGCATTTTTCATTTTATAAAAGAAAACTATTATTGAAATATCATATAATATAACTCTGAAACTAATAAAGTTAACCTCAAATTTTTATTAGAATTTTGTCAATATAGCTTAGCTGACAATTTTTTTAATAACGTAAGGATCCACTTTAATCATGAAGGTGACACGTGTAGATCATATATGTAGATTATTCTACAAATTTGATAACTTATTTTGATATTAAGAGACCCAAAAACCATCTCGCAGTATTGGTTCTATGGTGTAGTGGTTAGCACTCTGGACTTTGAATCCAGCGACCTGGGTTCGACTCCCGGTAGGACCTTTTTAATGTTATTTATTTATCATCAATCTTGTTTTGGGTTGATAGGCCCAAACGCTTATTTGTCACTTGGGCCTATAAAGGCCTTTTTCTTATTGTGTTTAATTTCAGCCCAGCCAGCTATTGCCACAACACAAACATACTTTGTTTTCTTTTAAGAGATTTTACACCAATACACAGTAACTAAGAACCTTTCTTTGAATATCATAAGTTTATCTTAAATGTTATTTATAGTTGCGCCTTAATATTTGCAAAATAGTATAATTTGCACTCTTCAACCTAATTTTTTGAGAGTTTTGTTAAATCTACGCAATGATGTTATTAACCCGTGAAACGGTGACTTACTAATTATACACTACGACCACGTGAATGACAATGTAATTTATTATTTTCAAATTTTTATTGGTATTTAATTGTCAAAATTATATATATATATATATATATATATATTACTGTTGTTCTATAAACACAGTTTTTTATTAACACTTTGTCTCAAAAATATATAAAAATTAGACAATTTTAATTATTTTTAATAATATGTAATTAAGAAAGGTATAAAACTATGATTAATTATCTAATAATAAATATCATATGAAAAATACAATAATAATAATAATATGAAGTGTCAACTTTATTCATACTTTCTATAGTTTTAAAGATGGTAAGAAAAGAATTATAAGAATCACAATTTGTACATAATTATTAACTAATTGTCATGATAAACGTATCTGAATAATAATTATTATAATATTTGTACATATATTATTAATAAATATAGCCTTTTCATAGATATTAAAAATATTGTTACATTATATTTTAATATACATACATTAATTTATAATAAGTAATTTTTTTAATTTATGTTGCATATACAAAAATAAAATGTAATATAATTTTTTAAATAATTTTAACAATTTAATATTAATAAAATTTCATAAAAATTATATCATAGCCAAAATTATTATATGTCATGTTAAAGTACAAATTAGTATTAGGAATAATATAATATGAATTATCTAAATATTATGTGAAATATTAAGAATAGAATTACATCTTTTATTCTAAAATGTTGATAACATTTAAAAATTATTATTATTAGGTCAGTGTCCATGTTAGTAGAATTGTAACAAAATTATACATTAGTTGAGAAAAACCTAACAAAATTAAGTTTTAAAATTGTAAATTATACTATTTTATAAAGGTAAAAGTACAAATTTGTAATTGAAAAAAACAAAGTATTTTGAAATGACAACTTTTACCTAACACATACTATCAAAAGGATCAGATTTCTTGTTTCGATTATGGTGTTCCTATCATGTTCTATTAAATCTCATCCACACATTTATATAAACCCCACATAAATATATGAATAAGATTTAATAGAACATGATTAAAATAGAATAACTAAAATAGAGAATTTGATGGAAAATCAAGCTTGTGCTATCCCTGATTTTGCTTTATCCCATTTATTTATTGCAAAATTTGTAGATAGACGATCTTTTTTCAACACGTACACACTTGTTTTAAAAAATAATATTTTAATAATTTTCGCTCTAACTTATTCAATACACAAGACCCTCAGTTTTATAAAATTTTAAAAAAGGTTTTAATATAGGTAACTTTTTTAAAATATTTTTTTTAAAAAAAAAGGTGATTTCTACTTTTGAAACTTATTAACTTTTAACATCAACCCAATAAACAACTTTCTGATGTAAAAGACGGCAAAATAATAATAATAATAAACTAAAATGACAAAATGAGGCAACAAGACATGCCAAGTGGGAGAATCGAATCGACCGGAGTGACAAGAAGGAGAAAAATCCCAAGTTTTGACCAGAATTACCTGTCACTTTTGTTAGAAGAAGCTGCACACAAGACACCCGCAGACGGACACCAACACGTACCAACGTTAGACATCGACTCGACCAACTGTAAATTCTATGTTAAACCCTGTAATTTGCTGCTACCTAGCTTTACGTGGAACCAGATCAACTCTGTCGATCATGAATCTTAACGTGACCCCAGCATGACCCTACGGTGATGGGTTGCCTGAACGGAAGCCTCGTGGTTGGCAGAGGAAGAATAATAAATATTCAAGCTTTTGGTGCTGACGCTAGTACCCTACACGACTACACAGATTGTCACTGCTTTTTAATGCTTTTTGAGAACATTCGGTATGGCAATCAGTGAAAGTCAAAACTGGATAATACATTTTCTTTTTGCTGTATTGTCGTGAAAGGAGCCGCCTTTTCTTGCTTTTTCATATCAGCCACTTTTTGGGGTTTCTTTATATGATGCTATTTTCTTTTATTTTCATTTGGGTTTTTCTTGGATTTTCTTATTGGAGTTGGTATTGTGGAGTAAAAAACTGACTTGGTCTATCTGTTCGGCACTGGATTTTGGAATTTCAGAAAAAAAAGGTCGGCTTTTTGCTTGAGGGGAGAGAAAGAGAGGGATTGAAATGAGGGAGATGCATGCCGTACCACCACCACCACCTCTTAATTCGTCTGCCGGAGCTGATTCCTCCTCCGGTGACGACGATGGGACGGATCGGCTCAGGATTTACCAAGCCTGGAAAGGCAGTAACGTAAGCTACTACTTTCTTTCATTTGATCTGATGTAAAGTTTAATTTGATCAATCAAAAGTGAAAATGAAATATCAGTCCAAAATTCAGGCTTGTGTTACCGGTCTTGATTGATGAAAGAGTAATCTTTGAGTTTGAATTCTGAAAGATTGGGATTAGGGTTTCTCTTGCCAATGGAATTTAGCAGATGGATATTAATTTTGGAGGTAGCATATGAAAGCTTTGATGTTCTTCTGTTTTTCAGGGATTATAGGTGAACAATTGGATATAAAGGTTTCTAATTTGTGTTAGTGGTTAATTAACTGAGAATTTTGCAGTTACTAGGTTGATTGATAATTCTATACAGACCAGTGGTTCAGCTTACTTATTCCTTGAAAAATCTCTCCCGAGTTTCTTCATATGCTGGTGATTTTTCTTCTTCTTTACTCTGGTAGAGTTTTTTGTTTTGGCAACTTTCTGCAAAAGTCTATTTTGCTGTTACTCCCACCATTATCCTCCCTTTTCCCCGATCTCTTTCCGCTTTTGCATTTCTTATATGCGGCTATATGATCAGCCTCAGTCATCCTGTTAATCTTTTCTTGACAAGTTCTATAAAGACCAAGGTTTTACCTTCTGGTTGTATGAATCTGAAAATTTAGGATGCTGATACTTTAGCTCTGCTAAGGTGAAGTATTTTAGGTGAAGCTTCCATTTTATAAAAAAATGCAGTAATTTCTGTTACCATGTGGTGATAACCATGCTTAGATACAACATCATGGTGCAGAATTTACTCTTCATTGGTCAAATATCCGCTGCTTTGACCGATCACTATCGCCACGTCAAAGGAAATTTCACAATGAGATGTATTACAGTATTAAGGGAAATTTATCTTCCCAATAGCATATCATAATATTTGATTTTGTTAATTAATTCAAGAATTGCTCTATTTACTCTTTTCTGATTATTGCCTGATATCATTTGTTTGCAGGTATTCTTACTTAACGGGAGGCTGATATTTGGACCAGATGCAAGATCCTTGTTATTAACATTATTTCTTATAATAGCTCCTGTTGTCATCTTCTGTGTCTTTGTAGCAAGAAAGCTTATGGATGATTTTCCTCATCACCTGGGGATATCTATAGTAGTTGTTGTTGTTGCCCTGACAATCATAGTAAGTTATTCTTCTTTCTTGAATCTTTTTGTTTCATTTATTTTCTTTGATCTGTTTCCACGATGAATTATTGATAGAATGATCATTTGCGCCTGGATTACATTCCCAAAATTTTTTCACCTCCATTTAAGGAAAGAGTCCTAACAACTATGTTAGTGACAGGAAAACCTTAGTTTCTACTTTGATCTGTAACTAATGAATGTATTCTCTTTTCAGGATTTGATGTTTCTTCTGCTAACCTCAGGAAGAGATCCTGGTATTGTACCTCGCAATTCTCATCCTCCAGAGCCGAAAGCTTATGAAGGACAGTCTGAGCTTATGCGTGGCCAAACCCCACCTTTCCGTCTGCCGCGTACAAAAGATGTCCTTATCAACGGGATCGTTGTGAAGACCAAGTATTGTGACACCTGCATGCTTTACCGGCCTCCTCGTTGTTCTCACTGTTCAATATGCAATAACTGTGTGGAAAAATTTGATCATCACTGTCCTTGGGTCGGTCAATGCATAGGACTGGTAATGAAAGACGATAGTTTCATTCTCTGCATTTTCATAGGCATTTCCATGATTCTGCATGCCTTAAGGAAACCTGAAACTTTTGGGTGTATAATTTAACCAAGTTTCTTTTGGAGGTAAACTCTTGCCCAATAAAAGATGATTGAAGTACTGGACTCTGAAATGCATGAACATGACGATCATCTTCCATATTGTTATTTTATTACATCTACATGTTATTTTATAATCTATCTAATTGTAGAAGTCTTCTGATTTTGGGTGCAGCGCAATTACCGATTCTTCTTCATGTTCATCTTCTCCACAACTATAATCTGTGTATATGTTCATGCATTTTGCTGGGTATATATCACCAGAATCATGAATGGGGAGAACAAGTCAATTTGGAAAGCAATGCTTAAGACTCCTGCTTCCATTGCATTACTAATTTACACCTTTGTTTCAGTGTGGTTTGTTGGTGGACTTAGTGTGTTCCATTTGTACCTCATCAGTAAAAACCAGGTAGGGAAGAGTCATTGGTAATTGACACCTATAATTTTGTTCCCTGCATTTATAATTTTGTTGTCCTTAAAGTAGGCTGTCGTTATAAGTTGATGTTGAAGTTAATTTCCATCGTTCCAATATTGTATATTTTTCTCAGTTTTTTTTTTTTTTGGGTGTTTTGACAGTCTACCTATGAAAACTTTAGATACCGATTCGATGGACTACCTAATCCATTTGATGGGGGATGTCTCAAGAACTTCAAGGATGTATTTTTCACAAGCATTCCCTCATCTAAGAACAATTTCAGGGCCAAAGTTCCAACCAGACCTCAAATTCCAGCTAGGGTGGATGATGACAGTTTTGTTAACTCAAAAAGAGAGAAGTCAGTGGGTGACTTAGAGATGGGACCAAAGCCAGAATGGGAGGAGTCTGTTGAAGAACTGGAGAATCATCCAGTCCGAAGTGACTACAATTTGGATGAAGATGGCCGATTCAATGATGTCTCCCCAGAATTAGGTCGGATCGTCCTTCCACAAGGTATGGAAGGGCAGCTTGTCGTACAGTCTAGGCGCTCTAGCTTGGGAAGGATAAGTGGAAACTGGGAAATGTCATCTGATGATCCTGCTTTAATAGCTGAAATTGAAGCAAACCAGTCCTCTAATGGTAACCGGAAGTCCAAAAGCCAACGTTCACCAGAAAACACAAGGAGATGACATCGTAGGAAGGAAGAAAATTTGTTGTTTAAGCCATATGAGAAACTAAGGGGATAAAGAAAAAATTTGAAAAATGGAAGGAAAAAAAAAGGAGAATGCATGTGCAGGTTATGCTTACTGTGTATTTATTTTCTCCAGCAATCAATTACTGTCTTATCTCATCTTTCTTTTTCTTCATTTTGATTAAAATCCCCTGTATCTAAATCCTTCCCATTGTTATTCTGTATAGTATCATGCCAACCCTTGTCTCAGTTTTTAGGTTCCTGTAATTCACGAAACATGCAGTTTTCCATCATCACCACCAAGAGTTTTTAAGTGCTTGTGTTGTGTAAAGACCATACAAGCTTACAAAATCTCAGGCCACCTGGTATGTCAATGTGTGACCTAAAATTTATCATTTTTTGACAATCTGAAGCTTACTGAAATGATGAACGGTCAGTTTATGTTCTGTTTCTTGATTCTTTCTTGAACTACAATTAAATTCAATACAAAGATCAATGTGCAGTTCTTGTCTCTAATTATCAGTAGTGTTATTAATTATCAAACATTAAGATCAATGACAAGGGAGAATTGGAAACTTAGAGCAATGCAGAATCAACTATTTGAGATTGCTGAAGAGCCTTTAGTCAGCATTCCAAAGCAGAAGAAAGTACTGGTTGGTTTAGTTTTGCTTGGGTCTTTTAGCACACCAACTACTGCGGGAATGAATGATACAATAACGCTGACTAAGGACACTACATGAGGCAACCCTCCAAAATGCAATATTGGAGATAAAATGCTGGCATACAGACAATAATCTACAGAGGTCGTTAAGTGATTAAGGTAAAACAGACTCCCCCTTTCTCAACAACTCACAAAAACTTCTCGATTTGGTAGGGTGCGACAGCGATGGCGAAGATGCTGGGGTGTCGATGCGCTCAACATTCCTTCACAGAGAATTTCCGCGCTTAGATCAGCTTCAAAGAGACCAAAATCTTACGAGTACTGCCTTCGAAAGATTATTGTTTCCTTTCCTCATGTTCTGTGTGTTGCATAACATTTCCAATTACACTATCCAGGCTTGACTTTTCAATGATCTCATTGACAACAAAGGAATTTGGCTGAATATTTGGTGATAATCATGTGGGAAATTGAAAATTTTTGCACCTTTGGTGAAGGGGAATGCACCCTCTTCAGAGACAGTTTCTGCTTTAGATGCAGCGAGGCTAGCCTTAGCTACTGCTTAATGTTGGAATCACAGGGACTCTGTAGAGATGAGCCCGTCTATTTAGCCCAACGAACGCACACCAATACATTACACTAATCCTCACATGACAAACCCAAATAATCAAGGACAGGCAGAAACAATTTTATTACTTTTTTTTCTTTTTGAAAATATAACACGATAAATTCTGTTAGATCATTTTTTCGTGTATAAATACTACTTGTATAGACACTATCAAATATATAGAAAAGTTTAATAAAATCTTCTTTCAATTTTCTTACGTTCTCTACTTTTATCATTGCCGTCATCGACGTTACTATGATATCGTAATATTTTGCTAACTCAAAATGTTACGGTATTAGAAGAATAGTTCTAAATACAACTAGAATTGTTAGAATTGAATTTTACGAGTTTAAGTTAGTACATTTAATTTTATTTAGTTAACGGAAAAAACTGTAACTTCCAACTCGACCAATTTAATTAAATTTAACATGTATAAATATAAATTTAATGTGTATAAGTATTTATAATTTCTGTCTTACGTAGTTAACCTAATCAGTAATATTAACGAAAATATTAATATCATATTAGAATTGAAAAATTAAATATTAAATATTTAATTACAAATTTTTTAAATTTTAGACTAAGCAAAGTTTATAATTTCTTTTAATTAACCGAATTGAATTTGAATCCACGTAAAAAGTAGCAGTCCTTTCACAAAAAGGAAACAATTTGATGATGTTATGGAAAGAATAAAATGTAAATAATTTCTTTACTCATAAGCATAGCTAATCAAAGTGGCGCAGCGGAAGCGTGGTGGGCCCATAACCCACAGGTCCCAGGATCGAAACCTAGCTTTGATAAAAAGTGGCTTCCAAAGTTCCATTCTGTTCTTTTGACAGATTTTTCAGAAAGGCTCCCTTCCTAATTCGGCTCTAGCTATCAACCCACTAGTTATAATCTTTCTAGTGTCAACTTATGTTTTCTGATTTCTCCCGTGTTTATAATCTTTCAAGTGTCAACTTAGTACTCCGCTTCTTTAGTCTCATCATCAGAGACTTGCAAGATGCACCACTCAGCATCATTCAAAACCGGTAACAAGTCCTTCAACTGTGTCAGTAACTTGGAGAACATCTTATGGTTCCACGTGAAACTTGGGGAGCTACAGATATTATGTGATCAAGCTAAAATATATCGCAAGCCTGCCAGTCCTGTCTTCTAAATACTCTTTCTGTGTCTCTATTACAAGTGAAATGGGTAGTAATCAACGGCAAAAAGCTTGACAGCTATCGAGCTCTTGACTATTGTTCAATGAAGAATATCTAAACTAAAGTGAAAAAGGAAAACCCATCACGAATATCATCAACATTTTGACATGAAGAAATGGTATTCTGCAGGTAATCGGTCAAATAGCTAAATGAGCAGTTCAACTAGCTCTGTCCATCCACTCCTAGTTTCTACTTTCGACAAAGACATTCATGTTTTCTCAAAGGCCAAAAAGAATAAGAATATGCTAGCATGTGGAACAACATACACCCCTGGAGGTTAAGAAGGGAGATGGAAGAAAACATTGAATCCAAAATCAATCATATCATTTCTGAGGCCTCAAATAAACCGAGGATCAATTCCATAGTATCTTGAATATCAAAGTAAATTAATGTAACAAAAAGATATCAAGTGATACAACTTCAATTGGAATTGAAGGCCAAGTTGCACTAACTTAACCAAATCTGCCAGCCATTATTGTTTGAACATCATTGCATAGACTGGAATCGTTTCATAATCATAAGGCTCATATCCATATACCTCTGTGCGCAGTGGGAAAGGCATGAGGATTCACTGGAACTAAACTTACTCCCAGGTGTACCAGTAATGCATTTGTCCCAACAAGCACTTGTTAGCTTCGCCACCATCTCATTAACCATGGCTTTTTCTTTCTCTTGCTGCATACCAACCAAGTCATTCAGAAAATAGAAACAACAAAATCCCACAAATGCAGAAGATATTTATTTCCGTTAACTCCACATTTGGTTTGAATCCAAATCTTTCAGCATACCCAAAAGAACAAAAAGGTCTTCATTCTTTCACATGATACTGTCAGTGCCACCAGGCAGCGTAAGATTCTTATATATCAATGTAAAGTGCCTTCCATACCAACAACAAACCCGAACTAAATACCCAAAAGGATTCAAATTTTATAAGCTCTACACCCAATTATTCAACTTTACGGGATCTAAGAATTGCAAACCACTGGCAAACTAAATCAATTTCTCAAATCATGTAGAACAGGGATTTGATAAGCGGAAAAGCGAGAAAAAGAAAGAAAAAGAGAAAGAGAATTCAAAATGGGGCAACATTACACAAGCAACTGAACTCACGTTGAGGAATCTCTGCAATTCAGGGGAGCTAAGTGACGAAGGATCCATTGCTCGTTGGGTTTTTGGTTTATTCGGTCGCTAAAACCCTAATTCACTCCTCAAAGCTCTCAATATACCCTAGACGAAAGGCGTCGTTCTGTATAGCCACTCGACCAAAAACGACACCGAACTACTGGACTTGTTGAAATCCTCTGGCCAAGTTTAATGGGCTTAAACCAAAGCTCATAATCCATTGATAGTTTACTTGAGCAGAAAAACATTAAAATTTAAATTATGGAAATGATACTAATTCAACAATAATTAAAATAAAAGGTAAAATAACATAATATAAAATATAAAAATTCTATAATAATTATTGTAAATTTAGAAAGTGCATTATGAAATTTAAAATATTTAAAAATAAAAATAATAAATTAAAATCGATAAGTCTAATCAATTTAGAAATTTCTTATTTTCATTTTAATAGATTATTAAAATTAATTTATCTATTAAATTAATACAATTCTATAATAATTTGTTTAAATTTAGAAAGATACATTATAAATTTTAAAATATTAAAAAAATAAAAATAATAAACTAAAATTGATCAATCTAATTAATTCAAAAATATATTATTTTCATTTTTAATTAGATTATTAAAATTAATTTATCTATTCAATTAATAGTTTAAATTTTCATAATATATGTATGCACCAATTTATTTATTTATTTGTTATTATATATTGTACAATATATTTTTACAATTAAATTTCAAATTCTTCGACAGATAAGAATAATTTTTTCAATCATAATTTAAATTTGTAATTTTATTTAATTTTTAACTATCTAATACCAATTGAACATTTTAAACCTTAAATCTCTTGTTTAATTTCTGGTCAAATTTTTAAAACATTAATCTTTAGTATTCTTTTGACTCAAAAGTTGGCTTTGTCTTAGATTATAATTTATAAAACATCCCATTTTTGTGCAATGCGTAAGGACACAAAAGAAAGTTAAAAGCGGAGGGCATTAGCTTCACGTAGATAATAAAAAAGAGGCTTCTTATGAATTAAGCATCAACTTTTCTTTTCTCTTTTTTTTTAAGGCAATTGGTATTCTGAAAGCCACAATTAAGTCTTGATTACTCGAATTCGAGCTATATGGATTTATCATAAGAATCGAATCTGAAACTTTGCTTAGAATTAATTAAACTCTTTCGTCACTTAAAGCAAATAGATTTTGATTGTATTAAGCATCAACTTTTATGTGCTACACATTATATTATATCAATAAATCTAGAAATGAGATAGTCCATTCAACTTATAAAAGTGGAGATGATTACTCTATTAATTAGTGATCAGATTCTTCTATTCAACGATAAAAATTTTAAATTGAATAAATTTTTTGTTTAATTAATTTTAATAATTTTTTAGTTAAAAACTAATCGGTTTATTAATTAATCAATATCAATTGGTTTTTGTAACATAACCAATTTTTTAAAACAAAAATAAACTAGTTTGATTTTATTTAATATATTTTAATTAAACTTTAAATTTTTCGATAAGTAAGGATAGTCTTGTTTTTAATTATATTCTAAATTCTTCAATTTTATTCAATTTTTACTATATATCAATTTTATGATGATCTAATAGCAATTGAGCTTTAAGCCTCTTATTTTATCAGTTTAATTTTTAATCTAACTTTTAAAATATTGCTGTTAACCAAAAAATACAATAAACCAAGAGTTTTTGACTTTGTGGGCATAAGCTTTTTTTTTTTTCCGGGTAAAATGGAGGCTAAAAGCATAAACAGGAAGGACTACAAATGTGGAGAATCGGAAAGAGCATAAACGAGGTACAGCCACCCCAATCATATCCCCATTAAAGAGTGGAGTTAGGCCTCTTGACGGTTGTGGTAGACACACAAAATCACCATATATAGTCAATTCAAAGTTTGTTAACCAATTTGCACATGCATTTCCTTCTCGATGGACGTGGTAAACAATGATCTCGCAACCCGGCCCAATACACTTGTGAATGGCACGTAATAGCGAGGCGGTGCTATGGGAACTAGGTTAGACCCGGTTATTAGTTGGCATGCAACCGTGGAGTCGAGCTCCAATATCACTCAAGGGAGTTGCATTTCCCTTTCAAGCATTAGGCCCTCATATGCTGCCCAAAGTTCAGCTACAATGGCAGTAGTTATTTCAATCTTTCGTATCGAACCAGTTTTTCAAATCCCCAGTTCATTACGTCTGACGTACCCAGCAGTAGTTGGCCCAGAGTTCCTTTCATTGCTCCATCATTATTAACCTTATACCAACCAGTTGGAGGCAATGTTCATGCTACCCAACGAAGTTGCTTGGTCAGCTTGATCTTTTGCTTCCCTCGATTCATCCTACGTGAAATTTGTTAGCCATGCGCACGATAGAGGATAGTGTGTCTGATGACCTGATGAAACCTTCCTCAAACAATTCCTTATTTCTTCATTGCCAGAAGAGCCAACATCCAACCCCGAATAACATTGCCCAAGAAAATGTTTGAACTGCTGCTCGCGGCACGACTAAATTCAAACCCAGCCACTCCTTCAATGGGGCTGAGAAGAGTAGTTGCTAATAGGCAACCGACACTAAGGTCTGCCACATATTTCTCACTTCCGAACAATCCCTCAACACATGCAAATTGAGTGAACTTAGAACTTTTGCTTCAAATTTAGTCAACAAAATGGAAAAAAGCAATGTTTTAAAAATCGAACAAGTTCGTTCAATTTAATAGTGAAATTTTTTAATTAATCGCTTTCTGATTGGATTTATTTTAATAATATTTTTAAAAAATTGATCAATTTATTAATTAATCAGCTAATTTTTGTAAATAAATCAGTTTTTGTAATCCAAAATAAACCAAATAATTTTTATTTAACAATTTCTTAATTAAAATTTAAATTGATAAGGAAGACATCCTTTTTTTTGTTTTTTGTTTATATTAATAAGAGCAAACAAGTGAATTGAACTATTTCTCTTGACCTTTTGTTAGTCCTTTTGAGATGGATGATAGAAAAAGTTAATGGGACTAAGGTGCATAATAATGTTCAGCATTTTGTCAACACTCTTTGCTAAATTTAATTAATAAGAATTAAAGGTTTCACATGTTAGCATATATATATATTTTAGTTTTAAATCTTTAAGAAGCTTAGAAATTAATTCTAACACTTATTTAGTCTAAAAAATGAAATATTGCAAATAATTTTAAAATAATAATAAAATTATAGATTTTAAAAAAGTGTGAAAATATAATGTCCAATTAGACAGACCATTTTAAAACAAAATACTTATTTTATTTTTATAATAATTGAATTCATAATCATTGCTTTTCGAATATGTATTTAATAAATTATTAGATAAATATAATAATTTAAAAAATTATATATTTTAAATAAATTATTTGAAGAATTAAAAACTTAATAACAAATACGAATTCAGTACAATTGAAATACTCGAATTGGAAAAAGATTTATTTATTTATATTATACATGAAATGAGATAATATTGTTTACACCTAAAAATGGGTTCGGCCCATTTTTACTGTTTTGGGCCGAAAACCTGAAGCCCTAAGAAAATTCATGATTCGAAGTCCAGACACTGGCCTTGGCCCATAAGAATTTGGTGACCAGCAGAGGAAAATGTGATAGAGTTTGATTTGGTGTAGAAGACTGGGAGTCCAAATTTAAAGAAAGGATAAGAGGATAAGGTGATGGACACCAACTCACCCAATCTTCATCGGATAAGACGAGGATTATTTGAACTTTATCTTTATCTAGTGGGATAAGCTTTATCAAGATTACAAATTTGAATTCAGACACTCATCACCGATGGTTATAAATAGAGGCTTTGAAGAATAAGAAGGATCCAACCTCTGACAAATCAAAAAGCCTGGTGTTTACACCTAAAAATGGGTTCGGCCCATTTTTACTGTTTTGGGCCGAAAACTCGAAGCCCAAAGAAAATTCATGATTCGAAGTGCAGACACTGGCCTTGGCCCATAAGAATTCGGTGACCAGCAGAGGAAGATGTGATAGAGTTTGATTTGGAGTAGAAGACTGGGAGTCCAAATTTAAAGAAAGGATAAGAGGATAAGGTGATGGACACCAGCTAACCTAATCTTCATCGGATAAGATGAGGATTATTTGAACTTTATCTTTATCTAGTGGGATAAGCTTTATCAAGATTACAAATTTGAATTGAGACACTCATCACCAGTGGCTATAAATAGGGGCTTTGAAGAAGAAAGAAGGATCCAACCTCTGAAAAATAAAAAAGCTCGGCACTCCAGCAAATCCTTTCACTTTTTAGTTTATTTCTTTTTCACCAATCCTTTATTTTTCCTAGCCTAGCCTTTTTCTTTCAATTGTCAATTAGCTATTTTTTCAAATCTTTAGTCATTGCGTTTTTACCGATTTGTTTACCATTGAAGCAAAGTACTTTATGTTAGATTCCTGTCCCTTTTCTAGCAATACACAGTCGCTTTTAATTTTAGTCAGGTTACGAAGCACAGTCTTTTTCCTATTTTTCTTTAGTTTGGAAACACTTAAAATTCCTGGCACGCTCGCAAACCTAACAAAGGGCTGCATGTTGTCCTTTAGTCAAATAAAGGCCAAACACATTTTTGGCACGTCCGGTGGGACCCACGCAATGACGAAAACAAGATCTAGTAAAAGTACTGACGTTTCTCCCAATAGAGGCGATGAAATGGAAAAGTTACAACAGCAACGTTGGAAGACCAACCTCAGCCTCTTGAGTTGAGTCAATCAAGCAACATCGAAATCCTTTTAACAAAGGTTCTGGAGGCCATAGAGAAATCAGCAGCCGAGACACGCACTCTCTTGAACACCATGGGGAGTAACCACAAAGAGGTTTTGGCTGCGGTCACTGGATCTACCTTGCTAGAGAAAGACAAAGGCATAGGCAGAGTAGAAACAAGTAAGGCTTTACGCCAAGCTGAATCGCAGGCCAGCAAGTTACCGGTGGCCACGGAGAACCAGATAATAGCGTCTACCATTACCCCAACTGGAGGTGAAGGGTCGTCAGCCAAGGCAACCAAGTTGGGAGAAACTTCTCCCGTGAAGGTACTCGGGTGGCAGTCCACCAGGGTTGACAGCCCCAACAAGGAGAAACAACTGGTGACTACTTACCAGCCACTACACAAGAAAGACGAGACACCGAGTGCTGCCATGCCTCCGGTGTCCATTAACCACAAGACCCCTGTCCAGTTCCACAGCCACACTGGACCGTCGACTCAACCTTACCTCTATGAAGAAGGACTGAGCTCAGGAGGCAACGGGAGTCTGGTGACCAATCAAATGTAGGTACTCCCAAGGAATACAAGTCACCAGGCTGTCCGACAGCTGGTGACCATGGGCCAAGCAATGCACGGGGAGAACACTCAGATGATCGATCCGGCGACCAGGGACGCACTTCGTGAGATCGCTCAAGAATTGTATGGCCCCGAATTCAATCAGATCGTCTGACTAGAGTTCAGGAAACCTTGTCCCGAATTCATAGACAGAACAGCCTTTCCAAGGGGTGTGAAAATCCCGAACTTCACGTTGTTTTCTGGGGAAGACGGGCATTCTTCCATCGAGCACATAGTAAGGTTCACTACTCAATGCTCGAAATTCTCTAGTTATGACAACTATCAGTATCTACTCTTGAAGTTGTTCCCGAATTCATTAACCGGAGCTGATGCTTTCTCTTAGTATGTGTCACTGCCGAGGGACTCCGTGTTCGGCTAGATAAATATGACAAGAGTCTTCCATGCCCAGTTTTACAGAAGTGAGCCCAAAGTCAGTATTGCGGACTTGTCCAGGCTCACTCAGCATGCTGGAGAAAGAGCAGATGACTTCATTGCCAGGTTCAAGAGAATGAGAAACAAGTGTAGGATTAACATCCCAGAGACCGAGTTTGTGAAGATGGCGCAAAAGGGTCTAGACCTAGAGTTGAGGAAAAAGTATGTAATGGACTTTACAGACTTTTTCGAGTTGGCTATGAAGGTGATAGAATATGAAGAGCTACTTAAAGAAGACCATAAGCTCAAAAAGTAAGCCATGAGGACCTATTTCAAGGAAGTTCACAATGCTAAAGTAGAGGTTGCTATAGCTGCCGTATCCGATACTGGAAGTATAGTATGCCCACATCTAGCAAAGACGCCTCCTGGCGTGCAATAAAACAGTGACAAGAGGGGGAATAGGTGCACGTTCCATGTGAGTAAGACATCAGAAATCTTTGATTATCTCATGAAGATTGACTTTATTTCCTTGCTCGAAGACCACGTTCTACCCACCAAGGAAGAGATGAACGCCAAAGACTATTGCAAATATCACAACGCACGGACTCATTCCACCAACATGTGCTGGGCCTTTAGGAACGTGATTCAAGATCACATCAATAGAAAAATTCTCAAGTTTCCAGAAGAGGTAATGCTCATCGACAAGAACCCATTCTCGGTGGGGTCAGTGAACGTAGCCAGTGTTGATTTGAGAAGTTGGCTCAACCAAAGGAGGAAGGAAGGGCATACGAACCAAGTGTGGAGGCCTAAAAAGTCGTACACCTAGAGAAGGGAAGACGACCTTACCATTGCGCCTAAAGGAAGAATCAGTACACTAAAAAGGCTTGGCAGACAGGTCACCGAAAGTAGCGACGAAGCTAGTGACCAGCCAACCACCCGCACCAGTAGTCACCCTAAATTTGTTAAGCCACCGATACCTAAAACAACTGAAGAGTGGATTCGGGTGGAGAGCAGAAAGAAGGACAAAAAGGAAATATTTACTGCTGCACAAAAAAACGCTAGAACGAGAAAAGGAAGGTCGCAGCGCAAGAAGTTGGCTGAAAGATTGCTTCGAGAAAAAGAAGAACTGGAGGTGAGACTTCAGAAGTAGACCATGGTTCACTTGGTGGAAAAACAAGAGATACTCATCAAAGGGAAGGAGTTAGTCAAAATGACCAAGCACATGGTTGAGCACTATGATGGAGAGGTTCAAAGGAACAAGTTCAGAGAGGATGGTGATATTGAAGACCAGAAAGACGGCTACTTCAATGTCGGTGAAATCCCTGTGTCTTACCTGGGAGCCGCTTCCGTGTTATTACCAGCCATTTTCCGTCGAGTCGATCTTGATGATGAGGAGAAAGGTAGGCCCATAGAGGAAGGGAAAAGTCCAGTGGAGAAGTTCTCAAAAGAAACGCAAGACACCGAAAATAGTAAGGCTCTGACGTTCGAAAAGCTATTGACTGCGAACCACACCAAACCACTTTACATACGGGCCTGCGTCAATGGGCGACTACTGAATCGGGTCCTGGTGGACAATGAAGCGGCTGTAAACGTGATCTCCCTGAAAGTGCTGTTAGGACTCGGAAAAAGGGAAGAAGACATCATCGTTACAGATTTGGTGGTGACCGCAGTGACTGGGGACGTAGAAAGGACTTTGGGAGTAGTTTCACTACAAATCACGGTTGGGAGCAAAAGAGGTGTGTCTGCCTTCTTTGTAATCAACACCAACGCGAGTTACAAGTTGCTTCTCGGCAGAGACTGGATTCATGAGAACATGTGTGTGTCGTCCTCTCTTCACCAATTTTTATTATTCTAGAATGGTAACAACGTGGAAATGGTTAAGGTGGACAGTAACCCTTTTAACGCTGAAATCAATGTGTTGGACGCTTGCTATTACCACAGAGACATCATACCAATTATCTTTGAAGGATCTGACAAAGAGGGCAGACCTACACTGATGAAATTCGCCAAAGACAAGCATCTGCTACTCCAAAGAAGTAGTATCAACGAGAAAGACAAAAGCATCAGGCCCCATGGGCCGATGGAAGGAGACACTGGCCAGTCAGGCCAATGATAGTCCAAGGAAGTAAAGATGGGTGACCAGTGGCTGCGAGGGTCACCCGAGAAGCAATTTTGCAGCAGACCAAGAAACAGATGGTGGTTAACCATGAGATTGAGATGTTCGGGACAGAGTTGGTGTACGAAGGAGAGATCCCAGAAATAGTAAGAGATGAAATAATCTGGAGGAGCTACAAGGTGCACTACCCAAAATAGAAGATGAAAGACTCTAAGTGAAGGACCCTCTAGAAGAAATCAACCTGAGTATTGCCGAGGATCCTAAAGTGGCATACATCAGTGGCCTGGTTAGTAAAGAACTACGTGGAGAGATAATCGAGCTGCTCCATGAGTACAAAGATTGTTTTGCATCGGATTACAAGGATATGCCAAGATTAAGTCAGAGTTTAGTGGAACACCAACTGCCCATCAAACCTGAATTTCGTCCTTTTCAGCAACCACCCAGAAGGATGTCCAAGGAAGTCGAGATGAAGGTGAAAGAAGAAATTGACAGGCTCCTCAAAGTAGGTTTTATTAGACCAGCTAAGTATACCGAGTGGCTGGCAAACGTAGTCAAGAAAAACGGAAAAATTAGGGTATGTGTAGATTTCCGGGACTTAAATGCCACCACACCCAAGGATGTGTATGTAATGTCGGTAAGTGTCATGTTTTTTGATGCCACAACCAACCATGAAATGTTAACATTCTGAGATTGTTTTGCTGGTTATAATCAAATCAAAATCGCTGAGGATGATATTCATAAAACAGCGTTCCGGTGTCCAGGAGCAATTGGTACATTCGAGTGGGTCACGATGCCTTTTGGGCTGAAGAACGCTGGAGCTATTTACCAAAGAGCTATGAACCTCATTTTCCACGATATTATTGGGAAAATTGTCGAAGTCTATATAGATGACGTGGTCATCAAGTCTAGAAAACAGGGTAACCATGTAGAACATCTCAGGCAGGGATTCGAGAGACTAAGGAGACACCAGCTCAAACTCAACCCACTGAAGTGTGCCTTCGGAGTTAGAGCCAGGAATTTTCTCAAATTCCTGGTCCATCAAAGGGGTGTGGAGGTGGACGACAATAAGGCTAAGGGATTGCGCAGGCAGCACCGCCTAAAAACAAGAAGGAACTACAAAAGTTCCTGGGTCGGGTTAATTACCTAAGGAGGTTCATCTCTAACTTGACAGGCAAGACCAAGGTCTTCTCAAAGTTGCTCAAACTGAAAAAAGAAGATTTTCAATGGGAGGACAGACACCAACAAAATTTGACAAGATAAAGGAATATTTGTCTTCACCACCAATGCTCATGCCACCAAGGAAAGACCTTCCCCTCCGTTTATACTTAGCAGCGTCAGAGACTTCAATTGGGTTCATTTTAGCTCATAACAACACTAAAGGTAATGAACAGTCCATTTACTATTTGAGTAGAACTCTTAAAGACGCTGAAGTTAGGTATTCTTCGATTGAGAAGGTGTGTCTGGCCTTATATTTCGCGTGCACTAAGTTAAGGCATTACATGATGGGAAATTTGGTGTTCGTAGTGTCCAACACCGATGTGATTAAGTACCTGTTGACAAGGCCGATTATCACTGGGAGAATAGGAAAATGGGCTATTGCGTTGGCTGAATTCTCCCTCCAGTTCCTACCTCAAAAGTCAGTGAAAGGGCAAGCCATCGTAAATTTCCTGGCTGATCATCCAAGTGTAGAGGTCCCCGACATCGGAGAATCAGATCTGAATGTATTCTACTTAGAAAAGGCTCCATGGGTTTTGAAGTTCGATGGGTCAAGCACCACCGATGTTGCAGGGGCAAGAGTCGTTATCATATCCCCAACAGGCACCAAAACTACGCTCTCTTTCAACCGAAATTTTCCATGCATCAACAATTAAGCTGAGTATGAAGCTCTGATAATTGGGTTGGAGATCCTCAAAGAATTCGATGTCAAAGATTTAGCCATATATGGGGATTCACAGCTGGTCATCAGACAACTAAATGGTGAATACAAATACAGTAGCTTTTCTTTGGCACCGTATTTTGCTGCTGCAGTTCAGTTGTTACACGACTTTGAGAGTATGGATTTGTTCTATATTCCACACGAAGACAACTGGGAGGTGGACTCAATGGTTAGGGTAGCTTCCGGAATAAAGATGTCTGATGAATTGATGCATAAGTTCGTTCTTATCCAGAAGAAGAATCATCCTGCCATCGAAGGCTAGGGGATGCTAGTGGACGTGTTTAATACTGATGTAGAGTGTGCTGGTGACTGGAGAAGCGCTATCAGAGAGTATTTAGAAAATCCAAAAGGAAGGACACCCTATAGAATCAGGATGCAGGCACTAAATTACCTGCTGGTGGAAGGTACTCTTTACCAGAAAAGTGTCGATGGCCTCCTCCTTAGATGTTTAGGCCCGGTGGAGTCAATGGAAGTCTTGAAATAGGTACATGAAGGTGTATGCGGCGCCCATCAATTCAGGGAGAAAATGTGTTGATTGATTCGTAGACACGGTTATTATTGGCCCCAGATATTCAATGACTGTTTCAGGTACGCTAAGGGCTATAGGCAGTGTCAGAGACACGGGAAAATCTAGAGACTTCCAGCCGCGAAATTGACAGGTATAATCAAGCCTTGGCCCTTTCGCGGGTGGGCCATTGTCCTAATTGGGAAAATTTACCCAGCGTCATCTAAAGGTCATTCTTTCATCATAGTGGTCATGGATTTCTTCACCAAATGAGTGGAAGCTCAACCGATGAAGAAAGTCGAGCAAAAAGAAGTCATTCAATTTATCAAAGAAATTTGATCCACAGCTTTGGAATTCCTGAGTCAATTACCACTGACCAAGGGACAATGTGCACTGGGGAATTAGTCAGGAAATTCGCAGAAGATCACGGTATCAAACTGTTAAGATCAAGTCCCTATTATCCTCAGGCAAATGGACAAGCCGAGGCCTCAAACAAAGTCATA
>JAOSBN010000007.1:30542480-30558257 GCA_027563595.1 Erythroxylum suave
GTTGTCTTCCTCCGGGAAGACAGCGGAAGCAGCTTCCTCCCCTTGCAAAGGGAGACCAGTGATCGCTACAACATCCCGCAAGGTCACCAACATTGGACCATGCGGAAACAGAAAAGAGTTACAGCTGTGGCTCCAGAACTGCAGCACTCCCATGACTAGGTCCCGATCGAAGTACTGCTGGTGCAGGGACAGCTCGATAAGGTCGACTACACCCGCTTGCTTCCAGCGACCTTCGAAGTGCGGCCGCAGAGTGGTCACCCAGGCTTCGTACTCTGATACGTTAGGGATCCATGTTCTCTGTTTACCAGGAGCAGCGAAGGAGTCCTGGTGAAGGAGAAGAGTTTCTCCCTTGAGCAACGGAAAGCGCATGCTCGGAGGAGTTGGGGATCACGGAGAAATAGTGAGGCATTGCTGGGAGTCACTCTGAAGAACAAACAGAGACGTTTAGAATAGAGAAATGTTTTGAAAGGAAAATAAACATTAAAAAAAGGGTTCATACTTGTCCAAGAACCAGGGCTGTAGAGGTAGGGAGAACTACAGGGGTCTTCGAGCCTGCAATATAGAGTGGGGTCAGTGTCCAGAGAAAATTTGGCAGAGTTCCCCCTGCAAATGGGAGTTCCCAAAATTGCCTACACAAGGAAATACACTTCTAAAGCACGTCGTAGTATACACAAGAGGTCATTGAGACCCCTCAGGGTCACCAGAAAGATGGCTGTCACCCAAAATTGAAAAGGGAGTTCGAGAAGACTCGTACCCGACATTGTGATGGACGATTCACGGGGTTTTTCGTGATGGAAAGAAGAAAAGCGACAGTACTCCTGGAGAAGGTAGTTTACGGAAGTTAGTAGAAGTCACACGGATAGAAAAGGGGAAACGGAAGTGCAGGCTTATCAGTAGGTGGCGACGATGATAGAACTCTCGAAGACAACAGAGCATCGGTGATGTCAAAGGGCCTTGTGTAGACAAGAAATTTTAAGGTTGAAAAGAATTAATCATATAAGATCATAATAAAATCGGTTAAAGATTAAATAAATTTAAAGAATTTAAAATATGATTGAAAGATATTGTTGAAAAAGATTGTTAAATAATAGTTAATTGATTTGTTTTGATTTATAAGAACTTATTAATTTATAAAAATTGAACGATTAATAATCTTGAACAATAAGAGTTATTAAAGTAAATCAAACAGAAAAGTTAAAAGATACGGTTGAACAGGCTAAATCAATAAAAATTTTTAATCAGATTGCAACTAAAATGAGTATAACATCATTGCATAGACTGAAATCATTTCATGAACATAAGGTTCATACCTATAACTATAAAAGTTTAAATTGATTAATTTTTTAATTCGATTTATCTTAATATATTATTAAAAACTAGTTTTCTTAATTAATTAGATGATTTTCGTAAACCAACTGATTTTAATTAATAAAAATAAACACTTCAACTTTTTGAAAGGTAATAATCGTCCCCTTAGTTAATCATATTCTAAATTCTACAATTTTATTCAATTTTTACTATATACCGATTTTATCATGGTCTAATATCACTTAAATATTTCAACCATAAATCTCTTATTTTATCGATTTAATTTTCATTCCAAGTTTTAAAATATTGCTATTAACTATTAAAGCTTAAGATTTATGACTTTCTAGGCATAGGCTCTTTTTAATTGAGTAAATTTAGAACTTCTGCTTCAGAATCCTGTCAAAACAAAACAGAAAAAATAACATGTTAGTTGTTTGCTTTTTGTTTTCTTTGGTGACAAGGAATGCAGCCCTTTTTTTATTTTTGTTTATATTAATAAGAGCAAACAAGAGAATTGAACTATTTCTCTTGACCTTTTGATACTCATTTTGAGAGGGATGACCGGAAAAGTTAAAAGGGTTCACATGTTAGCACATAGATTCCTTTTTAAGTTTAAATCTTTAAGAAACTTAGAAATTAATTCTAACACACATTCACTATATAATAACAACAACAACAATATTAAGTGAAAATTCAGTTGAGACGCGAGATTTAAAAGATTTAGTAGTACGCAACCTTACCCTCAATTAGTAGAGAGGCTGTTTCTAAATGACCTACATGAATAAACACGTGTTCACTTTGAAAAATGAAATATAGCAAATAATTTTAAAGTAATAATAAAATTTTATATTGAACAAAAGTATCAAAAATATAATGTCCAGTTAGATATAATGGTTGAATTTTATGTGGGTCTCATGCTCCAATTAACACAGAGAGAAACAGACAGACCATTATAAAACAAAACACTTATTTTATAATAATTGAATTAATAATTGTTACTCTTTAAATATATATTTAATCTAATAATTTATAAATTATATATTTGAAATAAATTATTTTATGAATTAATAAATTAGAGATTTAATACAATTGATTAAATCTACTTTCTTCTATAATTATAAAAAAGTTCTTTAAAACTCCTAAATTTTATAGTAATTATTTATTAAGTTTACTAAAATTTAAATTTTATTTTGGTATATCCTTTAATTTATTTTTTCAATAAAGAGTGTATTTATAATTTAAAAATATTTTTGTATTAATAATTTATACTTTTTATTGTTATCAACGAAGGATTAAGTTAGTGATTTTTCTTACATCTTATGGACAATTTTAAAGATTAAATTAATGAAAATTAAAATTTAAAGAGTTAAATATATTTTATCATAAATTTAGAGAATCTTAAACTCTTTTTCCTTATAGAATTTGCTCGTGTTCTTAGGGTCTGTTTGGTTAAATGTCAATTAATGGAATAGAATGGAAAGGAACGGAACAGTTTATGATGGAATGGAATGTAATATAACAAAAAGTGTTTAAGAGGGATGGAATGGTTCATAATGTAATATAGTGAAATGTTGTTTATAAGATGAATGAAATGAAATGTAATGTATAATAAATGACTATTATATCTCGTAATAAATGAGTCTAGAGAAAAGGGGATTAGGGTTAACAAAAATAAGAAAAATTATTGAGGATATATTAGGTAGTATGTATTTATTAGTTTACGTTCTATCATAAACCTCCCGAATCGGAGGTTTTTTATTTTCACTGTTTAGGATAGAATGGAACTTAATATGAAACATTCTGCTTCTATCTCGTTCCATTACCAACCCCTCAATCGAAGAGAGCCTTAAAGTATCTTCCCACTATCCATTCACCAAAAAAAAAAAGCTATTAAAAGAAAGAATCCACTATTGCAAGTTATCCTATAAAGAGACATCCACCCATGTTGGGCACCACATATGCCAGTATATATAACACTTGAAAAGATGAGGAAAGATAGTGACTTTTGTTGCTCTGGTCTCAAGCAAATGACGCCATGCACAATCACTTCACTTTGTTTTTGTATCGACGAAGAGGCCGAGGAGGTCTTCGTCACCATATTGCATGTAAAGCAACATCTTCGCAATGAAGGAAAGTACCAATGCATCTTCTTTGACTTTTTAAGCCTTTTTTTCTTCCGAGCTTTGCTTTATATTTCGAAAGTGAGATCCTCTTTTTTCTTCAATTCTAGCACGCTATGTAAAACCATGGAAGCACAGAGACTTTGAAAGATTCATTTTAAGAAAGGATCTTGGTTTCTAAAAAGATCGACCTGAACGTATAATATATGAGCTGTGAGCACAGTATTTGTGCATTAATGTTAATAGTTTTAAGTTTAGCCACTCTGGAAAGAAAGATTTCTTTGTCAATGAAACTTTGCTTTTCGATTTTTTTCTCATATAATAAATTTATAGTTATTATTTTTTGAGTATGTATTAATCGAGTAAACTCTTACATTTTGAGAATTACTGATATCCGATATTTTTAAAACTGAACTGGAAGTTAAACCGTTATGATAAGGAGTTTAAGATTTAAAAAGTTTAACCGGTAGTAAATCGTTATAAAACTAATTAAAAATTAAACAAAATTAAAGCATTTAAAATATGATTGAAAGAGATTGTCTTAATTTTCGAAGAATTTAAAGTTTAATTAAAAAATTAAAATTAATTGATTTATTTTTGGTATATAAAATTTTATTAATTTACAAAGATCGATCGATTAATTAATAAATTGATTAGTTTTTAACAAAAAGAGTTATTTAAGTAAATTGAATTGAAAAGTTAAAAACATTGATAATTACTTAAAATTATTTATAGAGTCACATGATGATTTTTTAAATTAGATAATTAATTTATTGGAATTAATTTCTCCTAATGCTTATTTTATTCATGTCACAAAATTCTTGTCATGTTTGCGGTACAGTACATGCTTCCAAGACCTAAACAGGTACGAGGTTTGGATTTAATCTCTAATTACCGCTTATTAATTAAATGTTACTTACAAGATGATTAGACGGAAATCTTAAATTCGAATCAAATTAATTAAATTTAAATTAAATAAATAGTTTGATTTAATTATCTTAAATTATTAAGTCAAGTTTAACCAGCTTGTAATTAGGTTTAAGAGTTAGGTTGGATTATTATATTAGTAATATTTAATTACTTCACATTTAATATTCGTACAAAACTTACCGCTGTTATTCTTTAACCGAAGTTTAAGAAAAATATTTTTTCTTTTTAAGTACTGAAAAGCAGTAGAAATACTGAAGTATTTCAAGAATTTTAAATAAGTATAAGTTTATGTTGGAGTAAAGTTTTATGATCCACTAGAACACAGAGATGAGATTGTTGGACTAATGAAGGTTGACAAATTTAATCCTTCTATATTTTGATAATAATAAAACTAAAGAAATGGTTAAGAAATAATTTCAGGTTAATTGGATTAAAAGGAAGTTAATAAAATGGAACAATAGTCGACTGAAAGCTTGCACAAGTTGACTATCATGCTGATGAAGAGTTGACTAATGATAGTTAGAGATTGATTAGTTGATTAACAATTGCACTAGTCGACTAATGAGTATTAGAAATAAAAACATGAATTTCATGTGAAGATTTTACGTATGTATCTCAAGAGTTAAAGATTGGAGAAATAATCAGATCTGTTAGTTAGAGAACTTGAAAAGTTGACTATCATTTTATAAGTTGACTACTCTAGGTACGGAGCTGAAGACTCATATAAAAGAGTGTTACTAGTCAACTATCACTTGTAATACAAGTCGACTATAATGTATTAGTCGATTATTACATATCGACTAGTCGATTATCAGGTACAGCTGGACAAACTTTGAATTTGTCAAATGAATTCAAATGAGAGCAAATCTTTCTACAACGGCTAGGAGCATCCAGGAGCATCTTGAAGCTTGTAAATAGAGGTCTTCACTTCAAAGGAAGTAACCTACAAGCTCTTAAAAAGATCATACGTTCTATTTTACTAAAATTATTCTCTCATCGCTCTCTTATTACTTACATAAAGCTCTTAAAAAGATCATACGTTCTATTTCACTAAAATTATTCTCTCATTGCTCTCTTATTACTTACATAACATATCGTGACTCTCTTCAGCTGTACTTAACTTTATCATTTCATTACTATCTTTGTTATTATTGTGAGTTGAGTGATTAGAGAAGAATCACTTGAGAGGTAGAATTTGTGCCGAGAAAATAAATCATTTGTAAGCATTTTGTGAAAAAAGTTGGAAAAACTTAAAAGATGTATTCAACCCCTTTCTGAATCATTTGCAAAGATTTCTTTTTTGATAGAATACGGTAGACAAAGAATATCTCTGGATAACCGGAAATGATGATGTTGGTTTACGTGTGAATCCATATTTTTTTGGAACCTGTGCCGTTAAAGGAAACCTGTATCCTACTTTCTGCCGTTTCTTCTCACAGCTATTTTACGTTCAGAGTCTCTTGACAGAGTTTTGAAGCCTCTGGGAAATCAAAATCTGTCTCTAGTGCTGGTTTTTTGTTTTTTGGACAGATAGATGCATACTTACTTACAAACTCATTCCATTGGCCTTGTTGCGTAAATTCCAAACGAGACCTGATTCCTAAAACTTTCTGGATATTCTTCAAATTCATGGTCATGTAACAGATATCAGAACCGGCAGAATCCTGTACAGTGCAACTTTTGTTTCTATTACTGACTTTGATGTAAGGTATTAGTGTTGGTTTGGAGTACTACACATCAGTTTGACTTCGTTTGGTTGCAAACTCTTTCGACAACCTCTTCGAGTCTAGTTAGTAGCTAATTCTAAAATCCTGATAATGGAACTGGACCTCACTTTCTAGCTAGTTTCTTCAAATTATTTTTTGAAAGATAAAATAGAATTATATTAATTTATGAGCAAGAGCTAAATACAACCATTACAATGAATTGCTACAACATAAAACTCCCCAATCAAAATACAAAGTATCATTAATATGTAGCATTATAACGAACAGTTCAGTTTTAGAACATGACTAACGAAGTGTTGTTGATCATTGACAATGATGGCAGTTCTGACCCAATTGACTATATGTTCTGCAAGCTACCATCGGCTCTCTTCAACACCTCTTAAACATATACTTTGGGTAGAATATGAACAAGAAGAAATCTCCAACCTTAATGAACTGCTAATTAATTATAGGAAAGAAAACGTATATAATAAGGTTGATTTAAAAATAAGAATAAAAATTCGTCACAAGTGATTACTTCAATAAGAATTATATTCTTAATGTAATAGAAGAACTAAGACAAGAAATCTCCCCTATAGAATTCATTTTGTTCATCCAATCTAACCTTAAACAATATTTATTCTGATGTATTTATACCTCTTGAAAAGAAAGAAACCCTAATTAGTTAAAAGACCTTTAAACATAGGTCTTTTAATAAAATAATTAAAACTTAAATTAATATTTCTAAAATACAGCTCATTAAACCTAAAAGAAATAAATAAGCACAAGATATGAGCAGTGGGCTACTGAAAATTATATTTCTAACTTAAAATAATTAATTAAACAAGAATGAAAGTCTTTTTGCACATTCTGCTCAACTTGATTAGTTACGATGCTATTGGCTCTCACTATCTCTTGAGATTCTATGTCATCTACAATTCAGCTCATGTAGGATTAAAATGTTTCTTTGAACTTTTTAACTCTTGATTTTGTTATTAGTCCTCCGATATTACTAGCTTATCTTTACCTCCATTTCGTTTACAAAGTCTCATGATTGTGCTTACATCACTAAATTATGCTTATTTTGATCATAATAGAGAGAGCTACGTGCATCTATTAGAATTAATTTTTCTACGGAGTAAGAGGAAGGTTGCGTAATATTAAACTTTTTCAAACCCTACATTTTAATAAAATGTTATTGTTGTTGTTATTGTAAAGTTCAAAAAAGAAAAAAAAAGATAAAGTTGAATTCAGGGCATCAACTTCAGTTGAGGAACTTATCACTCAGCTAAAGTCACTTTTGCTTTTATAGATTAGTCAACCTCGGAAAATTTTCAAATTATTCGTAAATAAACCCTAATTTTGTATGAATTTTATGCAAATACTAAATATAAACAATATGAGGTAATTAAATGTCAGACCTTTACTTTTCATATTTTTAGTTACGACAAATACTTGAAAAAGTACAAATTAGTATATTCTCTTTTAATCTGCAAAAGAACAAGTTCTTTAATTTTTTAAAAAGAAAAGTAAAAAACTAATTGTTTTATATAAATTTATTGAAGTTTTCATTAGAATCAAATTTTTATAATTCAAATTAGATTAATTATAAAAATTCTTTTAAAGATTAAATATTTTTAATCTTAATAAAATATCCAATAAATATACACACATATATATAAATTAGCAATAAATATGAAAATTGTATATGTGGAAATGGATAATAAATTACAAAGGGATAATAAAAAACCTGTAATTCATTTTAAATGATTTTTCAATAATATTCTGAGCTTTTTTATCAAAGAAATAAATACATTTCAAATATATAATATAATAATCAAAATCTACATTGACGACGACAAAGTTATACAATACTAGGGTGAGCTGTAGAGTAACTGATAAGGTTACTCTTTTATAACCAAAATATCACATATTCGAGTTATAAAAATGTAAAAGAAAGATTATGTAAAATTGATATCTTTCTCTTAAAGACTACGTAAAATTGACGTTCTTCTCTTAACCTCGCAAAGCAGTTCTTGATTTTTACATAATCCATCTAAAAATTGGTCTTTATGTTGCTCTATTAAAAACTTCAATAAAATGCTAATGATAATACTTTTTAATTTGAATTATCTATTTTAAAACTTAAACACTTAATTTAATTATTTAAAAAATAAAAAACTTTTTTAATTCGATATTAGTTACCAGAATAAATGACTTCTCGTTACTAGCTGTTCTTATGTTAATACGTCACTGCAAACTGTCACAGTTATGAATCCTACGTATTAAAAACTCTCTTACTTAGGAGAAAGGGTTTTACAGAAACTGAAAGCTAAAGCACTTTGCAGACAATCGAGAAATAGTTACATACAAATAGGAGTGTCCTAATTAATTTTAACTCTTCACTTAATGCTTTTTTTAAAAAAGAAGTTTTAAGTTCGAGTCACCAAAAAGAGAGAAAGAGGAGGAAAATTTTCCTGTTAATGATCTAATTCTAGCTCACTGGGCATGTTTTTTGGTCGGATCAATTGTGGACGTCTTGCTTTAGCAGCAGTGTAGAAATTAGAACTACTAAAGAACCTGAGACTGATGGGAACCTAATGCTGAGCAGGGTCAACGATCAATCATCAACTAACTAATCAGTATGTAATGACTCTTTGTGCGCAGAAGTGTACAGGTTACGTAGAAACTTAAAAGATCTTAGGGTTTCAAATTTACCTCCTCTACAGCTCTTAAAGTAGGGTCTTAGGAGTTTAAGATTAGTACAATACTTTTTAAATTGAATTATCTATTTTAAAACTTAATTTAAATTATTTAAAAAATAAAAACTTTTTTAATTCGATATTAGTTACCGGAATATGTTACTTCTCGTTAATAGCTGTTCTTAATACATCAATGCAAACTGTCACAGTTATGGAATCGTACGTATTAAAAACTCTCTTACTTAGGAGAAAGGGTTTTACAGAAACTGAAAGCAAAAATAGTTCACGGACAATCAAGAAATAGTTACATACAAGTAGGAGTAACTTAATTAATTTCAACTCTTGCTTTTTTTTATAGGAGGTTTTGAGTTTGAGTCATTAAAAAGAAGAAAAGAGTGGGAATTTTTTTTATTAATGATCTTCTAGCCCACTGGACATACTCTTTGGTCAGATCAATTGTGGACATCTTGCTTTTAACGGTAGTATAAGAATTGGAACTACTAAAAAATCTGAAACTGATATAAACCTAATACTAATCAGGGTCAATAATCAATAATCAGCTTATTATCAATATATAACAACTTTTTATGCACAGAAATATACAAACTACCTAGAAACCTAAGAGATGTTGAAGTTTCAAATTTACTTCTTCTACAATTCTTAAAAAAGGGTCTTAAGAGTTTAAGATCGGCACAAAATATATATATATATAAAAGTTACGTACTCGTCTAGTTAGAGACCTGGCGCTTGCTAATTTTTACTTTTTAATTCTAGAAAACATCAAAGAACGTGGAATAAAAGAAAAAGGGTTTTGCCCAAAGCTATCTTTAGTGCAGTCTCTTTTGATTAATTATTGGTTCAGATTTTGATTGATTTGTCAGGGCAATACCTGTTCCCTGGATCCACAATTCACGTTCCCGATAAAGTCTTCCTTCTCGCATCAGTATAAAGACCCCTCTCCTTTCTTCCACCAAGCATTTAGCATCCAACAAACCTCTCAATTTTGATCAATATTCAGAGTTTTTAAATGGACAAATTCAACTTTTCCAAAGGTGGAACTAAACGATTGCCTCCTGGTTTTCGTTTCCAACCAACAGACGAAGAATTGGTGTTTCAGTACCTTCAACGCAAGGTCTTTTCATGGCCTTTGCCAGCTTTTGTCATACCAGAGATCAATGTCTGCAAGTATGATCCATGGGATTTGCCAGGTTAGGATGAAAACCATTCTTTCAGGAACGATCGTTATTACTGTTTCATGCAATTTTAGAGTGAATGTTGATGGTTGTCTGGTGAATGTTAGGTGATTCGGAGGAGCAAGAGAGATATTTTTTCAGCTCCAACGAAAACAAATATCCCAACGGGAGCAGAATCAACCGAGCCACTGGTTCTGGTTACTGGAAAGCCACCGGCGTCGACAAAAGAATCGTCTCGTCAACCAGGAATCTTGGCGTCGTGGGGATGAAGAAAACTCTCGTTTTCTACAGTGGAAAGCCTCCAAACGGTTGTAGAACCGATTGGATCATGCATGAATATCGCCTTCTTCGTATAGGATCTTCAGTCTCTTCCGATACTCAACGTACAAAGAACCCTATCCAGGCATGTTAAGAAGTTTCTGATAATGTCTGATCCGAAACGGTAGTGCTCGCTGCTAACCATTACATGTACTATGTTCTTCAGGATTCTTTTAGTGAACTGGAAAACTGGGTTCTATGTCGAGTGTTCCCAAAGAGAAGAAATGCAGCTGCACAACAAACAGGTTACAAGGTTGTCCAGACATGTAAGGACAACAAGTTTAAGATCGATGTAGCAGCGAACCAGCCTGTGTTTTATGATTTCTTGGCTGGAAACGAGGTTATTCCATGTACATCGTCTTCGAGCTCTAGCAACATCACAGACGTGTACTCATCGTGTGACGAGAATGAATACGAAGAAAATAATCCTACCTACGATTAAACAGCAATACTAGGATTACTTAAATATCCTCTTGGAGATATTTTCTGTGAAGAAAAAGGATATGTTTGAGAAAACAAACATTCCCCGTGAGGAAAAGATAGTTCTATTGATGTGGGCAATAGCTTTTTTGGGGTTTGCGGTATGTTTTCAACAATTTATTTAATTTCAAGGTTTTATTTAATGTGGATTTTGCTTTTATAAAATCTAAATATCAATTTGTAAAAATAATTTGTCTAATTTAATTTCAGATATAATTAAACTTAGAATTAAGATATATCACGATTAAATTAATTTAGTATTTATTGTAATAGTAAAATAATTTTATAAACTATTTTTTCAATAATAATCACTAATAGCTACTATAAAATGGTAATGCGATTCAAAAAATCGAATTTAAAAGTAAAGTTCCTTTTAAAGAAGAAGGCCTTTGGTTGGTTTTGTTCAACTTTACTTGCAAAAGTAATAACAAGTAGGTGCCAAGCAGTTTGGATATTTGTTTAAAATAAATCTCTTTAACCTGTCCAATACTTAAAATAATATTGTTTTGAATATTGAATAAGATATTAGAGACTGTTCAACTTTATCTAATGTCTAAAACGAAGTTATTTTAGACGTTAAATAGAATTAGACAGAGTTATTTTGAACAAAAGATTTGAACTTTTCACAAAGCATAAATCTTGTTTCTTCATCCTTATAATCTTTCATTCAATATTTTCTTTTGTCAAGTCTTGCTCGTATTAATATAGATGAACAAAATAGAAATTTAGAATATATATGTGATTTTTTTCAATTGAATGAAAATTTCCATGATCAAGTAAAAAAGTTTAGATCAATTTATCACAAAAATGTATCACTTTTTTTTAAAGTTTAAAATATTCAATCAGTATTAGACTATCATAAAATAAGCTAAAAATTGAATAAAATTAAAGAATTTAAAATATGGTTGAAAGAAATCGTCCTTGCCTATTGAAGAATTTAAATTTTAATAAATTTATTTTAGTTTATAAAAACTTATTATTTAATAAAAATTGACCAATTAATTAATAAATTGATCAGTTTTAACAACAAAAGTTATTAAACAAATCGAACAAAAAATGAGATGGTTCAAAATTTTTACGATTAAATTGGTTAAATTGGTTGAGTTTTTTAATTATTGACTTTTTTTGGTTAAGAGTCCAAGAGAAGAAGATATATACTTGTTTCGAATAAATTGTTCAATTACTAATACTTACAGTAAACTCAATGTAAACTCCATTTTTTATTTAAAATTAATGAGATACATATAAAAGAAAATGCTTAAAGCAATTGAGTTCTTTTGATTTAATGTTGATGAAAGGGGAGCCATGTTAAAACTAACGCCAAGTACTTAGGCAAGAACCTTTTTATTTGGCGAACTATAATATAGATAAAGAAACCCATATAGAGAAGTTTTTCTCGTTCTCTTTAGTCTTTTAAACATTTTCATTTATCTTTCGTGTTATACCTAGCCTTAATATTTGGATTACACAGTACTTCTCTCCTAATTATTTAGCCTAAATAGCTTCTTACTTCTTCATTTAATTACTATTTTGTAATGACTCATTATATTTATTCTTGTATTTATCTTTTTTATAGTTTATATATTTATTTACTTATTTTATCTTCTATTGTTAATCGTTACCATTTTTTATATGCATTGTTTTATGTATTGCATTACATATTTTTCATTTTTATTTATATTTATTTATCTATATTTTATACTATCATTAGTTTGCATTACAGATAGATCAGAACTAGTCTTTCTATTAAATAGGAGTAAGGTTGCAGACTAGTGGTTCTCTTCTTACGACAAGTTTAAACCTATGAACATACTTTGGAGAGCAAGAAGGTCGTCTTTTCTGTTAAACTTCCAAATTTTAATGGTTATTTTGGAGTTCAACTATATTTCCTTGAAACTAGAATTCCAGAGAGTTCTAGCAATATACAGTTTTACCCTAAATACGAGAGAAGGTATTTCCAATTATAGCATGAATAATCGAAAACTTATAATTACAGCCATATGAGGGACTAAAATGAGTAGTTGAATCTATTTTACAAGCTGGAATTTTTTTTATCCCATAATTACTGGTTCTCAATGCTGTTTTGGTGAACAGGTTTAGACTCTTTCAACGAAGCATGGAAGTTAAGAGATTGTTCTGAACGAACAATGACTCAAAAGGAATTCAGTTCTTGAGATTACAAGTACTTGGATATCGATATCTGACCAAACTGATTAGTTACAGGACATATGTTCTAGCTAAACAACGTATCATCTGCTAAAAATGGACATGAACATCGGCTAGGAGTTTAACAAATCTTAATCCAACTTGTTTCTGGTTCTTGCAACTGTCATGGATCTTTCAAATTCTCAGCCCTCCCAAGCATTTTCCATTGCAGCACTTCGCTTCTGTTCTTTCTTTGTCCATTGCTTCTGTTCTTTTGCTCTCCTTCTGTCGTAAGAGTTAAAATCATGGGCTGTGGAGGATCTAAGCATGAGTCTGCAAGTAAGCAACTGATGGTACATGCAAAGGTCAAACCTCTTCTACACCGTAGGTTGGAGGATGTCAGGAGACTTAGGAACACAAACTCTTCAAAGGACAACAAAACCCTTTCGAGAAAAGAACTTCTCAAAGACGGTGGTTCTGATGACACCTCTTCTGCATCTGATTGCCCTCTTGAAGATGATAGCAAGAGTGTAAGCTCCGGAGAGAGTAATAAGCTGAGGAAGGTGGCACCTGTGGTGGACTTCTCCGATGAGCAAGCGATTAAAGACATTGAGGTGGACACAATCGTCGAATCAACATTGCCAGTGCATCAGAAGGTGGCCGAAAAGGGGCAGTTTCAGGATGAGGCCGAACCTGCAATAACACTGAAACCAGAAGGAAAGACTGAGAAATTATGCAGAGAGAATCGCGTTGAGCTTGAAGACAGCAAGGAAGGTGACGGGGTGGTGAAAGTAATAACAGAGGTGGATGTAATAGAAACTACAGATCAAGATGGAGATGGTATAGAAAAGAGCAGCGATGAGGAAGAAGATGGACGCCATATTAGTTTGCGAAGTGCTCGTGACTGTCCAGGATCTCCAAGCTTCAAAGTATATTTCTTAGAATCATTAGATCGTGATGTGGATGTGTATGGGGAAGGTAGATTATCTATCTTCAGAACTCCGATCACATGTAGACAAAGCTTATTCATGCAATAACAGCAATTTTTCTGTGCATTCTTTAAGTTTCTGACCACGATCAATGATTGCTCTTTGCAGAGAGGGATGATCACACAGAAAAAATGTCACAAAAAAATGAGGAACTCGGCAGCAGAACTGTGAAATCAGTAATCCCTGATGAGGTATATAGATTTTTATCGATTTTTCCTTCCTGATTATGACATGAAATACTTGGTACGAACTCAGATAAGGCCTTGTCCGCATACTTAGTTTGTTCCTCTGACTGCAGAACTCGGTGACCAAGAAAGTTAAGAAAGGCAAGAAAGGAGGCAAATTCAGGAAGGTTATGCAAGTGTCCAAGGGTACAGAAGCTGTAAAGAGTCTGCTGAACGTTAATATCAGGTCCAAGTGTTCCCAAAGAGAAGAAAAACAGCAGCACAACAAACAGGTTACAAGGTTGTTCAGACATGTAAAGACAACAAGTTTAAGATCGATGTAGCAGTGAACCAGCCTGTGTTTTATGATTTCTTGGCTAGAAACGAAGTTCCTGTTCCATGTACATCGTCTTCCTCTAGCAACATCACAGACTTGTACTCATCGTGTTACGAGAATGAATATGAAGAAAATAATACTACCTAAGATTAAATAGTAATAATAACTGTTAGGATATACGTTTGGCATTATTTATTAATTAGACATATAAGATATTAATTAGATGATGGTAACTAAATAATAATCCTTGTTTGACTTAAATTCAAAAGGCTAATCTGGATAATGTATTAGATGTTATAGAATTCTATCTTGAATAAATGTGTTTCTTAAGAAGATATGGGGTGGATTATGTTGAGGTATGGAGGTATGGCTGAAGGGGGTTGTTAAATTGTCAATTTGGTACTAATTTTAAGATAAATTTCTTTAATGTATTGAAATTATTGTTCGAAGTTGATAGATTTATTTTTAAATTGTTCTCAGGTGATTTTCAACAAATGAAAGATGAAATTCGACCAAAAAGATGGAAATAAAAGTAAGATAAATCGAATTTCGAGCTAGTAGAAAAAAATTGTTGACTAAGCATGGGCACGTATAAGGAAAAGAACTTATTTGCATAATCTGAATTTTAAATAAGATTTGATCCATTCAAGATCTTTATGATTTTGAAATTCAAATGTCGCCTTATTGATAATGATGGGGTTTACGACCTGAAGATCTGGGAGATATTGTAACATCCCACCCTCGACAGGAAGGGTAAAATAGGAAATATGGATGTTGAGTGAGAGCTTAGTAATGTAATTGCACGTTCATGCATTTTGTGACATATTTGTATTGTGAAAACTGAATTTATTGCACATGAAATTTTTGTACATGCATTCATTGATATTCCCGGTATATTTGGTTCTACCTGTGAATGGGTTAAGAATTGCGGGTTATTGATTTTAAAAATTTAGTTGAAGAGTGACATTATTGATTTTATAATTTTGGAGAATTTTAGAAATTTTTCTGAAATTTTCGAGAGTAAATCCCGGACTAGGAAAAATGCCGAGGGGCAGACCAACTGATAATCGGTATTAGAATTTAATGCCTATGGAATTGAATCTTGGCCATATGGTTATAGGAATAATTGACAAGTGTTATTTATGGGAAATTGGGCTTGAGATGGATTAGATTAGAAGGAATTGCTTGAAGCTTGACATTTGTCCTAACACATGGCAACTTAAAAGCCATGTCTTTAAAGTATTAATTGATTAAGTTTTGAAGATATTTTGCTCTCTCTCACGACACTCTTCTTTTAATAGCTATTGAGGTTTTGATTTGGGGATCTTCTTCTCTCCTTCGTAGCTCTCTCTTCCTCTTCTTCATGGATTGTGATCTCCTCCAAC
>JAOSBN010000007.1:30558357-30581851 GCA_027563595.1 Erythroxylum suave
TTAATAGCTCGAAAAATAGTAACGAAAATAAATATAGGCAAAATAAAATGGGACAGAACACAAAGATTTACGTGGTTCAGTCAATGTGACCTACGCTCACAACCGAAGGGTAAGCAATTTTACTAATATGTGTAGAATGTATACAAGTACAAAGGCTGGAGCAAAAGGCTTTCAAAACTCATAAGTATACAGAAAATAATTGAAGAGAAGATGAGAGGATTTTATGAAGGAGTGGTGTGTTTAGAACTTCTGTAATCTTCTCCTTTAATAGGGAAAAAATCCCGAGCTTCCATCAATTTCGCCACCACTCTTCAGTAAATGTCAAACAAAATCTTCAACAAATGCTACGTGCCAAGCATGCTTGAAAAACTTTGGACAAATCTTGAAAGGTGCATCTATTTTGACTTAGAGGAGGCCAAAAAAACATGCAACCAATAGCCACCCAATTTTGACATATTGGAGGGGCCAAGGCATGCACATGCAACAGAGCTAACACGCAACACCACTAAGCTGCTATTGTCCTTGCTCCAACGACCAACGTTGGAGTTGAAAAGTTTGCTTAGCCTAAAATATATCTTTTTGGGTGAGAAAGACACGTTACCGATTATAATTTCTAATAAACTTACTCTTTTATAGGAACAACAATTGTTCAAGTGTTAAAGAAGCACAAGAAAGCTCTTGGTTAGATAGTGGCAGATTTGAAGGGTATTAGTCCCACCATTTGCATGCATCGAATGCTAATGGAAGATGAAGCTAAAGAGGTGAGGCAACCCCAACGTCGGTTAAACCCACCCATAATGGAAGTAGTGAAAAATGAAATTCTAAAGCTCCTTGACGCTGGAATCATCTATCCAACTTCGAATAGCAACTGGGTAAGTCCGATCTAGGTAGTTCTAAAGAAAACCGAGGTAACTGTGATAGAAAATAGTGATGGTGAGTTAATACCTACCCGTGTTCAAAATAGATGGCGAGTTCACATAGATTATAGGAAGCTAAATTCGTTTACTAGAAAATATCATTTTCACTTCCGTTTATTGGTCAAATGCTTGAAAGACTTGTAGGTAAATCTCACTACTGCTGTTTAGATGGTTATTCAGAGCACCACTAGATTTTGGTTGCACCTAAGGACCCGGAGAAAACAACCTTCATATGTCCATTCGGCATCTTTGTTTATCGAAGAATGTCATTTGGATTGTGTAATGCACTTGTGATATTTCAAAGGTGTATGGTAAGTGTTTTCTCCAACCTTGTGGAAAATTATATGGATGATTTCACGATTTATAGAGAGTCTTTTGAAACATGCATTATCAACCTTGAAAAAGTGCTTAAACGTTGCATTGAGACTAATTTAGTTTTAAATTATGAAAAATGTCATTTCATAGTTGATCAAGGCATAATTTTAGGTCATGCTGTTTCTTCTAAAGGAATTGAAGTTGATAAGGCTACAATAGATGTTATTCACTCTTTAACTTACCTCGTGACTGCGCGGGAAGTTCACTCTTTTCTTGGTCATGTAGGATTCTATCGGCGATTTATCAAAGATTTTTCAAAGATTGCACAACCCATGTGTAGACTCCTCTAAAAAGACATGAAGTTTGATTTTCATGAGCCATACAAGATTGCATTCGATGAACTCAAAGAATGACTCAGTACAACTTCGATTATTTAACCAATGAAATGGGATATTCCATTCGAACTAATGTGTGATGCTTCAGATTATGTAGTTGGATTAGTATTGGGACAAAAAGTAGACAAGGTACCTCATGTCATCTTTACGCTTACATGACACTTAATGATGCTCAAAAAATTTATTCCACGACAGAGAAATAATTTTTGGCTGTAGTTTTTGAGTTGGAAAAGTTTTGATCCTACTTATGGGGCATGAAGGTGATCATTTATTCAGACCATACAGCTCTAAAATACTTGGTGAATAAAAAAGAAGCAAAGTTGAGATTGATTCTTTGGATTTTACTTCTTCAAGAATTCGATTTAGAGATACGCGACAAAAAAGGAGCTGAAAATTTGGTGGCCAATCACCTTAGCAGAATCATTCCAACCAATGCATTAGATGTTATCCAAGACGAATTTCTAGATGAAAGTCTCTTCACGATTCAGCAGGTAATTCCATGGTGTGCTGACATAGTTAATTTCTTAGTAACTAATTCCTTACCTTATGATTTATCTAAAGCTGAAAAAGATACAATTAAGTGAGAGGCTAAATATTACTTTTGGGATGAACCTCATCTTTGAAAATTTTGTGTTAATCAAATTGTTAGAAGATGTGTTACAGATGATGAAATTCCTTAAATATTAAATTTTTGTCATTCATCTGTGTGTGGAGGGCACTTTGGTCGCAAAAGAACAACTCGAAAATTCTTAAATGTGGATTATTTTGGCCTAAGCTATTTTTTGATTCATACATGTTTTGCAAGTCTTGTGATCGTTGTCAAAGAACAGGTAGCTTGGGATCGAGAGATCATATGCCATTACTAACATCCTTATATGTGATATTTTGATGTCTGGGGAATAGACTTTATGGGTCATTTTCCCTCTTCCTTTGGTAAGAATTACATTTTGCTTGCTATGGATTATGTTTCGAAATGGATTGAAGCTAAGGCTACTTTGTCTAACAATGCTAAAACTGTTATAGATTTTGTTAAATTTAACATTTTTGTCAAGTTTGAAATGCCTCACGCTATCATTAGTGATCAAAGGACTCATTTTTGCAACAAAATTTTTTAGGCTTTGATGAAAAGATGTGGTGTCACACACTGGATTTCTACGACCTATCATTCGCAGACAAGTTGGCAAGTCGAGGTCTCCGATCGGGAAATTAAATCAAACTTGGAAAAAGTGTTGAATCTGAATAAAAAGAATTGAAGTCTATGATTGGATGATGCCTTGTGGGCATACCAGATTGCTTACAAAACTCCAGTAGGAATGTTGCCATATAGGTTAGTTTTCGGTAGACCTTGTCATTTACCTTTTGGAGATAGAACATACAGCTTATTGGGAGAAGTTGAATATGGACCAGGTAAGGTTAGTAACAATAGGAAATTGCAATTGCAAGAGTTAGAAGAGTTCCGTAATGAAGCGCATGAAAATGCCAAAATTTATGAGGAAAAAACTAAAGCTTTTCATGATAAAATTCTTTCTCGGAAACAATTTCCGATAGGACACAAAATTCTTCTTTATCATTCAAAGCTTAAGTTATTTCTAGGAAAATTACGATCTCGTTGGATTGGACCATTTATTGTTACTAACTTTTTTTTATGGCGCGATAGAAATTCAAAGTTTAGATACGTCCAAGGTGTTTAAAGTTAATGGACACCATTTGAAGCCATATTATGAACACTTTATAGTCGAGCATGTGGAAGAGATAGAGTTGGTAACCCCAACCTATCTCTAATCAGGTAAGTCGAAGCGCATGTCTGGCTAGTGAATTTAAAGAAGCACATTTAGGGGCAACCCAAAAATATCAAGTGCCATTTTCAGTCTTATTTATTTTTAGTAGTTATCATTTTTATTTTGTTCAAGTTGCTTTATTTTAGTTGCTAATTCAATTTAGTTCGTATTGTCAATTATTCTTTTCATTTATGCAATTTTGTATGTTTATTTATTTTTTTAAAATGAAAAAAATTTATTCTGGCACCATCATCATTTAGTTTTCCGCCCCCCACAATACACTTCCCCCTTTTTCATGAATTGCTCCTTCCATTATTACTCATCTTGCAACTTCTTAAATACCCATACAAAACCTATTGTATTCTTCTCTTCTCGCGAAATCCCACACCTATTACATTCTCTTTACTGTAACTTCACCTAGCCTTATTTACCGCAATTCCTCCATTACCAAAGCAATCTTTTGTCTTTTTATGTTCTTTCTTTCAACCTAAATATGTGTTTTCATCAAGATTGCCATAATGCCAAGAAAGAAGAGTAATTCAAGAAGGGTAGCATCTTCCATTACAAATATGGCAACAACCCACTCCTAATTGAACACGATAACTCCATCAATGTTGGCTACCACAACATAACCAACAGAACCTGTGACATCCGAACCAACACCAGGACCATCCACAAGAAATCGAACAAGGAAGGGGAAGCAAGTTGAACATCGTAGCAAATGGAACTCAAGCAGTGGAGGATACACTTCATTTATACTTCCAAGAGACGATGAAAAATTTCAGAAACTCAGTGAACAAAAAATGCACCCCTGTAAGTATGTTCTTCGCGATACTCTTCAAGCTTTAGAAATTCATAATTCTTTTGAACAGATGTTGGGACCAATATGCTGGAGTATGTTTGCTAGAATTAATTGTCCTGCATTTATTGAGTTAACCAGAGAATTTTACAATACCTTTTAGTTTAATTCCTATGAAGAATTTGACTTGTTTACTGAAGGGATTGTTGAATTTAGGCTTATGGGTAAGGAGATTGCATTATATAATGCTGAGTTTAATGTGACTATGAGTTTTAATTCTGTTGATGATGTAAAGAATAAACCATATTTAAGCTCTTGTTGTGATTATCATAGCGACTTTAATGCATTTGAATTATGGAGTCAGTGGTCTATTGACCCTCATCCGTATAGCTCTAGTACATGTAAGGGTTCATATTTAAAAAAATCCTATTTTTAAAGTAATTCATAGACTCTTAGGGGTCATTTGGTTCTACTTCTGTTTTTCTGTTGTAGTTTTCAGTTTTCGTTTTTTGTTTTTTGTTTCTGTTTTTCTTTCAAATAAAAACAAAAACATGTTTTGTTGTTAATGTTAATGTAGTTATATTTTTATCATTGATAATAATTACATATTAGATAAAACTTAAAGATAAATTATTTTTAATCTCTTATATAATATTTATTTAAAAATTTTAATAAAATTATGTTATTTTAATAAAATAAATAATTTATAAAGTAAAATTTTATTTATAAATTAATATTTATTTGAAATAAATTTTAATTATTAAATCAAATTTTATTTGAATATTTATATATTTTAAATTTAATTATATTTATTAATAATTATTAAATTTTAATTATAATTTAATTATAAAAATTAAATAAAATTAAATTATTCATAATTTTATTGATAATTAATTTTAATTTATTAAATATATAATCTTGAATTAAATTATTCATAATTTTTATTAATAATTAAATAATTAAATTATATATATTTAAATGATAGTAAATTAGATTATGAAAAAAACAGAAACAAGAAACAAAATCCACTTTTGATGGTTTTCATAATTTTTGAAAACTAGAAGAAACGAAAACTAAAACCAAAAACTAAAAACTCATGCAAAGAAGTTTTTTTTTTGAATTTGAAAACAAAAACAAAAATGGAAACAAACACCCCCTTAGCGTAAAATTTTTCAGGGCGTGGGCATTCTCTGGGTATTCTTTCTAAGGTAGAATTTTATTTCTTATGATGTACGGATAGACATATTCTTATTAATTTGGGTTTTTGGTTTTTGACTCAATTTCAATATGTATTAAACAAAAAATCCAAACCATTGATATTAGGTTCTTATATCACTCAGTTGGTTGTTAATTTGGATGTATTAGACCTTGATAATACTGATATGACGATGGCTTACGCCATATAGGACCTTTGGATTTGGAATGTTTTTGCAGGATGGGCATTGTCGACATGACTCACAGAAGAATACCCTTCACCAATGTGGGACCAACTACTCCTTTCCACCTATGCCCAACCATAACAAATCAGGTTGCAACTGATGCACCGCAGAGTTACCAAACCTCCTAACCTAATTTGGACACTTACTTAGCCTCACTTGAACGTCAGATGCATAGAATGGAGCAAAATTTAATGGCATACTAGGCAGATCAAAGGTTCCAACCTCCTCACGCACCAAACCATGATTTTGAATTTCCAAAAATAAAGAAACATTCTTTTCTCTCTTCCTTTATATTTTTGCTTCTTTATTCTTATGTTATAACATTGAGGATAATGTTAGTTTAGTGTGGGGGAATTGGAATACATGTATGTGACTATGCGGTCTTGCCTTTCTTTGATTCTCCTTTGTTTAATTTTTTTTTTGGTTCTTTGCATGCTTGTGTCGTGTGTTGAGCCATGAAATTTAATCATATTAGTTTGGATGAGATTGAGGGTATGTATGAAATTAAATTGGACTATGTGAGTCTAAGGTAAACCACGCTGATTAATTGCAATAAATGGTCATATACACTTAGTCAAAGTTTAACATTTGAGTTATTAGGTCATATATGGAATTAAGGTGAATTCTTGAAATAAACCTCTTGTGAGCGAATTTGAGCCTTAATGGCATCGTCTTTATGTCATTCTATTTATTTGATATGTGATTATCTTCTAAGGTGAATTTTTTCTCTAGAACTTGCTTGGAATCGACTTGAGACCACACCTATACATGCATGCACAAAAATGATAAAGGTCATCTTTGTTTTTACCTTTTAGCTTAAAAAGCCAACCTAATTCAATATCCTTTGTCAAAATTTTGGAGCTGAATCCTTTCTCTTGAAAAACCCACAACAAGAAACTTAAACCTCTCATATCTTTACCCATCATAAATGTAAGTAGGCATTCTAACTACAAATCATGTCACACTTATTTGGAGAGATATGGAAAGTAAGAAAAGAAAAAGATGAAGAAAATTGAAGACATTTGGTTTTGAATTGTGTGTGTACTGCTGCCATAAAAAAAATGAAAAGGTATAAAAAAACAAAAGAGAAAGAGAAAAATATACAGTAGCGAAAAAAATTGAATTAATTTACCTCTGCAAAATGTTGATGACTCCTTTGAAATTGAAATTGTGTCTCCACAAGTGGTTAGGTGTTTTACTAATGTTTATGATTTTTGCCTTTTTCATTTATCAATCCTTACCTTGACCTATAGCAATACAACCTTGGAAAAGTCCTTATGATTTGTACATGTTTGTATTTCGAGTGTTGAAGAGTTGGTAAAAAAACAAGCATATGGTAGAATATTTGCATTAGAATATTTTGAGCGAAACACTTTAGCCTTTAACACTTGAGTGTAAAGAGAGAAATCTGTAAAAAGAATTTTCTTTGGTTTCATACTTACCTTTGAACAAGAATGTTTTAATTTGAGTTTGTTTATTTGTATCGGTGAAAAGTGATTATTATGTGTAAGTCAACCTAAGTCTTGTTGGCTCAAGTTTAGTGGATTGTGTGCATTTAATCTTATGAAGGACGAATTGATAAAGTGTTGTGGTTTAGCATATTTGCTCGAGGGCGAGCAAATATTTGGTGTGGGGGAATTTGTTAGGTTGTCAATTTTATACTAATTTTAGGATAAATTTCTTTAATGTGTTGAAATTATTGTTCAAAGTTGTTATTCTCAGGTGATTTTCAACACATGAAAAATGAAATTGGACCAAAAAGATGGAAATAAAAGAAAGACAAATCGAATTTCTAATTAGCAGAAATAATGGTTGACTAAGCTTGGGCACGTATAAGGAAAAGCATTTATTTGCAGAATCCGAATTTTAAATCAGATTTGATCCATTCAATATCTTTATGATTTTGAATTTCAAATGTTGCCTTATTAATGGGGATTTATGAACTGAAGATATGGGAGATATATCTGTGGAAGATCATAACAAGATAAAGAATGGAGGAGATCAAAAAGCTTAAAAGATGTGTACTATTCACGCAAAAGGGGGTTGCTGGTTTTCGTGTTTTTTTGTAGATAGTTTTTTGTCATATTTTTCTTGTTTTAGGCTAGAATTTTCGTATTTTTCATAAAGGACTAGAGATGGAGACTTTATCTTTTGTTATTATTCTATTTGCTCTTACTTTTGTTATGAATAGCTAAACTTTTTTTCTTGGTTAAAGGGAACCTCATTATCATCTAGTATGGTGAGATTCTAAATAAAGTTTCTTTCATTAATGAATATTAAGTGTCTTCTGAATTGTTTTTCATGATTGAATTGATGGATTTCTAGGGTGCGCAACTAGGAATTAATTTGTTTAATTTATGGCTAAATTGGTAAGATATGACGTTCAGTCTTGCTAAGCACAAGTAGTAATTAGGGTTGCCATCTTTATGTTAGAGTTGGAAATTCTAAAAAGATGCTTAACTAGATTAAATGCATGTGTACGTGTGTTGTCTTGTTCATTAGTTTCTTAGTTTTTAAAGCCATTAATCAATTAAACTTAAGGTCGTATCTAAGTTGTTGACTAATAAAAATGTTTAGAATACATGTTTCTATTCATTTATTCTTAAGAGAAAACACCCCCCAATGAATGTTTGTTGATGGATTGAGTTTTATATCAAGGATCCATATTAGTTTGATAACGTCGGTGACCCGAAACTAAGGTTTGTTTACTGAATTATCATATTTGAATATTTTTTATATTTTTAATTTCATCCATTTCAATTTCTTTTAATTTACACTAAATCAAACCCTCCTCTCCCCAATTTTGTTTTCAACTCGTATAACATTTCCTGTTAAAATTTCTCCTGAGAACGACCTCAACTCTTTACTAACTACATTTTTATTGCTAGAGTTCGTATTAATTAGTTGCTAGCAACAGCAATACCAGCGGTATTGTTGAATTTCTATGTCAGGTGTTAATAGATTTTCGAGATAAGGATTAAAAACATTGGTTTTACGTAATAGGAGTATGGGTCTTCATTGTGAGAGTCGTATACATCTCCATCATAGAAAAAGTGAATCAAGTGCGTGGGTGATTTTTTATGGCTGGAAAAAGATTAACATGAGTGACTTGGTGATTACTTTTGTTCTCTTTTTTTGTTCAAGGGTATGCATATCGTGTATGTTTGGATGAGGGGCTTATGTAAATCTGTGGGGGGATTTTGCATCGAAGGTGTTGAGTGTGTGAATTGCAATTTTTGAAAAACACAGATTAAGGTGCACTTGTTCTTTTTGGTTGGATATACACAGTGGTGGTTTAATTGTTTGTTAAATAAAGATTTTTTCTTCTTGACTTATGCATGAAAGACATATAGGGTTCTCTTGATTGTTGTGTGGATGACGTAATCGATGGTGTGTGGTTCTCTATTGGGTTTTTACACAATCTGAGCAGCGTATGTATGTTGCACTTTTCATGATTGTGCATGGTTAGTGGGTTTGTGAGTGCAACTGTAATTTTCTTTTGGGAATTGCGAGAATCAACTGGTTATATTTATGCTGGAATTTTTATGGATCACGTCACCTGGGTTGAATGGTCTTATGTTGCGTTTTCTTTGATATGCTGTCGTTGATTGGGTATTCTTGTAGCTGTGATTTTTGTATAAGTTTTTGTGACTTGATTATGAGTTCTGCGTGAATCAGCACATTGTTGTTGCGACGACTTCCAGATTTATTTCGGTAAAAACGAACTTTTCAGGAAGTTGTTCTTCTCTTTTATCTCAAGTATATTGTTGTTCTTTTCTTAATTGATTAATCACTTGAGTTATTTTTATATTAATTGTCTTTCACTAAGAGTAGTAGAGAAAATCCTCTGACTAGGTTAACATGAGTCGGTCGTGTTATCGAGAGTGAAAATCTTTCACGGGAAGTAAGGTTGAGAGATAGTGTCAAAGGTTGAGTCTTGTCAGCTCAATAATGCCTTGGGTAATTCTATTTTACTTTGGTGAAAGTATTAATTTAAGTGAGGGCCCCACAGATATAGGCAAGGAGTGCCAAACTGTGTTACCAAATTTTTGGTGCCATTTGTTATTTCGCTTTTGATTGATTTTATTTTTATTTGTGCTAGAGATGATCATGTAAAATTAGAAAGTTTGCGAAACTATTAACCTCCCATGGTTTCTCAATTGGCATCAGAGCAAGTCACCGAATCAAAACCTGATACATCAAGTTGGTGCAAATCCAAGTTTCGCAATTATAGCCATAAAAGAAGGAGCATCAATTATCAGGCCACCACTGTTGGACGATTCCAATTATCCAGTATGGAAATCACGGATGAGGGTCTTTATTTAGGCATAGGGAACAAGAGCATAGCATCTGATGATTACCGACGATAAGGGAAAGACAGTTCTAAAAGATCCATCTGAATGGACAAGAGCCGAAGATGAGAGGGCACTTAGAAACTTATAAGCAATGCACGCAATTTTCGGTGTTGTTGATGAAGTAAACTTCTTAATGATATCGGCCTGTGAGTCGGCTAAAAAAGCGTGAGATATTTTGCAAACTATTCATGAAGGATCCAAATCTGTGATAACGTCAAAACTAAAAATGTTAGTTATGAGGTTTGAAGAGATGAAGATGGTGAAAATGAGACTATTGGGGACTTTCATGAAAGATTGTGTGATATAGCGAATCAGGCATATCAACTCAGGAAGAAATATTCTAATATGAAACTAGACAAGAAGACATTAAGATCATTACCTCCGAGGTTCATTCCAAAAATTGCAACAATCAAGGAAACTCATGACATCAATGAGTTAATTGGAATTCTAACTAATTTTAAGATGAATTTGTTAAGGGAAAAACAAGAAAGGAGCAAAGGATTGGCACAAACTGAAACTGGAAAAGGTATGAATGATGTAGAAGATGAATCCGACGAGAATGAGTATATGAAGCTATTAACACGAGAGTTCGGTAAATGACTGAAGAGAGTAAAAAAGGTTAGATCCGAGATTAGGCAAAACGGCGGGAGCTCATTGAACGACAACTTTAAACAAGAAGCCAAAACTTAAAAAGGAGAAAGAAAAGTGAAGAGAATTTAATGCCATGAGTGTCAAGACTTTGGACATGTTCAAGCTAGGTGTGCTAACATCTTGAAGAAGAAAAAAGGAAAATCCTATACGAGCACTTGGAGTGAGAATGAATCCGAGAGTGAATATGGTGGTGAAGTAGAAATCTCTAATTGAGCTACATTAGTTGCTTTATATAGCAAAAGTCTAATTACTTGCTTAATAGCAACTGAGAAGGAAGTAACTGAAGACGAAAAAAGGGGAAATTTTCCAGAAAAGCGCAAACAACTTAGCTCAAGACCTAATATCTAATTATGAAAGTGATGAAAGTGGCCTAGATGATAGAAAGGAGAATACTTATGAGGCTTACAAAGCTATGTATGAAAAATGGGTGAAAACATTTAAAAAGAATGAAAGATTGAAGGAAGAAAATATATTCATAGAGAACACCATCCAAGGATTGGAAAAGAAATTGAAGTTGGCATTAGATCAGCTTGATGAAGCTAGAATGATATTAGTAGGTACCGAAAAGGGATTGAGAATGTTGAATGGAGAAACAGAAAAATTAGACAATTTAATGAAAATCGGTAAGATTAAAAGGGATCTTCAAGGAATTGGCTATAAGGGTGAATGTTCCAAAGTGAATGATGAGAAAGATGACATATCTAGATCTGTCCAAGAAGAAACTTCAAGGAAGAATCGAAGGTTTATACCCACATGTCATTTTTGTACATGTCATTTTTGTAGAGTTATCGAGCACATAAGGCCGAGATGCTGCAAGATGTTACAAATTATATTTCAAAAGGGTCAAAACGGAAAATCTAAACACTCTCCATTAAATTTCTAACAGCAACCCATGTTATGGAAGTACTCTTGGGTTAGAAAGGTGAATTATACATGTAAAGATGTAGCGAAGGAAAAACAAGAAAGTGTCCGTATTCACAGTTAGTTACTGCTTTTGAAGAAACTGTCCAGACTGGGGATAAATCAGTTACTTCAAATAAAGAAATCAATCAGACAATTGATGACCGAGATAATGTGGCGGGTAATAATCCAAGTTTGAATTTCTTTAAGAGATACAGAGACTGTGTACTTTACATTTTCGAAGTATTTTTTGTTGTTTTAAAAAAAAACAAAACGTAAAAAAAATGTCTTCTTTAGTTCTTCTTTAGTTTTTATGTTGTCATTGTCATCTCATCTTTTTAGTAGTTTGCAATGTGATTTCTATTTAGCTCCACCAAAGACTTTTCAGCTCTCTCATCAGTATAGGCCTGTCTCTTGGGTATCTCTGCCTCTCTTTCGAGCATATCTCTCGGTATTTTAAATGATGGTAAATTGTCATCTTGGAGTGCTTATGATTCTTTCGCTACACCTATGGTTGATTCTTATGATTCTTCACTTTGACACTGTTGTCCCAAGGGGGAGTTATTAGAATATTTATAGTGACTATTCCATTCAGAGGGAGATTTCAAAGTATATGTGTGACTATTCGTCTTGCTTTTTGGCATCTTTTGTCCCAAGGAGGAGAAATTTTTATGATTGGATTATTGTTTCTATGGATGTTCTTTGGAACTTAATGTTGGATTGAGGGAGATTTCATATGAATTGTGAATTTGATACTTATATGTCCAATTATGCTATTTAGGGGGAGTTTCATATTTGTGACAAACAATGCCAAAAAGAGGGCAATTGCTAGGATACATGTTATATATCTAAGTAATATATCTGAGTAATTTTTTTTGGCGTTCTTTATTAATTGGACATATAAGATATTAATTGGATGATGGTAACTAAATAATAATCCTTTTTTGACTTGGATTCAAAAAGCTATTTTGGATAATGTTCTAGATGTTATAGAATCCTATCTTGAATAGATGTGTATCTTGAGAAGATGCGTAGTGGATTACATTGAGGTATGACTGAAGGGGGTATTGTTGAATTTCTATGTCAGGTGTTAATAGATTTTTGGGATAAGGATTAGAAACATTGGTTTTACGTAATAGGAGTATGGGTCTTCACTGTGAGAGTCGTATATGTCTCCATCATGGAAAAAGTGAATCAAGTGCGTGGGTGATTTTTATTAGCTGGAAAAAGATTAACATAAGTGACTTGGTGATTACTTTTGTTCTCTGTTTTTGTTCAAGGGTGTGCGTATCATGTATGTCTAGATGAGGGGTTGATGTGAATCTGTGGGGGGTTTTTGCAACAAAGGTGTTTAGTGCATGACTTGCAATTTTTTAAAGCCACAACTGAGGGTGTACTTGTTCTTTTTGATTGGATATACAGTGGTGGTTTAATTGTTTGTTGAATAAAGGCTTGTTCTTATTGACTTATGCGTGGGAGACATATGAGGCTCTCTTGATTTTTGTGTGGATGACGTAACCTATGGTATGTGATTCTCTATTGGGCTTTCACGCAATCCAAGATGCGTATGTATGCTGCACTTTTCATGATTGTGTGTGGTTAATGGGTTTGTGAGTGCAGCTATAATTTTCTTTTGGGAATTGTGAGAATTAGTTGGTTATCTTTGTGCTGAAATTTTTATGGATCACGTCACCTAGGTTGAATAGTTTTGTGTTGCGTTTTCTTTGATGTGTTATCGTTGATTGGGTATTCTTACAGCAGTGATTTCTGCAGAAGTTTTCATGATTTGATTATGAGTTCTTCGTGAATCAGCTCATTGTTATTGCGATGACTTCTAGATTTATTTCAGTAGAGCTGAACTTTTCAGGAAGTTGTTCTTCTCTTTTATCTCAATTGTATTGTTGTTCTTTTCTTAGTTGATTAATCATTTGAGTTATTTTTATTAATTGTCTTTTATTAAGAGTAATAGAGAAAATCCTCTGACGAGGTTAACAGTCGGTCGTGTTATCGGGAGTGAAAATATGTCACGAGAAGTGAGGTTGGGAGATAGTATCAAGGGTGAAGTGGTGTCGGTTTAGCAAAGCCTTAGGTAAATCTATTGTACTTAGTAAAAGTATTAATCTGGGTGAGGATCCCGCAGACGTAAAGAAGGAGTGTCAAACTGTGTTACCAAATTTTTGGTGTCATTTATTATTTAGCTTTTAATTGATTTTTTTTTTATTTGTGTCAAAGATGATCCCGTAAAATTAGAAAATTTGTGAAATTATTAACCTACTAAGGTTTCTCACTAACATTACTTATACATCCCCTTGGAGAGATTTTCTGTGAAGAAAAATGATATGTTTGAGAAAACAAACATTTCCCGTGAGGAAAAGATAGTTTTATTGATGTGGGCAACAACTTCTTTTTTGGTGTTTGCAGTATGTTTTCAACAATTTATTTAATTTCAAGGTTTTATTTAATGCTGATTTTGCTTTTATAAAATCTAACTATCAATTTCTAAAAATAATTTGTCAAATTTAATTTAGGATATAATTAAATTTAGATATCTAACTTTAAATTTAACTATTTGAATAAAAATATTTCACGATTAAATTAATTTAGTATTTATTGTAGCAGTAAAATAATTTTATAAGCTATTTTTTCAATAATAATCACTAATAGCTACTAAAAAATGGTAATGCGTTTCAAAAAATCGAATTTAAAAGTAAGGCTCCTTTTAAAGAAGAGTGACTTTGGTTGGTTTTGTTCAACTTTACTAGCCAAAGTAATAACAAGAAGGTGTCACAAATCAGTTTGGATCTTTGTTTAAAATAAATATGTTTAACCTCACCGATGCCTAAAATAATATCGTTTTGGATATTGGATAAGATTTAAGAGACTATTCAACTTTGTCTAATGTCTAAAATAACATAATTTTAAACATTGGACAGAATTATTTTGAACAAAAGAGTTGAAATTGTCACAAAGCATAAATCATGTTCCTTCATCCTTATAATCTTTCATTCAATATTTTCTTTTATCAAGTCTTGTTCATATTAATATAGATGAATAAAATACAAATTTAGAACATATGTGATTTTTTCAACTGAATACAAATTTTCATCAACTAAAAAAGTTTAGATCAATTTATGACAAAAATGTATCACTTTTTTTTTAGTTTAAAAGGTTCAATTGGTACTAGACTGTCATAAAATGAGCTAATAATTGAATAAAATTAAAGAATTTAAAATATGATTGAAGTAATTGTCCTTACCCATTGAAGAATTAAAAGTTTAATTAACAATTCTCTTTTATGGACCAATAAATTAATACAATAATGTTATTTTATTGCAATTATTTTATTGGTCCGCAAGAGAGAATTGTTAGCAAAATAATTATCAAGAATAATATGATTATGTGAAAACTTACTGAAGATATGACCTACAATAAAAAATTTTGGCGTACTATGATACGGATAAACAATCTCATATAGAGAGACTTTCTCGTTCTATTTAGTCTTTTAAACATTGTCATTTGTCTTTTGTGTTATAGTTAGTCTTAATATTTGGATTACGAGTTATTTAGCCTTAGTAGTTTCTTACTTCTTCGTTTAATTACTTTCTTGTAATGACTCGTTATATGTATTCTTGTACTTGTCTTTTTTTATAGTTTGTTTATTTATTTACTTATCTTCTATTGTTAATCTTTACCATGTTTTATATGTATTGTTTTATGTATTTCATTTCATATTTTATATTTTTATTTATATTTATTTATTTATATTTTGTACTATGGTTAGTTTGCATTACATATAGACCTATACCAAATAAGGGTAAGGCTGTATACTACTATTTCTCCGTGAACTTCAAGTTTAAACTTATGAACATACTTTTGAGAGCAAGAAGGACATCTTTTCTGTTAAACTTCCAAATCTCAAGGGTTATGCCTATTTTGGAGTTCAACAATATTTCCTTGAAACTTGAAATCCAGAGAGGTACAATAATAGTTTTACCCTCAATAGGGGAGAAGGTATTTCCAATTATAGGATGTATAATCGAAAATTTTTAATTACAGCCGTTTGAGGGACTAAAATGAGTAGTTAAATATATTTTACAAGCTGGAATTTTTTTATCCCATAATTCCTGGTTTTCAATGCTGTTTTGGTGAACATGTTTTAGACTCTTTCAACGAAGCATGGAAGTTAAGACATTGTTCAGAACGAACAATGACTCAAAAGGAATTCAGTTCTTGAGATTACAAGTACTTGGATATCGATATGTGACCGAACTGATTAGTTACACGGCATATGTTCTAGCTAAACAACATATCATCTGCTAAAAATGGACATGAACATCTGCTAGAAGTTAACAATCTCAATCCAACTTGTTTCTGGTTCTTGCAACTGTCATGGATCTTCTCCTTTCAAATTCTCAGCCCTCTCAAGCATTTTCCATCGCAGCACTTCGCTTCTGTTCTTTCTTTGTCCATTGCTTCTCTTCTCTTGCTATCCTTCTTTTGTAAGACTTAAAATCATGGGTTGTGGAGGATCTAAGCATGAGTCTGCAAGCAATCAACTGATGGTACATGCAAAGGTCAAACCTCTTCTACACCGTAGGTTGGAGGATATCAGGAGACGTAGGAACACAAATTCTTCAAAGGACAACCAAACCCTTTCGAGAAAAGAACTTCTCAAAGACGGTGGTTCTGATGACACCTCCTCTGCATCTGATTGCCCTCTTGAAGATGATAGCAAGAGCGTAAGCTCTGGAGAGAGTAATAACCTGAGGAAGGTGGCACCTGCGGCGGACTTCTCCGATGAGACAGCGATTCAAGACATTGAGGTGGACACATTCGTCGAATCACCATTGCCAATGCATCAGAAGGTGGCCGAAAAAGGGCAGTTTCACGATGAGACCAAACCTGCAATAACACTGAAACCAGAAGGAAAGACAGAGAAATTATGCAGAGAGAATCGCGTTGAACTTGACGGGGAGATGAAAGTAATAACAGAGGCGGATGTAATAGAAACTACAGATCAAGATGGAGATGGCACGGGGAGCAGCAGCGATGAGGAAGAAGATGGACGCCATATTAGCTTGCGAAGTGCTCGTGACTGTCCGGGATCTCCAAGCTTCAGAGTATATTTCGTAGAATCATTAGATCGTACAAAGGACGACGTGGATGTGGACGTGGATGGGGAAGGTAAATTATCTATCTTCAGAATTCCGATCACATGTAAACAAAGCTTCTTCATGCAATAACGATAATTTTCTATACATTATTTTAAGTTTCTGACCACAACCAATGGCTGCTCTTTGCAGAGAGTGATGATCACACAGAAAAAATGTCACAAAAAAATGAGGAACTCGGTAGCAGAACTGTGAAATCAGTAATCCCTGATAAGGTATATAGATATCTTATCGATTTTTCCTTCATGATTATGACATGAAATACTTGGTACGAACTCAGATAAGGCCTTGTCCTCATCCTTTCTTTGTTCTTCTGACTGCAGAACTCGGTGACCAAGAAAGTTAAGAAAGGCAAGAAAGGACGCAAATTCAGGAAGGTTATGCAAGTGTCCAAGGGTACAGGAGCTGTAAAGAGTCTGCTGAACGTTAATATCAGGTCCTGCTACAATCCAGTTCGCTCTGGCCAAGACAAAGACCGTCTTCTCTCAGATAAAACAGTGGCTTGATTATACTAGGAACATTGATTCCAAACCACTAGGAGGACTTTCTGTTTTTTCTTAGTCACGGTTCCTTGTTTCATTCACAGTGATATGAAAGCACAATGTGTTATATGTCACTCTTTAATCATAATGGAAGCCTATATGTTTACTCTGAAGCCAGTCAGACCATGGAGTTATCAAATATTCTTATAATCTGTTCGAGATTGATTGCCAAGTACAAAGATCAAGAAAAAAGACACTAATATTCATTTGTTGCAGCTTCATACTATACAGAAATGAGAATTCATAGCATATCTAAGCAGATGGGAAAGCTGCAGTCAGTAATTCTTCGTCCTTCATGAAAACTCGTAGGTTCTTCTGTTTCAAGTTAATCAACTTGTGCATGGATTAACTTTGAAAAGCTGTAGAAGATAATTGGGATTGCTTTTTCTGATCATAAACAGTAAAAACCTGATGCCCTTATTATGCACCAGACAATTTTATGAACAATGAGCAAAAGCAATTAATACAGAAAACTGAAAACCATCAGGGAAGCAAGATGGACATAGAAGCACAAAACTCAGAAAATTCGCACACTGAGTTGTTGTTTCTGCAACATCTTCCGAGACAAAGTCGTGTATCCATGTTCAGTTCAGCATCTTGAACATATCCAGCAGCATTACCGCCAGGACCTGCTCGCCTGAGGAAGAAGTTTTCAAGATCCATTGTTGGTATTTACAATTGAGACAACTCCAAAAACAGAATTGCAAGAATAATGAATAATGCTAACCTTCTGGCTTCTTCATCTCTCAATTTGAAATCAATTTCTTTGCTGGGAGGATACTTAGGCAAATCTGATGGCTCACAAGCGTAAGGTTCAGTGGCAAAGAACTGCACTCAAAAAACCAACGAATAAATGGTTCTGTAAAATCTTGCAGACATGAACCTCGATGATACAGAATAGTGTAGCAAGTAATCGTCACTTACTTCAGAATGTAGAGCTTCAATCGCCGTGCCTCGTTCATCGGGATCTATTGAAAGGAGGGTTTCTATCAAAGGCAAAGCAGAAGATGGGAAGTTCTTGAATGTTTCTGTTATACTGCGTTGGTATTTCTGTTGTGGATTAAACAGTGCTGCATTTGGCAATTTGGATTTCTCCAGATACTCCTCAGATGGAAAGCCACACAAGTTAAAAATCAGGTGCAATTGTTCAACCTAAAGCAACAAAGAGAAAAGATCTAAGAATAAGCGGAAAATAGTGACAGCAACGTGATTATAGCAATAGCAAAATCATCCTTCAGAAGTACGCAGCCTTATATCGCTTTCAAACTATACTCAATCATGTTAATAACTTTGAACTGTGTCCAGCATAAAAGCACCTGTTTAGTTATCTTTGAAACCCAACAAGCAAAGCAGAAGAGTAACTACCTCTGTATGTCCCGTTATTATTGGAAATCCAGCTAGTAGTTCCGCCATAATACACCCAACACTCCAAAGATCAACGCCAACATCGTAGCAGGTGGCTCCAAGAAGAAGTTCAGGGGGTCGATACCAGAGTGATACAACTTGGTTTGTCAAGGGAACCTTGTGCTCAGGATCATAGAAACTGGCTAATCCAAAGTCACCAATTTTGAGAACGCCGTCACTGTCAATAAGTAAATTGGCAGACTTTAGATCTCGGTGTAAAACACCTTGATTGTGGCAGTGCTCAAGCCCGGATAGCAACTGCTTCATGAAGCATTTCACCTGCCAAAGTAAAACCAGAGATTTTAAAAGTGTTTTCCTTCTAACAGAAGGTCGTGTAGAATTTAAATGCTCAAATTGACCGAACTTATCCTCATCATATTACGTTAAATTATAATGTTAAATTTGTCAATATCAGAAAACAAAACCTAAAACTCTCAAGACTAAACATTATGTAACTTCCAAAGTTGGCAATATACATACCTGAGGCTCGGTGAACTTGACTTCTTGGCGAGCTAAGAGGCCAGCGAGATCGTGTTCCATATACTGAAAAACGAAGTAGAGATAACAGGACATTCTTGAAGTGGCCAAGCCCTCGAGTTTAAGCACATTGGGATGGTCCAATCTGCTTAAAACAGCGATCTCTCTCGCCATGAATTCAACACTCTCCTCCTCTAAGTCATCAAACCATACTCTCTTTAAAGCCACTATCTTTCCGGTCAGAAGATCTCTTGCCTTGTACACATCCCCGTACGTTCCTTTCCCAATCTGAAACAAGAAACGATTAGAAACCTGTGAACGGAGATATTCTTATATATTTCAAAAAAGACCCTTTTTTTTATCACCTTTTCTAGCTTCTCGAATGAGTTAGCCTGGCGAGGAGTCCAGTCCCCAATCACGTCGCCGGCAACCTTCATCAGCCACGACGGCCACCCTTGCTGAGAACTGAAATTAAGCTCATTACAACGGCGATAGGCCAGAGCATCACCTTCCACACAAACCCCAACTTGGACCTTCCTTCCATGCTCCCGGGCAGTTTCATTCTCAACCCGGACGGCATGAACAACGTTGGTGACGTTCAGGGACTGCCCGTCTGAGCTCCGCTCGCAGTTGTTGGGTTCATCAGAGTCGCGATGGTCTCTGCCAAGAATGCAACCCATGCACGCAGTTAAGAAGGAGTCGGTTCAGATATTAAAAAATCAGGAGGCTCAAAATAGAAATAATAACTTTTGTTTTGGCTTTTGTGATACAATATGGTCTCCATAAAGGAGTCTTGTGTAGCAGTGTAACGAGGACAGGAGTCATTCTCCTCTTGTGTATTGGTGTTTTGGTTGTTTAGGATATCTTTAGTTTTGTATTAGAATTTGATTATATCTTTAATTTTGTATTAGAATTTGATTATCCTTCTACTAATAAAATTTTTGTCCTTTAATAATATAGTGGTTTTTAGTTAATGTAAAATAAATCATTTGTCTGCTATTTGTCACCTACGGCTGTAATATGTTCCAATGGTTACTATTCACGCATTAAAGCAATGCATGAGCTGAGTTCAAAACGTTGTGAAACAACTCAGTCCATATTCGACGTGGGCATTAGAGCGTTGAAAAGACCTTTTTCTAGTACGAGAGGATCGAGAAAGATACACTTTGGTGTTAATTATTTGATATATGTTTAAGAATCAACTTAATGAATTTAAGTCAATTATTTTAAAAGATAAACTTAAAAAATTTAAGAAACACTTTTATTGATATATTATAAATTAAATATCGCATAAGAGTAAAGTCGATTTACCCATTGGAATTAAAAGAAGAAGAAGATGATCGAATAGCAACAACAACGATGGCAAAAGACAAATAATATGTATTTATATACCCAATGTAATACATATGATAGACCTTATTACATATTCAGGATCAGACGTGAAAGAATTAAAAATGAAAGGAATGCGGAATACCTTATTTTAATTACATCTCTGATTCTGAAACAGATTTTAGGCACCAAACGAGATCCAATCTCTCTGAGCCTTTACAAAAAGCATTTACCAGCATATGGTCTAGGCCTTTCTATAGTTTTCTCAATACATAAGCTCTTTAAAGGGTCAGAGATTCCTTATGCTTACGATTGACATAAGCAACTGCAAGAGACCTTAACCTATATTTATAGCTTTATATCGGGCTTCCCCATCATAAGGCCGATATGGACCAAGTCCACACTAAAAGTGATACATTTTTCACCCAGGCTTCGACTCATTAATCTAGATCATTTACTGTGTCACTTTATTACCTTTATCTGAATCAAATTAAGTAACTTAACCGGTAATTAATTGAAAAACCAAAATTGCAATTAATAACTTTCCACTCTATGAGAAATTGACAAAATTGCCCTTAGGGGCAAAAATGTCTTACAATCTCCCACTTAGACAATTATTAATTACAGTTTTAATTAAGTTTAAAACGGTTTAAAAACTCGGTTAAGGTACACTACTGTGTTAGTCGTCTAAGTTTAAAAATAAAACATTTGACCAAAAAGTAATGAAAGTCCAACATTTCGTCCTACAAGGCTTTCGATACTGAAAAGTATTAGATGCATGTGTCATATGTGACACAGATTCAATACAATCACGTATACCTAATACCTCACTAACATGAATGGAAAAATAGAGTATGACAAACTACGATGATACCTGTATAATTTAATACGTATCATCTTCGTCTGTAAGTTTTGATTTCTCCAGCTTTATGCTAAACCTCATTAGAGGAATCCTGTTTTCTCTCACCAAATGCTAAGCAGTATTAGAGAAAACTTGTTTCCTCATGTTAAACAGCATTAAAAAAACCTTTATGTTCTCCTACTGAATACTAAATTGCACTAGAGAACCTTTATGAGATTAAAAATTTATATCCCCCTATGTCATATGAAACTTTAAGGATATATCCATATAAAACTGTATGTATCTAAATGACATAGACTCAAGGTCAATCTTTATACTTATGCCTAATGACTTTTAAAATGCCTAAGATCAACACAAATCTTAAGACTTGCATATGTATTATGACAATGTATAATAACATGTATTACTGAGGATAAACAATGATCATCATTAATTGATGAACTATCATATCGTCATAATACATCAATCGTACAAATTTACGTGAAGTAAACATAATGATCTCCTAACTAACAGTGCTTAAGGACTTCAGAACACCGATACTGTATACTTGTATTCCGATCAAGTGGGCAAAGTCCTTTAGTTAAAGGATTGACTTATAGTTTCTCAGCCCTTAAATGCTTCAAACCTTAATGTCATCCTTTCGTATCAACTACTTCATGGTCGAATATTTGACCTCAAATTGCTAAGACCCTGTGATATTCAATGTTGTTATTAAGCAACACAGAAGCTTGATTTTCACAATACAACTGAATGGGTCTAGCCACTGAATTAACCACAGACAACTCAGAAATTAAATTTCTGAGCTAAACCGTTTGTGAAGCAACCCCATAGTATGCACTATGCATATATGGTCGAGGAAGTTACCCATGTCTACTTGACACTCTTCCACGACATTGTACCATCTACTAACTTAAACTGTAAGCTTAAGTGAACTTTCAATCATCCAGACACATAGCTTAATTTGAATCTGAATTTCCTACGAGGTTTAGTCCATCTACTTTCTATATGTAAACACATAATCTTTGATTCCCTTTAATATCTCAACGCTCGCTTGACTGTATTTTAATGGTCTATATCTGGGTTAACCAGATACTGACTAAACAGTCAAACTGTAAATGCAATGTCCTGCCTAGTACATGACCAAGCCTACATTAGGCTATCAACCGTATTAGAATATAGAACATTCCTCATAACCTCTTTCTTTACTTTATTCTTCAGATACTGTGCCAAAGATTATCTCTCACCATGAGAGATAAATGCTACGATAGGTTTATAAATAACCGTACTAAACCTTTGTAACATATGCTCAATGTATGTATTCTACGAAAGGCACGATGAGTATTAAGATTTGTCCCAGTGAATCTGAATAATTAGGACCAAAGATGCTATACCAAGGTCCTTTATGTCAAATTTCTTGACCAAACGTTGCTTATCCTTATACAACACAGTCAAGTAATTTGACGTGAGCAATATATCATCCTCATACAATAATAGAAGGATAACTTTGCTCCCCCTGACCTCATAGTACAGACATCTTTTAACTTCATTTTCTATGAAGCTAAAAAAGGTAATAACCTCATCAACTATAAGGTAACACTTTTGGGAGGTTTGATGTAAATCACACATTGATCTACATAACGTGCAAACCATGTCAGTTCCTTCTGGATCCTTAAATCCTTCAAGTTGTACCATATAGACCACTTTACAAAGGTCTTTATTCAAGAAAGCAGTTTTGACAACCATCTGATGTAAGTCAATATCATCATGAACTACAATAGCGTTAATCACTCAAAATGTATCCTTTGAGGATACGAGAGAAAAAGTAATATTAAAGTCAACATTTCTCCCTCAGTAAACCATCAGGCAATTGAACGAGTCCATAAATTATTGAACCTTATTTTGAAATCCTTTAGATCTTAGGGGGTGCTTGTTTGGAGGGTATGGTAAAAAGGGTATGGGTATAGAATGAAAGATTGAGTTTGGTAAGGAGATATGATTATAGGGTTATTATTTTGATTATCCACTTTTGGGTAATACTCCATTCCTCTCTTAATCTAGAGGAATGGGTATTATTGTTATAGGAGAATGAGTTAATTAATTACATTATAATTAATTAGAATATAATTAATTAATTAAAATATTATTAATAATTAATTAAAT
>JAOSBN010000007.1:30584058-30603940 GCA_027563595.1 Erythroxylum suave
TAATTGTAAATTCTCAACAAATTTGATATTATGATATGATTTGATATCCTATCAATTCAACGTATGCTATTAGATTGTTGACTTAGTGCATGAATGGTCCTCAAAACGTGGGGCTTGTGCAGACTACTTAGACTAGTCTTATTATGGGTTTACTTTACTTGCTTGAAAGCCGTGAGATTGGGGTTGGACTTTGGAGTACCTGGTTTTGTTAGGATCTTCCAACTTAATGATACTTAATTTTGTATATATATAAAATTTTGTGGATTTTATATAAATACAAGAATGAGATTTAATAAAATAAGATAAAAATTGGTTAGACGAAAAAAATTTTCGGGAAAATGTGGGACACCAGAAAAGTATTTTTATAAAATTTTCAAGCAATTTAGTTAAATTTTGAAAATTATTTTCAACCCTATAAAGGATTAAGACAATGAAAGATTCACCAATACTTAAAATTTAATTATTTAACAAGAAAAATATCAATTAATCCACAAAAAATAATTAGTGCAAATGGTTGGTATATGCAATATTAATTACATTAATCAAATATTTTAAGTTAACATTCTCAAAATTTGTGATCAAATATTTGATTCTTGTTTATGGATGTTTTAAAAATTAGATCAAGAAATAAAACTTATAAAATTAAAATTAAAATTAAATATTTAATTATAATAAAATCACTTAAAAATTAAATGAATTCCAACTCGGCCTAAAATTATTAGGTCAAATTTGGATTAATAAAGCTTAAAAATACTTATAAATAAAATGAAGTGGTTTTTATATTTTTAATTAGAAAGTTGTAGACCATAGTAAGACTTAAACTTAAGACTAGGTTCGTCTCACCTTATTGCCATCTCTCATCTCTTACCTAAGTCCGAGACCACGCCATAGTGAAGTTGAGAAAGCAAATTTGGGCACGTAGGAGTTAAATGAATTCTCATGGGACTAACAGATGTCGCTGATTGTGACTAACAATACTACGTACCAAAAGAATAAATAATACTTATCCAATAAACATTATTGACTAATTTTTAATTTAAAAAAGACAATGAATTTTCGGTAATAGAAGTATTTATTGGTCATATCATGATAAAATAAATTAATATCTACATATACATAATATTCAATTTTAAATTATCTCCGATTAAAAAAAAATAATTCAATTTTTTTTAACAGAGAAACCCACATTTGTTATCCTTTTATATGCGTAGTGGTTAAACTTTCGAAATGACAAAATAACATGTAAATCATGTCAATCGGGTACTTCACATTAGGCAAGCCTTTGTTAGAGAATATATAAAATCAATTAAGTTAACCTCACACAACAACTTAAGCTATTGTGGTGAAATGGTCGCTTAATATGATATTAGAGTCTCAATGACCAAATAGTTCTGAGTTCGAATCCTATCACCCATCATTCTAATTAAATTAAGCACAAAGTAAAGTAGGCATGTGCAAGTGTTAAGCCCAAAGGGGATGTGTTAGAGAATATATAAAATCAATTAAGTTGACCTCACACAACAGCTTAAACTATTACGATGAAATGGTCACTTAACAGCCTTGTACGACATACTCGATTAAGATAATATAGGTAAGGAGATTCGAATACAGAACCTTTAACCTCATGCTCTCTCACTCTACCAACTCGACCACCCCTTAGAGACAATTCAAATTTCCTTAATTTTGAAATTAAATTTAACCAATGCATATGCATACACCAATAATTAATTTTAAATAATAAAATAACAAAGACAATTTTGCAATAAAATATATATTTTATTTGCATGACTCTTTAAAAAATATTAAATCTTTTATCTCATTTTTTACAATTTTTAATAATAATTTTCACCATCCTCTCTTCTCATAGCAAATTATGGTTGAATTTAATTTTTGACTTAATATTTAAAATAATTTAAATATTATTTTTCATATACATCTTAATATTATTTAATTCATTTATTGTCTCGTAATCTAATTAATATGATTTTCAAGTAAATAAATATTCACAATATTCTTAATTAGAATATTCGAACATAACCTTTTTTTAAGTGGAGTTGCGTATTATTAGATATTTCTAGATTTCGCATTTCAACATAATTACTACTTTGTTATTGTTGTATTTAATTTATAAAATATTAATATATAAAAATAAATGTTTATATCACAAAAAGTATTATGAAGAATGATAAGGTTCTCGTTTAATTAACAAATGACGATAACGATTTCTAGACCTTAAAAGGGGAATAAGGTACATGCAAGGGGATATGTGGTTTAGGTTGAAAGAAAGAAACTATGGAAGTCTCTGGTTAGGCAACGATTCTACAAATGGAAGGTCCAGAAAAATTCACCCATACAGTGCCCACATAACAAAAGTTTCAATTTTTACATAATTAGAAATCCAGAGTAAAAGAAAGACACGTTTTTTGAAGACAGATAGATAGAGAGATAGGTCATATATAATATGGAGATGAGAGCCGCAAAGAGAAGAGAGGAAGAGACTCGAAGGAGAAGGAAAAAGAAGAAGACTTTCTGATTTTTTTTTGTTTTTATGTGATTTCCGGATTTTATGGTTTCGGGGTTTGTCTCCTTTTTTGGCTGACTAGCTTAGATTGCATTTGCTCTTCTTGGGGATTATTTTTTAATGGATTTGGTTGAATTTTAGAGCAGCAAGCATGAGAATGGACTTTTGGGTTTGGTTATATATGATCGCCGGCTACACTGGTGCGCGCTGTTATTGGGTTTGCTCTTTTTTTGAGTTTTTTTTTTCCTTGTGTGTGTGATTGGAACTTCTTTTGATGATTGACTTTGATAGAGTCGTCCCCATTTAACAAAGTTTATATTTTTTGTTTGTCCAAAATTTTTTGCTCTGTTATTTGGGTATGCTTAGTTTGCCCAGGAAATGGAGGATGGGAATATAACAAAAAGTTGTTATTGGACTGTTCTTGGTGGTGTCTGGATTTGCTTTAGTGCTGGTTTTAGTTTAATCGCGGATGAAAATCTGTTCTAAGGAAATAAAGTTTGGAGTGTCTTTGGTCTTTATATCAACTTTCAACCAATGTTTTCTTTGTGTTGATTGGGTTGGTAGATCGAGCTATATCCTTGTTTGGGTCATTTTTGTAGTTTAAAATCCTTTCGCGAGTCTGTGTGGCTTGATGATTCTATGTTTGATTGGTCTTTGTTATTGCAGTCAATCATATTCAAGTTTTGAAACTAATTCTTTTCATCTGTTTGATCAATTTGAGTTGTTATTTGCGATCAGCTGATGCAAACTTCGCACTTTCTCAATGTTTTGGATCATCTTCTCATGTTTGATGAGTTTTTGTTTTTCTTTTCCAGGGTAGTGCAATTGGTTTCTTCTCTATTCTCTTTCGATCTATTAGCTGTTTTGCTATTGTTTAGCAACTCAATCTCATGGAAGAGCTGGAAGTGACCTGGGTTTGAGTTTAGTTGATAGTTTTGTAAGAGCCTCCACAAAAGTCTTTGTTAAAATTTGATTCTTCAATTCAGTGGAATGGGCAGTTGATGCTTTACTTTCCTCTACCGACATTGATGGGATTGGTGGAGTAGAATCTTAATGGTTCGGTAGGAAAATGGAACTTGGTTTTAATTCCTTTACAGGAGGGTAAGCAATAGATTTGGATGAGGGTGGAATAGTTAACTAGAAAAAGAGCCTCCTTAACTTTCTGGACGACTGTATACTCAGACCAAAAGAATGGGCTTGCCGCAAGTATCCTCTGGTGGTATTGCTGATGAAGTGGCACTGAGCACTTTTGTACAAACCCCACCTATCATTGCTGGTATGAGCAGTTGTGATTTGAGTGGAATTCATGGTGGAATTCATGTAGGAAATCTTGGCACTCGGATGCAGATGGATTTGCCTTGCTCTTCTCTTGGAGACCATCATAGGAAAATTAACACAGAGCATAAGAGTGGTTGGTTAACTCATAAAATTGGTCAAAATTTTCAGACACCTGTTCCTAGGATTGTAGGGTTTGAATCAAGGGGATTAGGCTCTTCTGTTAACCTGTTCCATGGAAATCAGTCGATGTCCACTGTTGTAAGCATTAACAGTGATGAAGTTGAGTCAACTGGGTCGCAGGTCAGGAAGCGAGTATTGTCTCCACTGGGTGGAATGCTTCTTCCTGATCAATTCAATCATGATCGGTTGGATATTAGTGACGGAAGTCATTCTTATGGTTTTCAGGGTGGTAAAGATAACTATAAAGGTTCGCCATCAAATGAGCATAAGAAAGCTCATATTGGCAATTCCAATTATTTCAATTCTCCCAGCTGGTCTTCTTCTTGTATTCCAGAGTGGATCAATTTACACAATGGTAGTTGTGAGGCAAACTCTATTTTCTTCACTGATGGTCCAGTGTTAGAAAACATGAGGCTAGAGCCTCAAAGTGCCTTTATCTCACCACCTGAGATCAATAGATTTGGGGAAACAAATAAGGTAACATCAGAAACTGGGGCTATTCCAATACCTACAAAGAAGACAGTTTCACCCCCTTGGTCATTATCTCCTCTTGGTCCAAAACTTCCAGGACGAATAAAATCTTCACAAGGATACCAGAATAGCGAGAAAAAGTTAGACGATGAATATATAACCTTCCGGGATATAGAACAATCACTTGATGGCACTGTCTCAGACATTCTGTCTATTGAGAAGCGTGAGGATTGCAACATGCCAAATGAATCTTTGCAAGGATTTGATCTTTTCCAAAAACGGTTTGATGCATTGATTCCAGAGGTTAGCAGTTCTTGGGATGAGAATTCAGATGTCACTCGCCCGTCTATCAAATTTGGTAGAACACTCAGCGGTCTATCAGTTAGAAGGTCCTTAATTGGTTCATTTGAGGAATCTCTGTTATCTGGAAGGCTACTGGCAGGGAAAGCTTGTCAGGTTAGCACTTATAATGTGTTGCAGAAGTATATAGTTAACTTTAATGTGTTTGATTATGCCTAGTGAATAAAAAAATGTGATGTCTGTGTATAATTCCTCATTTCTCTTTACATAAATGTAGAGGATTGATGGTTTCCTTGCTGTTCTCAATGTAACTGGAGGGAATTTCTCACCACGGTCGCAGAAGCTCCCATTCATGGTGACTAGTGTGGATGGTGATAATTATTTGCTTTATTACTCATCAATAGATCTAGGAGGGCATCTACATTCAAGTAAGGCCAATGCTTCAAAAATGAGAAGGAGCCTTAGCATTGATGATTCTCGAGCTGAGAAAAGCAGAATACGTATACCAATGAAAGGACGTATCCAATTGGTAATTTTTCATTTCGTCTAACTGTTATGTCGTGAAGTTGGGCATTTGAAGATAGGTCCCTTATTCTGTAGAAAAGAAATAGTTATTCAATTGGACAAAATGATCTATGGAAGGAGTAATCTTGAATTGTTTTGCGGTTACTCAGCAGTGTCTTTTAATCCCTGTTTTTCATGTAATCACTATATGAAAATATTGATTTTGATTGTTATCTTGACGAAATTTGTTACCATTATATGTTTGAGCTTTCCTATGCAATTGACTAGCTGTGTTTCTATACATTTAACTCATATTTCATATCTGGTGGCGCTTTAATTGGGAAGGCTGAGACTGGCAGATTGAATTGGTGTTACAGGTTCTTAGCAATCCTGAAAAGACACCTATTCACACTTTCCTTTGCAACTACGATCTCACTGACATGCCAACTGGTACAAAGGTAAGCTGAGTTAGGATAAATATGATTTTCATGTATGGGTGAACAGATGGCTGTTGCCTTCTTTACGATACTTAGTTTGGCATAATTTTTTTCTTCTATTGTTTTATTTAGTTAACTTGCAATAGTTATTAATTGACACACTTCATCTCTCTCTCAAGACATTCCTACGCCAAAGGATGATCTTATCTTCGTCTGGACCAACAAATTTACTGGCCAATCGGAGCAGAAGAGATGTGAAGATGAAAGACAATGGCAAGACATCTCCAATTTCAAAGGATGACTGTTCATTGCCTCATAGAACAGAATCTGCAGATTCTAGTGATACTGACCCTGTACATAGAACAAGACATTCTAAACAGAGTAGGTTCAACAGTAGTCAATGCTTAAATGGTTGCTCGGGGGAGGGAAGTCCCCCAAGCTCACCTGATATTTGTGTAAATAAAATTGTACATAGCCCTTCAAAGGTCAATTATAGTACTAATGGGGCAGGCGTTCTCCGTTACGCGCTTCATCTTCGGTTCTTGTGCTCTTCCCCCAAAAAAAATTCTAGGTCCATTCAGAGATGCAAATCTGATCCTTTATCAGCACCAGAAGCAAACAAGATGAACTTAGACTGGGATCGACGCTTTTATTTGTATAGTGATATGAGGGTGGTGTTCCCTCAACGTCATTCTGATGCTGATGAGGGCAAGGTAAGTACTATTTCTTTTATATGAGTTCCCTTGATTTGAAGTCTGGTTGTAGTAAATGCTTTATTGAAATTGGACATATATGTTTGGTGCTCATTTCATTCTGTTGAGTAAAGTTCCCAGGGCATCTGTCACATGTACAGTTTGTCTTGCTTAATTCTTATGAATATCCAACCACAGGAAATTAACCTCGAAATGCATAATTTCTTATCGTGATGTTAGTGTGCTGTCTTCGCTAAAATATTACTTTTGGATTTGATTATATTAGTCATTTCCTTTTGGCTTATTAAAAGTGTGTTTTACATGAGGTAGCAAAATTTGGAATCTAGTTAGCAAACAGATCCATCCTGTTTTGATGATTTACATGTGGGAGAAACTATTTTAGAATTTGGCCGAAACCGATTCATTTATCAAATGAAACGAAAAAAAACGGGAAAAAACATGTTCGTTCACGGAACAGAACTTAAAGAATATAAATTTTTTCCAAAAACAACACTTCCTACAATTGACAAAGTGATTAGTTTGTCCGTTGATTGTGCATAGAACAATGGATTTTCTTACTGTGTTGTAATAAGTCATTCTATGTTGCATTGCAGTTGAAGGTGGAATATGACTATCCATCCAACCCAAAGTACTTTGACATCTGAAAATGCTCTGAAAGGTTATCTTCTGAAAATGTTTTATCATACAACACTTGTATATATCTGTGCAGTGATTTCTGATAGGGCAGAAGGCTCCTTGTACAAATTTTCTCATTCTTCAATAATTTCATTTAACATTTTAGTTTCATCTTCAGTTATGATCTGGACAAGTTATTCAGATGAACAGTGGTTCCCACATGGACAAAATCAAAGCACTGGAGGCTGGCGGCAGACTGTACTACCACATAACAATCACCAGTTTTACTTAAAATTTGGCCAAATCTAGATAACTTGGATGTGTCTTTGGACTTTTTAGTGCCTATGTAAGCTCTTGGCTTTCAAGATGAATAAAAAAAGGTCCTGGATAGAGAGGAAACAACAGCAAGTAAGGCAAAGGATAAGCAGATAATCATGTCAATTATACAAGGGATTACTAGTTAATTAACGAGTTAATAGCTATTTTAACAAATAAACCAACATTGAACTTATCCAGTAAATGTCAGAAATTTAAGGAACTAAGTCCATTGCCACTTGGGTTCTTGATCCAAATTTTATGACTTCCATAGTCATCTTTGCACGGATAGTACACTCAGCTACATAAAAACTGATATGTTCCTTTTCTGGTAGCTAGGCCAAAGAGTACGTAAACTTAGGAATGCTAAAATCGACCCGGCCAGCTCGGCCACCAGGTTACTTTATAAGCATCTTGGTTGTCCAACTTCCTAAATCAGTGAAAGTAAAAAGATAAAAAGGGAGAAGAAATTATTTATGTTCATTTTACTAATAACATTATGTATTGCCATACTATATTGTATATTCGTTTATCGGAAACAATCTCTCCATTATGTAAGAGGTAAGATTTCTTCAAATTTTGGCTTCAACGAGATTTCAACTGGGTGATGATAATAATGATGGTTATTACTAATAACATTAATTCTTATTTCAAAATACATGGAATAGATGAGAAAAAATGTTTATTTATAAACAATAAAAATAAATTAAACTCTCGTACACTCATAATGATCAACTTTACGAAGATTCCAATGCCACCTAGAAACTCGTAGCAGTGATCCGGATAACCCCTAATTTATTATTTCCTCTGCATCAACAATATTTATTTCTTCAACTCGTTCTAAAAAAATAGGATTTCGATCGTGTAATAAGTTTTACTTCTAAATGATGATGTAATGTTCATTGAAAAATTTGTCCTTAAATTAAATTTAAATAAATGATTAAATATATACACACCTCATTTAAATTGTTCAATTTTTTAAATGATATTATTTTAAAACAATTTAAATTTAATATATAATTCAAATTAAATTAAATTTCGAATTAAAATTAAACTATTCTATAAAAAGATCGAGTTGAGGAGTGCACATCAAATGCTCTATTCCAACCTTCTTCTATTAAATCTTTTTTATATATTTATGTGAGGTTTACGTAAATGTATTAATAAGATTTAATAAAACATGAGAAAAACTGCTTAACTGAAATAGGAGATATTATCCTTAAAGAGCGTGCCCCATATGAGAGGTTGAAAGCGATGCTGATTTTGGAATCATTTGCAGGCAATTTCGTGGAAAGCCGTACCTGATCTTCTTGACATTGTCTTCTAAGCTTCGATTGATACATGATTTCTCAAAAGGGGACCAAAATCAAGTGATTTGTCTGTTTCTTGCCTTGGATGCTAACATTCTATTTGGAAATTGCTTCCCCTATTTTATGTTCAATTTCCATTTCTCTTCTCATTTTGTTTCCTTGTGCTCTTCGCTGGAATAATAACTGTGAATCAAACGAAGCTTTAGAGCAACTAGTAAAGTTGTTTATTTGTAACTAAAAGGTCACGGATTCAAGTCATAGAAATATTCTCTTATTAAAATATAAAAGAAATGTTGCGTACAATTGATGTCCCTTGATCGACGCACCCTCGGAATCTCGATTTTATAAACTTTTCTATCAATTTTATAAAAATTCGTTTAAACTAAGATTTTAGATTCCATAAAAGCAGTATGGATATATACACATATAGCTAACCAAATGAACACGACTCTTGGTTAATATAGACTAGACAGGTAAAGCCTTAGCAGATCATAATCTGAACTGGGGTCCGAAGCCGCCCATTTTAGGATGAGACGTTGAATGGATCCATTGATATCTTTGGTTATCAATGCATTGCTTGCATGGATAATGACAGAGAAACACCAACACTTAGATTGTTTCTTATCACAAATATCATCAATTTGATACCGTTTTTGGCTTCTTTCTGGGGAAAAACGCGTTTTTTGGTTGTTTCTCATTAAAGAATCCAAAGCAAGTGCACAACAGTTCATTAGCTACAAAACTTGCATATATCATAACATAATATACATTATTTCTTACGAAATTTGCTTTGGACAACAGTTCATTCAACTTCATCTTTTGTTTAACCTTGTTGAATGTTGTTTATCAAATTAGGAAAATGTTTCTGATGCAAGAATTATCATATCTTTGCCTTTTTTCAAAATCAGTAGATCAGGACAAGAACAGGTTCGTTCGTTTAGGATCATACAATTTTCTGAAAAGGGTTGGTACATAAAGCTTTATCAGATGAAAGATTCCTCAGTGTGCAGCTCATTATCGTTTTCCTTCTACTGTTTTGGATTGACTGCAAGGACTTGCATGTACGTCTGTGTAGCTGTCACCAGCTTGAGCTAATCAGATCCATACGCATAATCAAGCCATAATTCGTACGGATCCTGGAACTTGTCTGTATAGACTGTACATCTTCTTCTGCACCAGAAATATGTCCTGTTCTGGTTTTCCCAAGTTAAACAGACGACTACAAATTCTTAAAGGTCTTGTCCCCGTCATTTTCTCACTTTGTTTTCTTATTACTCTTACAGATGGAAAACAACTCAGCACTACAAATGCATACCACAAAAAATTAATCGAACAATAAAAGAAGAGTTGAGATGATTTCAAGAATTAAATTCTGAAATCACCTCATGTCCAAAATCGAATCCAGTCAACACAGGACATGACGTGAGTATGCAATCACTAGCTCCGACGGATTGGAGGCTATATGGGAAGCCTACGCTACCGATCGACTTTAACAAAACTAGGTTTACATTGCTTCCATGCATGAGAAGCCATGCAAAATATTGCATTTACACAAGAACTCTGAACGTTAGCAAGCAACCATTGCATATTCATTGATTTCAAGGTCCAAATTGAACATCATTCAGATGTGGGTTTTTTGGTACATATGAGCAGTAGATGTAATGTTCAGTAATTTCCATCAAAATCCTTCAAGATTCTAAATACGTCATATCAAAAATTGTGGTGAAAGTCCCGAGGAAGACAAACCATCACATACATATATATCGACGTAATTCATCCAAATCCAAATGCATGTTCTGCACACAAAAAACTATAGGTTAAGCAACCAAAATGGTGACAAAAGATACTCGACGACTCGTCATGATCAGAAGTTATAGTCACGAAACTACAAACCCCACAAGACCAACGTTTCTCTCTGAAGCACTTATTGTTTTCGCACCAGCCCGCCTGAACATTAGGAGAAATTCAAAGGTCCATTAAAAATGTACGACACAAAATATCATGTTCTTGATCCTTTGATCAGAAGAAACATTGAAGGTGTTGAAAAGGCCAACCAAATCTACCAATTCAGGCCACTATTTTAAAATCATTTAACGTTAATTGGTGTAAATTTTAATATGGGAATGACGAGTAATATGATCGTTGCAACGACAACAACAATTCGATAAAAATTTAACTAATTGACAGGTTTAAAAGGTTAAAGAATATGCAACTTTATCCCTGCTTGATAGAGAGGCAATTTTTAATAAACTCACATAAGTGTTTATATATATAAATAATACATTAATAAAAATTAAAATAAAATTTAGAAACAAAAAGACATAAAATATAATAATACTAGTAATAAATACATAAAAATAAACAAATATGTATAAATATAAATAATAAAATCATTATTACAATAAATATATAGCAAAGTTAAAAGCAAGAATAAAAAGATAGAAATTGAAAAAGAATTATATATGTATCAGCAACTCTTCCAAAAATCGTATTGCAATTCGTACGTTCATAATAAATCTGTTTTTAGCCTAAAGTTTTATAATTTACGAGTTGCGATCACAAATGATATATATATATATAAATGTAATTACAGATAATAAAAATGTATGTGATGAAGGCCGTAATGCTAAAGGAATCAATGTCGCAAGACATAGAAGGGGAGTTCATAAGCATCAATACCTTAAAATAGATTTTCGACAAAATGATAAAGACATATATAGTAGGATCGTAACCATATAATACGACCACAATATCGAAATGCATATATTTGTTTTATACACTATGAAGATAGTGAGAAGAGATATATTTTACATTTCAAAAAGACTATAATTAGATACACCACTATTTTTGGTATAGAAATTATATATCTATTGGTTCCCATTCAGTTACCTAATTAGAAAGAACCGTGCAGAGGTCACGAGGATGGGCTCTTTAGGCAAGATCAGTAGACTGAGAAGCTCGTGTCTCAAAGATTCTATCTATCCATCTATGAATCGTGGGTAAACTAATCACCTGATTAGTTCCTAATTAGATGGAGAAAGACAAAGATTGTGCTTTTGGACCTTTGTGGTTCAGCTAACTTGAAATTTAAGTGAAGGATTTGAATGGTCTTTTCGGCTAGAAGCAGATAAATCCTGAAAGTAACACTAACAATGACCTTTTTGCTTAAGATTCATAAATCATGAGTTCACATAATCATTATTGATGTATGTGCAGACCCCTCATCTAAGTGGACTTTCAGTTTAGAGTATGATTGTTTTTGGCTTTCGTATTCATCTGAATTGCATTAATTGCTCTAAAAGTCTAGTGAACTTTCACAAAATCATTATTGATGTATCTGCAGACCCTCATTTACTAAGTAGACTTTCCGTTTACAATATGATTGTTTTAGGCATCCGTATTCCTGTGAAATGTAGCACTCACTAAGATCTAGTGAATTGTGATTAAGGATCTAATCAAATTTTATCAGTGTCAGCATCTTTAAAGTTGCGTGATTCCTTTACCGACAAAGAAGTATATTCTTATTATTGCGAGAAAGTCTTTTCCTTTTTAGGAACGAAAGACTCACAACTACTATTTTTTGGATGTATACTGGATAAACCTTCGGATTGAGGTAATAACTTGCAAATTACACCAATCGAGTATTTTACACTAAGTAAGTCCTATACTACAGACTCGATTGAAAGAGTATAGGTAGGAGATTCGAACACATGATCTTTTGACCCCGTACTTCCCACTCCACCAACTTGACCAACCCTAAGGGGCGTGAGAAAGTCGATACAAAGTATTTTCTACCACATTTTATACAATATTTAACAATATATTGATAGAGTTAAAATAATAAATCTAATTGCAATAAGATTTTATTATCACAAAGTGTCTAGGTACTAATATTCTCTTTTTTATAAAAAATTGAAGTTTTAAAACTCCATTTATATAAATCATTGGAATTCTGATTTGAGACATATCTCGCACATGAACCCTCTTGAATTATGCTATTTTAGACTTGCATTTTGAAGCAAAAATAGTTTATTACGATATTAAAAAAATATAACAACAATAACAACAACAACACTGTTTCAATATAAATCTTTTTAAGATGTTAGGTTTGGCGAGGTTCAGAAATATATAATCTTACTTCTAATTAACAGAGACATTATTTTTTATAGACCCACAAAAAAAGATTGAAAGAAAACAATAGTCAAATACCTAAGCAAATAATTGCATAAATGAAAATCAAAATAAATATAAATATAGAAGTAAGTAAATAAATAAACATATATAAGAAAGAAAACAAGTCATTAAATAAAACAAACAAACTATTTTTAAAAAGTGCAAAATAAAGAAATAAATAATATAACTAAAAAATAAAGTATAGCAAGCAAAATTATTTAGGCTAACTAAAAGATACAAGATTTGGAGGAAAATATTCAAAAAACTTATGAAAAAAGAAGAACCTACTTGTACAAGGTCCTCTACCTATATCTTAGTTCGTCATAATTTTTTATTAAAGGTCAAGTCCTCGATAAGCTCTAATAAGATCATAACATTCTTGATCACCTACTTCTCTTACAGTCTTTAAGTACAACCTTGTTACATCTTCTCAGTACGGCATTATGATGTCTCCTCTTAATATATTAAACTGCCTAAATCTTGTGTCTTATAATTTACTATTAATGTTACTTACTTCAAACTTATCTCTTATAACTACATTCCTAACCTTATCTTTTCTTTGTAAGGTTGTACGTCCAACGAAGCATCTTCATATATATCATTATTAACTTATAATTATGTACCTATTTGATAGATTAACACTCTATCTCATAAAAGGATGACTAGCCTAATTACTAAATGGTATAATTTATCTTTTAACTCAGAATGATATGTTTTTATTACGTAAAAATTCTTGAGATATCTGTCGATTGAAGTCATCCTAATTTGACAGGCAAACTATATCTTGTACCTATCTTAATTTATGAGCATTCTTCTATCCAATTTCTCTTAGTTTCATTATTTGAAAGATGAATGGATACTCATAAAATAAAATAGACACGAAATAATAAAAACAGGGTATGTTCCGATTGCAGAAATAAATTGATCACCTTCTGAGAACATCATCGTTTTGTTTTCCTCTTGCTTAAATGTTTCTCTTAATTGTTTGTTTTGACTTGTCAAAGGAAAGTGATTGTTCAATGAAAACATAAATTCATTACATTTTTGCTCTTTTCTTTTTCTGTGAAGAAAAGCTGATCATTGAAAGAAACTACATAATTAACACTGTTTCAATGGACTGGATTGCTTTCATATATGACTTGTCTAAATTGATAAGCCATTTTGATCAGTAAATTAATGCTCAAAAGATGTTAGTATTTGAAAGAAAATTTGTACATGTTTAATGTTTATTTACCAAAAGAATTAATTATAAAAATTCAAACTTTATTAAATTTTGTAATATTAATTTGAAATTAAAAAATTAGCGTTAAAATACTCCGATTCAACTTTTAGCAAAAATAGCCCGACGTTAAATCCTTCTTTAACATGAATAACATGATAGTTCACATCATATTAATATTTTTGCTATGTAGCTATCACATATTATATTTTTGTCACGTATAAATCTTATTATTTAATTTGTTAAAAATATCAAATACCTTAAAATGATTATAAAATAATATATATGAATCAGCATATAATTATTTTACGATTTTTACATTTTAATTTATTAAATAATAAATTTGGTACGTTACAAAAAACTAATTAAAGTAGCTTGCTATATCGTTTACATTATCGGAAAACTTATATTCGGGTTATTTTTGTTAAAAGTTAAAAATTAGAATATTTAAGCTTCATTTTTTAAAGCTGAAGCTAATATTATAAAATTAAGTAAACTTTGCCTTTCAAAAAAAAATAAAGTAAACTTTAAAAACTTTCAATAAAATATGATAATTTTAAAAAATATTATATGTTATTTTTTTAGGAATCAAATAAGTTAGGGCAGGTTTAAGTATCTTTTATTTGTTTAAAATAATTTTTTAATAAAATAAGAATAATTTATATATACTTTGATAGAGATGGGCCAAAATTTCCCTTCTTGGCTAGGACTTAGGATAGGGGCTGTATCGTGTATGGTGTCTATTTGTTACAATGTTCAGCCCTATCGGATTAGGATAGGGGCTACGTTGTGTATGGTGCCTAACTTTTACAATGGTCAGCCCTCTAGGTGGCTCTTAGATGGCCACAGCCCATTTTCTCCCCCTCTCTCTCTCTCCCTCTCTCTCTCTCTCTATATATATATATATAGATAAAAAGAAAAAAGAAAAAATGAATCTCCCATTTCCTAATTTTATTTTTCCCTCTAATTGTGTCCCTTTTTCACTTCTTAACTTATTAGATTTATCAATGAGCTGGGTGGCTTTGGAGCTGAGCGGTGACTCGTGGCCCGATAGGCCTGAATGGATCAGCTCATGACTCGACCCAATCATGAGCTAATCTGCCCATAGCCTGAGTTATGGCTTGATGGACTATGAGTGGGTCAAGTTGCCATTTTTATTTTTAAGAAAAATTTTCCAAAACAACAACTAGGCTGCTATTTTTATTTTTATTTTTTTAAATAACATCATTTTGGAAATGATAGTCAGGCTAACCCGTGGTTTTGTCAGACCGATTATGATCATCCCAAATTCAATCTATGGCTCAGTTAATTATGACTAAAATTAGGTTGGGCTGAGAGAGTCAGGCTGTTTTTGACATTTTTATAGCTTATAATCTAAGATGAAAAGTAAAGAAATGAATTATTTAGATTAATCTCAGATAAATTGATTTGGAAGATAGATAACAGTAATACAATTTTCTTTATAGAATTTAAGCTTTAATAAGTGCAAAAAGCGTGTGATTCTGTGTGTATTTTATACTGTATATACATATATCCCTAAATCTCGTACCTTAGTGAGAGTTTAATTGGGTATTGATGATAATAATATATACATACGTATATGTATTATTTATGTATTATAAAAATATTAATACGTTCTCAATCTAAATTATTTCTTTACATCATTCAATATGATAGAAACTAAATTCAAGGATTTTGATTTTATGGCATTTATATATTTTTATCGTATTATTTAGTCTATTATTTATTTTATTTATTAACTATTTATTTTCATTTATTAGTATTAGTTCAGGTTTTTATTTATTTATTTTTTCTTTATGTGGGTTATTTAGAAACAACATTTCTACTAATTAGAGATAAGGTTGCGTACTATTATATCTCTCTAAACCCTATGTTTATATTATTTATAATTAGTCTATAATTACCACAATAAATTATAATTAAATTCATAAAAAATCAAATCACAATTATTTCATAATTAGCAATTTAAAATTTTATACCATTAAGGAGTTGTAGTCTCCTAAGCAATGGTCGAATTGGTAGAGTAGGGGGAGCATGAGGTCAAAACGTTATATGCTCAAATCCTCCTATTTATATTCTCTTAATCGAGCTTGTCGTATATGACTTGTCTAGTACTGAGTACCCGATTGACATGATTTGCAAGATATTACATAAATTAAAAAATTTACTCAGTACACATCTAAAAGCTAACAACTGCGGGTTATTTTAGAAAAAAAAAGTTGTACCAAAATATTAAATAATGAAATGGAATATAAACAAGTACATTTTAATACATTCTTATTTAAATATTTTGGTCCCTCCCATTAAAATTGATTATTCTTTGAAACATTAATTTTTGAGGGACAGATTTCTGAGATAAGACAAGACATGAACAGCAACCTTTGCATGGATTTTTGCATTCTGGTGGTTATTTATTTATTTATTTATTCTGCTTTTTTCTGATCTTGTGCTCTGCTCTTTATATAGCCTTGAAGTCTTCTTTAGATTGTCACAGAACCACTTTTCTTTGACTGCAACTTCTGACTGCCTCCAAGTCCAAGCACTATCATCATCGTCTCTCTCACCTCTCCCTTCCATTACTTTTCCTGAAAACTTTTTCAAATTTTCCAATTCCAAAGCTCCTTAAAAATGGCAGCCTTTTCATACCAGCATCAACCTTTTGTCCTTGACCCAGTGATATTGCAGAGCACCCCCATTAAAAACATGTCTGGTTTTATGGAGAATGGGAACATCAAGACCAACAGCTTTTCTCAAATTTACCCTTTTGAATCTCTTTATGAAACTCCTGTTGATGTTAGCTTCCAGGAAGTTAGTCGTATTGATCAAAACTCTAATGTTGTTCCAAGTGATACTGAGATTTCTTCTGTGACTAAAAAACAGAGCACAGGGTCCTCAACTGTTGTGAACAAGCTTGAAAGTGGCGAGCAAGTTACTCAAGTGGTGATTCCCATGAACAAGAAGAGAAAGCATACAGATGGGTCAACCTTAACCTCTGCCCAATCAAACGTAGGCCATCATAAGAATTCTTTTATGATCATGACAATCTAGACCTCAGGCTCTGTTTCTTCATCAATGATTTTGGTCTCTCTGTTATTTTGATAGGATGCTAGGGAAGATAAAAGCAAGAATCATAAGAAATGTAATGGCGAAGTAAATGAAGCTGAGAAGAAACCAAAAGCTGAGAAGAAGGATCAGAAGAAAGTTACTGAGGAGCCTCCAACAGGCTACATTCATGTAAGAGCAAGGAGGGGTCAAGCAACAGACAGCCATAGCCTCGCAGAGAGGGTACTTTTTCATCACTAGAACCTTATGTTTTCGCTTTCCTACTAAGTAATGTTCTTTTTACTTACCCTTCTGGCACTTCCAGTGACATCTTAAGAACGTCACACATGCAAAATTACTAATAGACATGCCACCATTTCAGGTAAGAAGAGAGAAAATCAGTGAGAGGATGAAGATATTGCAGCGTCTTGTTCCTGGTTGTGACAAGGTTGGTGTTCAGTTCCTTACCTTAATCCTGTCTTTCTCAAAAACTAATCTATACCCTTTTCTACTTCAGTTCATTCATGCATCTGACAGCTTAACCTGGCATGGTTTTTCTAAAAACAGGTGACTGGAAAGGCCCAAATGTTGGATGAGATCATTAACTATGTCCAGTCCTTGCAAAATCAAGTGGAGGTGAAATACCAATTTCCATTAAGAACCTGTACATGCAACTAGTTTAGTTTCTTTCTGTCTGAATCATGATCAGAATCAATTAACCCATCATGTTCTTGTCATTTTTCCAGTTCCTGTCCATGAAGCTTGCTTCTGTTAATCCCCTGTTCTATGACTTTGGAGTGGATCTAAACCACTTCATAGTCATGCCTGAGGTAAAAATAGTTCTTGTTTCAGTCTTTTGGTTCAAGATTAAACATACTTAGTATTCAAGGCTAAATCTGATGTGATCTTGTTTCTGCTTAATATTCTTCAGAAGTTGAGTAACTTGCCATCACCTTTGCCAAGTGTGCAACAATGCAGTCCCACACAATCTGCAGCTTTTGCGGATACAACCACCATTGCAGCCACTTCTGTTGCAACTACAAACTTTGCCACAGTAGATAGCTATCCTCTTATTGATAGTTCAGCTTCACTTTTAGTTCAAGGTGAAGGATCAAGTGAGCTAGTTACCAAGGTAGGCAAATATTGTAATTTCTTGAAAAAAACCTGACAAACTTTTTGTATAAACTATTTTCTAACAAATGAAAAATTCCAAAATGTTTCAGGATAGTGGTAGTCTACTATGGGATATGGAGGAGAAACGAGAGAAACTTCAGAATCCATCTGGGTTCACCCATGGCTTGTGTTCTTTTCACTGATAAAAGTAACAAGAGCTGCCCTACAATTACAAACTTCTGGTCAGCTCTCATGTCCTGTCTCATGTAATAATCCCAAATGAACAACACTGTATATTGCACTTGACAAGAATTCTCTCTTTCCAGCTTGCAAGGAGATGGAAAAAGCCAACCATGACCAGGGAAAATTGAATGAAGCAGAAAGGACATGGAAAATAAAAAACTGACGCTCTGAAACCTCTTGTTGCAAGTCCAATAGTGTAGAAAGAGTTTAAATTGGAATCTAGACATGAATAAAGGGCAGCAAAATCAGTGGATGGAGAACTTAGAAATGGTACAACCGACCAAATAAGACCAGATCTATTTGCAGATCCCTTGTTTGTTCCTGTCCATTATGGCCCCTCCATCCAAGTGTCTAATGCACAAATTCCAAAGAATCCTGTGTGGTTATGAAGCCTGGACAGTGGACACAGCTTTTTTCATGTAGAGAAAGTATAAATATAGTATATTATTCAAGTCACCATGCATTATGCAGTATGCACTTTTTCCCATGTATCATTTTTAAAAACCATTGTAGAAAAATGAGTTCCTATGGTTTCAGTTAATTCTGTTATTACAGTTATCCTTACTGTTTAATTTTCTGCCGCTCACCTTTCATTTATTATTATCATTGGTGATAAGGAAAATGGAAAGAGAGATAAGAGGGATTATAGCTAGGTTGATGCTACAACTGTAATTGATATGACTCGTTATGCAGTCGTCCTATCCTCATCTTGGAATCTTCAAATGTTTTGGCATTTTTTGAGTTGATGTTTTTGAGGCTAACTTCCCTTACCCACCACCTGTTGCAAATTGCAAACAGGACAGAAAGCATCTACAAATTGCTTTCTTGTATGATATTTTCTTTACAAGTTTTCAAGTTGCAGCAAAGAGGGATAATGAAAGTTACTGCTCTTCCAGGAAAAAAAAACTTTACAGAGAGATTACAAAATATAAAAGTTCTGGTATTTCTAGTTGAAACTATCCCACCCTCAATAACCCTCTTGTGTTAGTCTTTCCATGTCAGTGATGAATCCCATAAACACTACTGCAATCATATTAATCTGAACTTTTTCAGATAGAACCATAAAATGATGTTAATGTGAAACCTGACAATTTTGTAGTTGAATCTGCATGATAGTTAAAGAAAACTTTAGATTCAGGTCTTAAAATTAGATTTTTAAAAGTCATTTAATCTAAGAGTTTGAAGGTTCTGAGTAACAATAAGGGTATTGCAAAGGCATTACTTGCATCAAACAATTTACTCAGTTACAGAAAAAACATTAAATTGAGTTACAAAAGTAAAAAAAAAAAAAAATTAAACACTAAATTGAGTTGCAAAAATTCCAGAAAATTTGAATTAAAGATATTTTGTTGCTTTGGCAATCAGGATAAATCCTTTATCTTGAAGGAAATAGCTAGAAGGATTGATTCATTTGGAATGACAAGCAC
>JAOSBN010000007.1:30604040-30617866 GCA_027563595.1 Erythroxylum suave
AATGATTAGAACCTTAAAAACAGTTTATCTAACTAAACACATCAGTATCCCATGTAAACTACCAAGTAATCCCCTTAATGCCTAGATTTAAAATCATTGCCCCATCATTTTTTAATGATTAAGCAGTCCTTATCAAAAGTTTTAACCCAATCTCTCATCTTTATTTCTGGTTTTAAGTTTCCAGCAGCTACAGCTGTAGGACATAGACAATCCATGTGGTTGTTGTGTTCTTCTTGTTCTTAGTCCTGACCCACATGTTAGTTTCTAGTTTATATAATTGAGTCAAAATTGCAGAAATGATTCAAGAAATTTAAAAAAGTTCAATCTTTTTGCTTTACCTTGTCTTGTCCCATCTCTTCCACAGCCGAAAATAAAGGTACTGTCAGCTAAAATTACTGCTTCCTTCTCTTCATCTCTTTCCTTTTTCATATCTTTATCATCTTCTAGCAACTTTTGACTCATTACACTTTTACAGTGATCATAAGAAGCTCAAAGGGAAAGCTTATATATATATAAACTGTAAAAAGTCAAATTCAGTGGAAGATGCGACCCTCCAAGCTGACTTGAGTTCAAAACTGAGGACCAATCTGAATCTCCCAAGTGGATAGAAACAGGTTGCCAGGAGCAACTAAATTAATGCTTGGAGTTGCCAACTGGATGATGTATGGAATTGAAAGTCTTTTGACAGATTGATTAAACAAATGTTTTGTAGCTCACCAACTGATCATTCATCATCTAGGATCCGTTATGCTTCTTGTTCTTTACATATTTCCAAGTTATGTTTGGGTCCCCATGTTGATAGATCATGAAACATTTGGCATTATCAACATTAATTAACTTTTGCCACTTTCTTTAACAATCTTGCTTATGCTTTCCAAGTATGGAACAACATTGTCTTCTATTTTAATTCTCCTGTCTCCTAAGAACTTATAAAGAGACAGAAAATATGTACTTATATATATATATATTTCAAAAACTCTTATTATACTCATACATTAGCATAATTTAATATATTTAACTCTTAAATTTCAGAAACTATAACTCTTAATTTTAGCATATCTATTTCTGTCTTATTTCTGATATAAAACCTTGAATCTTTCCCTGCAATGGCTACAGAAAGGCATAGACTCCATAAATTTTCATAAACCTTAATTAACGTTCAAAGTGTTTCAGAGGAGGAGAGCATATCTCGCAGGATTCTCTTCTTCTTCGTCTTTATCATCACAAGTAGACATGCATGACCCATCAAAATCTGGAATGAGATATTACTAGGACTCTAAACAGCATGAGACGTGAGTGTCTTAATGGCCATGCCTAGCCCTTTTCAGGATTGTGTGTAAAGGACTATCTATGCTTGCATATATATATTTAGGAAGATCCTAAAGTCCAAGATCCTCACTTGCTTTGTCACAATCTCATTCCATGACGATTCATCAGCGACAATTGCTTAATTTGCATTGCTCGACCTTAATTATATGAGACCTCAGTTGTGTATCCAAGTGGTTTTCTACGACATTTATTTATGGTCACCTTTTTTCTTGGCTAATACATACAATATAACCTACACCTCTAATGAATCTATTATAGAAATCAAATATTTTAATTTGATAGTAAAAAGATATTAAAAATATTTGGATTAAAAGATTCAATTATTGTTCTTAAAACTTGTAAAATTCATTAAAAAAGAGAGATAATTTCTAATCTTCCCTTCCATTTTCTATTAATTACAGTCAAATTACCAATGATGTAAATTTAATCCTTTATAAATCATTTTATAGGGTTAGGAGATAATAAAAATCTATATTAATTAGTTAAAATTTTAAATCTTATCATCAAATTATTATAATATTCATACACCATAACCCTACCTCTTAACTGAAGTCAAAGTAAAGTTATAAATATAATTATAAACTAATGATTAAAAAATACAACCTATTCGTCTGATGTAATCGTAAAAACCTTACAGTCCACTTTTCAGTTCAGTTTTTATCTTTTCACTTGGCAGATCTGGTTCTAAGCTTTATCAGGTTTCCTACGAACTAAAAAATGTCATACTTGCTTTGACGAAGCAGGGAGGAGTATAGGGACATACTTGGAAGGGTCAACATCTAGATCTGTTATGTTTTCTGCTCAAGAAGCTGCTGACAACAATCCTAATAATGTTTCTCTTCAACTTGCAGAGAGGTCTGCTACGCATCGATTTCTTTAGCTTAGCCGAGATGCGGAATCTTTTTATCATCAAAAGAGTAAAATGAAATGGATTCAGCTTGGTTATCAAAACACTACTTTTTCCATACGCTCATGAAGTATAGGTGGCAGCTTAATTGTATTTATAGCATTAAAACTTCTTCTGGTATTGAACTCCATGAAACTATTGAGATTGTTTCTAAACTCTTAAATTTTTATAAGAGTATGTTGGGTGTTGCTGAGAATTGTCGGAAGGCAGCTGATGCTTTTATATTCAAAGTTGGGCATGTGGTTTCTCTTGAAAAACAACTGAAATTGATTGCCCTGTTTCTCCTGCCAAAATCAAGCAAGCTATTTTCTCTATTGATAGAAGTAAAAGCTCAGGCCCGGATGGTGTCACTATAGTGGTTTCTTCATTGATGCTTGATAGATTATTGGCCACGATATTATTGTGACTGCTCAAGAGTTTTTTAAACTCTAGTAATATGTCTAAGTATTTTAGCAGAACTTGTCCTACTTTATTTCCTAAAGTAGACAATCCTAGTTTTGTTTCAAATTTTTGTCCCATTACATGTTGTACTACTTTTTATAAATGCATCTTTAAGGTCCTTTGTGACAGATTGAGGTCTGTCATGCTTGAACTTGCTTCTCAGAACTTGGGTGCTTTTGTGGAGAATAGAAGTATTCTACACAATACCATGATGGATGGACTGTAGTTGGTACTGGGCTAAGCTTAATAAGGTCAAAGAGAAATTCTGATGAGCTTACAATGTGGTGGAATATAGACTGGTACTAGTCCTATTTATACCACAACTTATGGTTATGATCTCCTAAGAGGAAAAATTCAGAAACGCAGACATGCAAAGATTTTCTGGGGTAGCTTAAATGTGCCCAAACATTGTTTTATTGCCTGGCTTGCGACTACTAATAAACTGCTAACCAAGGACAAAATGCATCTTTTTGGTTTCCTATAAGGCACCATGAAATGTCATTTTTGTGATTATGATAATGAAACCATAGCTTATCTATTCTTCCTTTGTCCTAGATCACAAGCTATCTTGTTGGCTATTAAGAGATGGATTGGTTGGCATTCCAATCAATTGACATTTTGAAGCTGCTTTCACTAGATTGATAGATGTAAAAAATCACGAGCTATCAAGTATATTCTGGCTGTTATTAACTTATATGCTGTGATTAATTTCATGTGGCAGGAACGGAACTATGTTCATTTTAGGAAAAGATTAAGATTTACTATCAGCATCATTGAAGAGATTAAATTGTGTGTTACATACGAAATGTTAGGCTATCATGGTCCAAAAAGTAAGTCTGATAATGTTTTCTTTCAACTGTTATATAGCTAGATTCATTAAAGTGAAGGGAATGAGGAACCCTACCTAGTAGGTGGCTTCATTCTTTCACTGTCTTTATTGTGTATACTTTTGTTTGTTTTTGGTAATAAAATTGTCGTTGTTACAAAAAAAAATAAAATTTTTATTTATCAAATTTCTTCAATTAAACTTTAATTTTTTCAGTTAATAATAACCATATCTTTTAATCATATTTTAAATTCGTTAATTTTATTTAATATTTAGCCAATTTTATGAATTTTAATATTAGTTGAACTTTTAAACCTTGAGCCTCTTGTCTTATCGGTTTAACTTTCGATTCTATTTTAAAACATTGCTATAAACTAACATGTATCTATTTAATCTAATTATAAATAAATGAATAAATAATATTATTGCAGATAAGAAAATTCTAGAATGTTATATGGAGATCATCTACCTTTTTCTTATTAATCTGTGATATTTATACATGAATAAAAATAAATTTTAAAATATAAATCTAATGTCTGATTTTTTTAAATATAAAAAGCTCCTTTGCGTGCAAAAAAACTTATGAAAAATTAAACTAAAAGACTTTATATTGTCTTATTAACCCTAAAATTAAACAACTCTAATTACACCTAAAGACACTAGTAACGATAAAAAGGGTCACAAAACAAATTTAATATTCTTCAAGAAACTTGTCATCATTTATATCTTCCTTTTGGATACAAATCAATAGACCCCCTATTCTCTATAATCCTCTGGTCTCTAAGATACTATCACAATGGTCGTAATCTACTCCAAGAAGGCAAACAGCTTACCGGAAACATCGGAAAGTCGACCAAGAACACATCTGAGTGGTGTTTCCGGGTGTTCCAACGACCAAAATGTAATTGCACTAGACAACAAACAAAAAGCTGATCATCATCACCCAATGATCTTCTTCCAATCAACTTGCATGCCTCTATGATTTCTTAAATTTCTAGTTCTTCATGTAGCTAGCAATATAACTACGGGATAAGGACGTGATTGATTACCACGTTCATCTCAGTCCTTTCCCATTTGGGGAGGGACCAGGGTAGTGAAGATGGTTGGGATGGTGCAGCCTATAATTGTGGCCAATAGGGCCGATCGGACCCACCATGCACTACCATGGTCCGCCAGGAAAGGGAGGAGCAACCATGCATGGCAAAACCCTCTTGGCAATTGAATTGGGATGTCTCTTTTGTCTAGTAAAGAACAAGAGAGATCGGATAAAGTCTATATGTAAATGGAACGTGAAATTGATTTGTTTTGGTGATGTCTTCATCTTATTTGTTTGCTAAGGCATGGGTTGTCCCTTACATGGATTAAGGAATTGAAGGAAATAGTTCCCCACTTGTTTTCTGTCTGCACTTACACGATATTACGGTAAATTATTGTAACAATTTGAATCATAATTATAATATTGCGACTATAAATATAATTATGGCCTGTAATTTAAAATTTTGGATTATAATATAATTTTTTTACAAAATTGCAAATATTGGCTATTATTTTTGTAAATTTAGAGTATTAGAATTTATTATTAAAAATCTAAATTACAATGTCAGCTTATTACAACAATTACGATAATAATTTGAACCATAACTATAATATTGTGATTATAAATATGATTATGGTCTATAATTTAAATTTTTGAATTACAATATAATTTTTTTGCAAATTTGCAATTATTTTGTTGATCTAAAGTACTACAATTCATGATCACTGACTAATCATAGAGGCCAAAGTCAACATACTAAAATTTAGTTTTAATTTACAAAAATTGAATGCAAAAGATATTTGTTATTTGATTATCGTATCTTATTATCTCAAAATCCTAACAAGACTTTGAACTAATAAGAACTAATACAAATAAAGAAAAAGTATGAATATCGAAATAATGAAAAAATTAAAATTTAATTGTAGTCTAGATTTTATTCGTGTCAAAATTTAAAATTGTTTAAAGTTAAGTAATTGTTTAAGGCATATTTTAACACTTAAATTTATTCATAAGTTATAAGAATTATATGTATATATATCTAATGAATGAAATAACCCAAGAATGGTTGGTTGCATGCTTTGTCTTATCCACAATTTTGAGGTCAACATGTTAATAAACGACATATTATTCATTTTTTCGAAATCTTACAATGGCATTAAAAGAGTGAAAGTTATTTTAAGAGTCATGAAACTTCGTCCCTGTTTAGTTGAAGAGTTGGCCATAGAATGTTATGGAATATAACACACTTTCAATATTATTTGGTTGAGGGTTTCACAATAGAATGAAACGAAATGAGATAGAAGTGAATAGTTTCAGGTTACATTCCATTTCACCCTATAGAGTGAAAATAAGTAACCTCCAATTTAAAGATAGTAGGTGAAGAGGGCCCTTAAGGTAGCAGGTGAAAAGAGGAGTACAAGAGGAAGGGAACCTTTGTTCTGATTCAAACTCTTCCCAGTGTTTCCCTGTTGGTTCCAGTGGATAGTAATGCACATGTGGTATTTGTCCTTTCTTGCCAATTTGTCCCCCACACAAAAATGCCTCTTCCAAGGTAGCTTTAGCTTACTTACATCTCCATTTCTCTGCCAACTTTGTTTTCATTATGTGAAACGGTCGAAGATCGAGATGTTCATCATTTCTTGTTCTTTTCTCTTTTATTCAGGAGGTAGTACTTAGTAGGGTCTGTATGAAGACATTATTGATAAAATTTCAATGAGTTGATTTTATATGGGTTGACATGAACTTAATGCATTATGAATAATATCAAATAGTAATATAATGTTAGGTAGAAAAAACGAAACTAGTCTGAGAATGTTAAAAGGGTTGGTCAGTTGATAATAGCCGAACTTTGTATTTGGTACATGCAATGACTATGACCATACACTAACATTCTTCAGTTTGTTTACATTCATGTCGAAGGCATTGCGATTCTTCTCTAAAGGACGAATAAAGAGTTGTTAGAATAAAGATAAAGTGGTTTATATACAAAAATACGATTCAAACCCTATTATCTTCAAATTTTGTGTTAAGATATAACGTCTACTTATAAAGATGATTACTTCAATTCGATCCGGTCTAATCTCTCTCTAAACTTTGTTAAAACCTTTCGGAGCTAACTAGCAACTTCCCACTTGCCGACCGATCAATAATTACTCAAACTTTAACAATAATAATAACAAAAACAACATCATATCTACATCGAATCATTCATTTTATTATAATTAATTAAAAGCTGTTTCTTTTATATTTTTGAATCATACAATACAAAACAATATTGTTAACTCAGAACTTGACTTCAGGTCATTTGTTAAGACAACAAGATAGAATTGTGGGCTGTTTCCTCTACTTTTTCTTCTTCTTACCATCGTCTGCTCATTTTCTTCTTCTTCCATGTGACAGATGGTACAGCAAGAAAAATGACCTGTGCAGACCAATCAAACTTCTTCTTACCACGTTTAATGTTGTTTGAAGTTACCAAATTTATTGGGAAAAGGGACCCGAGTATGTGAAGAAGTGACAGCCCCTCCAAGACTGCCCATTCGTTCCTTCAAGTTCGGGTCGTTTCGGTGGAGAAGAAAGCAGTCGCATGCATGCATTGGATGGCAACTAAATGCCAATCTCCTCTGTACTACCCATTCATCTTCAGCCTTTTAATTCATCACATGGTCCTGTGTACGACCATCAATGGTTCAAATTCCACCTCTGACAACACGTGAATCATAACCAAACAACGAGTGTGACAAATGGTTATTTTCCACGTTCTTTTTCTTCTTTTTCCAATATGAATTTTCAAAAGACTTTCATTTTGGTCAAAAGGGTATGAGAAATCAGCTAATGATATGATATGATATGATACTATTAAATATGAAGAAGATATGAAATCAATTTTTTGTTTACCAATGAACAATAGGTAAATTCTTTAAATTGGTATAAATTGAGTAATTGTATAATAATGTAAGAGGTGGAAAGGATCATATGGAGGAAATAATTCTTTAAATTTTTATTAAAATTTCGTATAAATTTATATATAAAATGTTTGACATACTTATATCAAAAAATGGATAATCAAACTTATTTCACGATTCAATAGAAGCCCAAAGAGGCGAATAGAATAGGGTCTCAAATAAAAAGATATATATCTAAAAATTAGGTCCGATTATGTCTATTCTTAATCCTAAATGGAATAGAGCGACGGAGGGATCCGTCTATAAACATAGTGTTAACTATCGGAAATTTCTTTTGTAGTTCAAAAAGTACCAATTAAACCTTTTAAAAATTTTCTTTTATAGATACAAAGAATCTGAGATAATTAAAATCACTTTATTTAAAAATTAAAATTAGTAGAATATAATAATTGTTTCATATATTTAATTTTTTCTACTAATTAGTTGTTTAGTTCCTTCTACAAATAATTACAAACAATTATATACTATAAAACCCTAATTGCATTAACTTACCTAGTTCTCTTCTATTATAATTTACTATACTATAAATGTTTATTATATAAAACATTTTAAAATTAAAAAATTATATACAATTAAAAGTGGTTGTTGTATAAATGATTTTAAAACGGATTCTCCGTTCGTTAGATATAAGATAGAGAAAATTATCAAAATTTTAAGATTTGGGACCAATACTTGAATGGTGGAGTTGGGCTATTTTAAAAACTCTAACAGACCTAAGGCCCAATGGGGAAATGCCATAAGATTGGAGGCCCAATTTGAGGAAAAAAGGCTTATTATTAACCCAAACATAAGAAAATGGGCTGGCTCATTCAAATCGGAACGGTGTCGTTTAGGGAAATTCTGAAACGGCGGTAGGTAGAATTAAAGCCGTACGAACTAACACAAGTGAATAGGAAAAAATGTATATCTAATTAATGAAATAGTTAAAGTCTACTTATTATGAAACTAATAAAAAAAGAGCTTCTTGAAATTACTTTATTTTGAAAATATATTGTGAAAAGATGGAATTTTTATAAATTTATAAAGAAATTATTAATTAGTTATTTTGAAATTTATAATTATCTTAAATCTGAATTAAAATTGCTTGATAGAATGACTCTTGACCAATTTCATATCGAAAGAAAAGAGGAAATTTTAAATTTTAAATTTGATATTAATGATGATATAAAAAAATTAAATGAGAGATTGTAAAATGTTATCTAAAAAAGGTGAATATCGTAATCATATATTATAAATAAAATAGAGGTGATTTTTTTTAATTTATGAAAAAATACTAATAATCTCATAAATAATTTTTTAATTTGTAATTTTCTTCTTCTTGAATTGAAGTTATTATTATTTGATGGGTCTTGAGCTTAGGGTTTTAAATTGTTAAAGAGATATAATAACAGGCTTAAGAAGATTAATTATTAAAAAACTCAACCGATTTTACCATTTCAAATATTTAACTTTTTAATTCAGATTTTAACTTTCGGATTTGATTTATTTAATAATTTTTATTTTCAAAAATCAATCAATTTATTAATTAATTGATTAATTTTGTAAATTAATAATTTCTTATAAATAAAAATAAATCAATTAATTTTTATTTAACAATCTTTTTTTTCAACTAAGCTTCAAATTTTTGATCGATAAGGATAATCTCTTTCAATCATATTTCAAATTATTTTAATTTTATTAAATCTTTAGCCAATTTGATGACAATTTAATATTGACTAAACCTTTCAAACATTAAATATTTTGTCTTACTTGTTTAATTTTTGTTCTGGCTTTTAAAACAATGAAAAAGACTACACCTACTTGTTGGATAATGTTTAAAAAGGGTTGTTGAGTTAATAATTGCTAAAGTATGTGTTTGATACATGCAATGATTAAGACCGCCTCTAACGGGTGGTCGACTTAGTAGAGTTGGGGGCATGAGGTCAAAAAGTCTTATGTTCAAATTTCCTACTTATATGTTTTCGATTGAGCATGTCATACAAGATTTGTCTAGTGCGAAATATCCGGTTGGGATAATTTGCAAATTATTGCGTCAATCCGAAATTTTACCTAGCATGTATCTAAAGGATAGCGATTACGGGTTCCTATAATCTTATGTCGTGAAAGATATAAGAATGAATTAAGTTATACATAAAAATAAGACTCACATAACTCGATAGATTTGTGTTGAGATATAAAGTCTTGCTCGTATAAAGAATTATTTAGATCCGGTTCAATTTCTCCACAAACTCTCTCAAAACCTTTTTGAGTTAATTATGGCAGCTGCTCACTTGTCGGCCTATCTCTAACCACCCAACCTCCAACGGCAAGCAACATATCTCTTGGACCGTTCATTTCCCGACTCTTTAGTTTCATCTATTAAGACAACAAGATGGATGTGTGGGCTGTTTTCTCCTTCTTCTTCTTCTTCTTCTTCTTCTTATTCCTATTCTTGTTCTTCTTCTTTTTCCTCCCCCCGCTCCTCCACGTAACAGATGGTACAACGAAACATCAAACTTCCTCTTACCACATTTGATGTTACCAAATTTATTGGAAAAAGGGACCAGAGTATGTGAAGAAGAGACTCGTTCCTTCAAATTCGGGTCCTTTCGCTAGAGGACGAAGCAGTTGCACGGATGCATTGCATGGGAACTAAATCCCAATCTCCCCACTGCTACTATTCATCATCAGTCTTTTAATTCACTGTACGACCATCAATGGTTCAAATTCCACCTCATATCACAACATGTGAATCATAGGTCGTTAGTAATATTTTATAGGTTATAAGGAAAGTAATTTTTTTTTCCTATTTTTACTTATTTTTGTGCTCTTTTAAAGAATAAAAAAAATGAGTTCTTTTTATTATTCTTTATGAAGTCAATAATAGACTTTGTTTTAATTTATTTTATTTCTTATGTGAATAAAAATAAATTATGTTTTATTATTTATAAAGATGGGTCCTAGATGAATACTCACCCTGCCCTTGTCCAGGATTGGGCTGGTGAATCATAACTAAACTAGAATGTGACCAAACGCTTACTTTCGATGTTCTTTTTTTTCTCTTTTGTCCAACATGAAATTTCAGACTTTCATTTTGATCAAAAGGGTATGAGAAATCAGCTAGTGATATGATATGATACTATTAAATGATTAAGATAAGAAATCGATTTTTTGTTTACCAATGAACAATAGGTAAATTCTTAAAATTGGTATAAATTGAGTAATTGTATAATAATGTAAGATGTGAAGAGGATTATATTGAGGAAATAATTTTTAATTTTTATTAAAATTTGGTATAAATTTATAGATACAAAGAATATGAAATAATTAACCTCGCATTTATTTAAAAAAATTAACGTTAGTGGAATATAATAAAAGCTTTCCATAAATTTTAATAATTTATTTCTACTAATTATTTGTTTAGTTCCTTCTACAAAAGAATTACAAACAATTATATACTATGAAACCCTAATTGCATCAACTTATATACCTAGTCCCCTTCTATTATAAATTATTATATTATAAATATTTATTATATAAAATATTTTAAATTTTTAAAAATTATACAAATAGTTAGAGGATGAGTGATTTTAAAACAAACTCTCCATTCATTAGATAGAAAATAAAGAAAATTATCAAACTTTTAGGATTCATAATTGAACTTGTTTCAAGATTTTGGATTGAATCGGTATATGAATTTGCTTGGTAAATAGCTTATCAGTTATTTTTTGGTAGATTGAAAGGTTTTAACAGCTTGACCATATCAAATCACTGATAATTATGTTTGATAATTAGTTGATTGAGTTAATAGATTGAACCCAATCCGTTGATTTTGAAAACGCTACTATAAGAGCCATGGACGGAGTTATTTGGGGCGCAGTGCTTTTAAAGAAAATTAAATATTTTATTATTATTATTATTATTATTATTATAATTATAATTATAATTATAATTATAATTATAATTATAATTATATATTCTCTATTTATATATTCTATGTTAATATTTATTAATATTTAATTTCCATTTTTTAACTATATTGTAATTAATATAATGATATATGGTAATCAATATAATGATATATGAATGTATAGATAATAGATAAATTTTCTCATATCTTATTTGTCATATTATTCTATTTTAAGAGTTGCTTCTAGACTTTTTATTTCTTGTGTTTGTATTTTATTTTCATTAATTATTTCTGTAACTAATTGTAATAGAGTGGTTTGTTTTTGTAAACATTCTGTTAACTGATATTCTAATTGTAGATATTGTTCTTTTATATTATATGTACTTCTTTACTAATACTCGTAATGTTTGTTTTAAATAGGTGGTTAACTAAGAGATTTGATTTTGGAGATCATCTATCTTTTCTGAAGTTTCTACGTCTAAAGATGAATGTACTATAGTTGGATTTTTAATAGGTACATTAGAGTTTTCAGTTTTAATTAGTCAAAGAGGTTTTTCTATTCGTAAAGATTGAGATCTATGTAAAGAAGGGGGTTTGAATAAATTAGATGAAATATCTGAAAAAGAATGTCTATTGTTAATAGGATACTGAATGGTAGGTAAAGTTCTTAATTTTGTTCTAAAATTTGTTCCTACTTTTACTACATCATTGAAGAGTTGATCAATATATATTTTATCGGTATTTTTAAATTCATCACTATGATGAGAGTTTGTGAGTGCATAACTAATTTGATAAGTAATTGAAAAAGGATATTGTCTTGATATCATTAAGTTTTCATTATAAAATTTATATGCAATTGTTATAGCGTCTTCTAAATCCTTTGATTTTAAGGGTAATCCTATTTTTAATCGAGTATAAATTTGATTTTTCTACAAGCTAAATTTCCATTCATTATGCCAATAATTTGATTATTTAAATCTGTCATTCTTCCATCTAAAATAGTCATTCTTATTGGTGAATCAATTCCTTCTTGAAAGGTAGATTTTAATAAAATTTGAATAGTTGAAAGATGTATATATCCTATTTTAATTCGTTTATCTATAGGAATTTTTTGTAAATGTTTGGAAATTTGTTCTTGATTTATAAGATTAATAAGAATGTGTCTATTACATTGATCTATTCTAATAGGGGTTTCATGAACTATTTTTCCAAAATAAATAATATTTTATCGATTGATTAGTCTATTTAATATTGAAATTTTATGAATGTCTTGTCCATCCTTTAAATTAACTGTGTTTTAGCTATCTATTTTATTTTATCATTAGATAAAAGGGTATTAAGATGAAATGTTCCTGAAGACTCATGTAATTCTAAATTGTCTACATCTAAGATATTTTGATTTTTAGATTGATCAGTCATTTTTATGCCAAAGGCTGAATTTTTTATGATCAGAAAGGATTTTTTCATATTGATTTATTTCATTTGAATAAAATTGATGAAACTGTTGTTTTGATTGTAATTCATTTTGTATTGGTTGTAAAATTTGAAGGTTGGTTATTATTTCTCATAGGTAAATATGTCTATTTTGCCAGTATTGAACTCTTATAAAATGATGGTGTTTCATATATTCTAATTCTTCTAATTGTTTTTCTAATTGTTGACAAATACAACAATTAGATTCTGTTTGTAGTGAAAATCCTTTAGACCCTATTAAAAACCATAATAATCAACTTATTGAAATACAACTAAAAGATCCAACACAAGAAATAAATATTCGCAATAATATACCTTACTCTCAAATAGATGTTAACGAATTTATAACGGAATGTGCTGATTTACTTACAAACAATCTCAATACTCCTAGTACTAGTAAACATTCAGCACCTGCATTTTATGTCAATAATTCTGCAGAACAAAAAAGATAGAATGGTTATAAATTACAAAAAGATGAATGAAGCCACTATAGGAGATGCATATAAATTACCACAAAAAAATTATATAATAAATAAATTAAAAGGACATATATGGTTTACTACTCTCGACACAAAATCTGGATATTGACAATTAAGACTACATGAAAATACTAAACCATTAACTGCTTTTACTTGTCCTCCTAAAAAACATTATCAATGGAATGTATTACCATTCGGATTAAAGCAAGCACCAAGTATTTATCAAAGATTTATGGATAATAATTTAGAAGGACTAGAAGGATTTACTTTTGTTTATATTAATGATATTATTATTTATTCTAATTAGGATAATAAATATAATTATATAATAAATAGAATATATACTAAATGTATTATGTCGATTTTTATGTATATAACAATATTATAGAACATATATATATTTATTATAAATAGATTATGAATATTATTAGAAATAGATTATGATTATTATAAATATATATAAATTAAAAAATATAAAAA
>JAOSBN010000007.1:30625911-30650730 GCA_027563595.1 Erythroxylum suave
AATTACTTTTGTATAGACCCAATATTTAGGTCCCTTTTTATTTCAATTTTTAGTATATAATATTATTATCACTTGTAATTTAATTCAATTTAATTTAAAATAAATAAGTCAAACTTAAATTAATTATTTTTATCTAAGTTTAAATTTTAAGAGATTAATATAAATAACTTTTTCAAAATAAATTTAATTTAATTTAATATATTAAAAAATATAGTTTCAATTTTTAAATATTAAAATATTAGAATAAAAATAAAAATTTTATATTTCCTTAAATTAGAAATTAAATTGATATTATTTTTATAGACCTAATTTCATGTTAAGCTTGTTAGTGTTGCATTTGAGGAAAAATTATTGGCGTGATACGTTCTCAAGCTTATTTTTAGTGTTATTTTAGTGATCTCTCAAATTTTTTAGTTGGCTCTTGCAAATTTAAGAGAATCTTAAGGAGTTTTTAATCGAACTCATTTATCATTGAGAAGTTGTATTGAGAGAATTTTCAGTAGTTTTTAGGCTTGATGTAAGATATATAAGAAAATGATAGTGTTGATTTCTTTTGCTCTATCTAAATTTTTATAAGAATATTCAAAGAAATATTAAGATATAAATAGTTACTACTCATATCTTTATAAAATTTTTAATGCCATTTTACACATATAAAACTAATACTAATTAACAAATCTTAGCAAACATTTTTAAATAAACAGTTGATATTATCTGCTGGTCAAATCAACTATGTTAATCTACTATTAGCTAATCGCTGATATAATCAACTAACAGCTAATGCAATTTGCTAATTGCTAAATAGGCTATATCTTGTTTTGTAACTTGCTTTTTTTAATGTTCTTATAAATGCTTGTTCATGCACATTGTTATAATTAGAGGTTTAAGCACAAGCTCGTTTATGTAGGCTTTTTTTATGAATCTCTTGCATCCATTAGGGAGGTTAATCGGTCAATTTGGGCTACCCTAGCCTGGCCTATTAGGCCACGCCCACCCGCCCAATATTTCCTTAAAATTTTTTTTAAAAAACGATGTCATTTTAGAAGCCGAGTCATAGTTTTGACCTGCTCGCCTAACCTTAGTCAGTAACCCAACCAGGCTAATCATGGTTGACCTAACTCTCAGCTGGCCTGGTCACACCGACCATATTCAGCCCGTGGCTCATCTATAGTTCGGTCAATCCAAGCCAAAATAGGACTTAGTTGGGCCCTTTTTGACATATCCAGCATCTGTCTAAACACCTGAATGGTAAAGCACGACTATTTTTAAAAACTCCACCAGAACTAAGGCCCAATAAGGGAATGCCATAAGATGGAGGCCCAATTTGAGGAAGGAACGGCTTAATCCAAACATAAGAAAAATGGGCTGGATCACTCAAAAAGGAGCGGCGTCGTATAGTAGTCGCCGAGAAGCTCGAAAATGGCGGTAAGTAGCAAAGCCGAGAATCGGACGCCATAATTTTCCCTTCACGTGTACGATTTCAGTTCATACGCGTCTCCAAATCCCGTTCCCAAGTCAAAGTGCTATAAAAATCAAAATCGAAGACGATGAGGCTATTGCAGTTGGGTCTGTTGGTGGCGTCAGTTTCTGTACTCTTCTTCATCATCGTCTTCTAATCGGGCTAGCTCCTACAATACATTACTAATCAAACTTTGAGTTTCTGTGTCATTTGTATGCGCTACATTGCAGGATAGAGGAGGCTTTTGTCGTGGATGATGTTTGGTTAGCGTTTCTTTTTCAATTTTTAAGATGTAGTTGGGATCTAACGGCTGTCGAGTGAAGATGTGGAAGCATTGCAATCTCTGCAGTCTAGTTTCAAGAAGTGTGTGGTAAAGTTTGGATCTTTAATTCGAACTGGTTTATTAGGGTCTTAAAGTGTAGAGCATTTTGTGATATGCATCAAAAGGTTTGATATTTCTGTTTTGGGACGTTGGCTTGATGATGCAGAGTGCAAATGGGTTAGGTTTACAAGCTGTAACTGGCAAGGATAGTTGCCAGGTGATAATGAACTTCCCTAGTGACACTCTCCCCATGTGGGTATGTTTATCTTTCTTGATGTACTCAAAGATTCTATTGAAAATGGAACTTTTTCATGATCTAAAACATCATCAATAAATTGGCACATGAGAATGTACAATAAGTTGATTTATTCTTGATTGATGATTTACGTGGCAACAGAAAGACCTGACAACCGGAGAACTTGAAGGCTTGTCCTTTGAGTTTAACCTCTGTGAAGCTGTTGCTACGTGGGAGCAGGTGAGCTTAACCTTTCACATTCCTATTTGTCAATAATCTACCTGTGATGGAATGTTACTTAGATGATATATCCGTCGGATTTTCAGGTCGGTTTGCAGTTTATTTTATTATCTCGCTCTCTTTCACTTGAGTTGTGCTTGATAACCGACTTATTAGTTGGTGAGTGATTGTCAGGTGCAAAACAGTGCTACAATACTCACCAGGGAATACATTGACGCTTTACAAAATGGATGGGAGGACTATGCATGCCATAGGATTAATAAAGGAGTGAATCTGTACATACTTACTAAAAGCTTTTATTGAAAAAGAACTGGATCATTTTTAATACGGGATTGGAATACAATCTATGAAAAATGGAAAGAAGGATATAGTATATAATTGTTTCCTACCTTACATAACGTTGATTCAAATCGATATACTTTCATTCAAGGGGCAAAATACTTAATTTCTTTCATTTCCTTTATTTTCTTCTTTCTAAGGAAAAATATCAACACATTGACTGGTTTTCTGATTCTGCTTGTCAAATTGAGTTAGTTAAGCTGAACCTACAGAAGCAAGTTTAAATGGAATGTTTCTCATTTGTGCTTCAGTAACTGCTGTGAGAACAAGACTTTATGTATGGAGAAGCTCTCTTTGGTACTTCCTGAAGTACCACCGTATATACCAAGGCAGTTTGACCAAAGTGCTGTCATTGGTAATTCAGGAGATCTCCTGAAAACAAAGTTTGGAAAGGAAATAGACAATTATAATGCTGTTCTGAGGGAGAATGGTGCCCCAATTCAGGTTAATTAGTTTATATATGTTTTAGTCAACCTTAGCTACTGTCTTTCACCTAACCAGTGTATGTTAAACTTCATCAGTTTGTTTCTGCAGAATTTTACAGAATCTGTGCGCCATAAGAGTACATTTCGTCTCCTTAATCTGGGATCTCCCAAAGCTATTGATAAAGTTGTAGAGTTGGATAGTAAGTTCACTGCCCCACTTCTTACAAGGCCTTTCTTCATACTAAAATAACACTTATTTATCCAAATCCTGCAGAAACAAGGAAGGAGATCTTGCTGACTAAAACAACAATACATGATATCATGAGCAAGATGATTCAGGTTTGTGTCATTATATCACTACAATCTATTTGCTTAGGTTTTATCTTTCTCAAGATGAAATGCAAGTGGGAGCAGCTGATGCAAATGGAACAATGACATTTCCTCAATGTTGAAATTTAGTTGTACATTGGATACAGAGGCTATTAATTGGTAAAAGGTTTCCAATTTTTTCGTTGACATTGAGTTTTTAGGCTTGATGTTTTGTTCTTATATAACTAGGACTACTGCTTGTTGGCATGACCTGATTATGCTTATAGCAGTTGTCTGGCATAAATTATGCCATTGCAAATTATAGTTTTATGTTTCCTGTTTGGTGTTCCATTTTATCAAATGTGCCATATTTCTAACTTGATAGCGTTTACTGACTAGACAAAGGATGTACTATTTGTTCTTTGTTTTAAGTCAATATCTGAAATGTTGATCTGATCAAATGTTAGGAAATCCTGTTTTGCTTTTATCCCCCATGCAACTTAACTTTCTAAATCTGTATGTCTTTATTGTGCAGGAAATTCCAATAAACAAGGGTATATTTACATCATTTGGATCAGCAGCAAAGGGAACTGGATTGAAGGCTCTTGAATTTGCTCTCTCTTTTTTGGATGAATGGTACATTAGTATTAATCTTTAAAAGTTATATACAACGTCATTTGGGCAACCCCAAACCAAAAAAAGTAAATTAAAACATCAAAACAGTCGAACCATAGCAAAATATCAAAAAGTGATCAAAGTTTCACAATAAATTCTATACAAAATCTTATAAACCATAGTCTTTATCTTAAAAACTATATCAAAGCACGTAAGAAAATTGATCAAAGTTCTAGGACAAAATCTTATAAACCATAGACTTTATCTTAAAAAGTACATCAAAGCACGTAAGTAGAGTCTAAAATAACTGCATTCTTTGTCTATAAACCATAGTCTTTATCTTAAAAACTATATCAAAGCACGTAAGAAAAGTGATCAAAGTTTTAGGATATATTCTATACAAAATCTTATAAACCATAGTCTTTATCTTAAAAACTACATCAAAGCACGTAAGTAGAGTCTAAAATAACTGCATTCTTTGTCTTCTATAAATTGTAGATGGTGCCACAAATTGTCAGTCTTACAGCCTTGCTTTTCAAGCGTGTGCCAGTAGTTTTTACGGATCCATTTAATAGCACTAGGCAACGTAGACATCCCCGTGCTAATCCAAGCCATCCTCGAACTATATCCCAGACTGTCCTTGAAAATGAACATCTAAAAAACAAATGTGTCATTGTCTCTTGCTCAACTCCACATAAACTATATGTTCTATTTATGTCTGGAAATATCAAATTATCTTTGGTCGGTAATCTATATTGCGCAAACCAAGGCAAGTAATAAAGGAGAACTTTGGAGGAACATAGTTCTTCCAAATGAAAGGTATCCACGGTCTTTTTATCTACTTCATACGTAATAACTCATACACCTTTGAAGAAAGTCTTTCATTTATGCACATCTTCTGAAATCCCAAGACCACATTTTCCCTTCTACCAAGTTTCTGCATCAAAGAATCTCTAATAAAGGCAAACATCTTTATCAAAGGTGAATCTCTATTCGAAGGTTTTCAATCCCAAACAGATTTCCCTCTTAAATATACCTGATGTATTCATCGAACTTGAAGAGTGTCAGCTTTAGAATGAATATGTCAAAGAACCTTTGATAATAGTGCAACATTCTAAACTCCACAATTTTTTAAACCCAAGCCACCTTCTTTCCTTTGCAAACAAATATTATCTCCAGACACCTTATAATGTTTTCCTCAGACGCTTGGAGTTAGAATGATTGTACTCCTTATATTACCGCCCTAATCAACTCAAGGTGTTCAGCATAAGAAAGCGTTTTAGCATTCCAGTTATTAATAAAACCCTCAATAGTCTTAACTAGATAGGAGAATTGGACCACTGAAACTTTCAACGGAGCCAATGGAATGCCCAAATATCAAATTGGAAATGCTCCTAATGGAAAATCAACCAATTCCATGATATTCTCCCGGTTTCTGCCATATACTCCTGTAAGATACATATTAGATTTGGAGGGGCTAACCTTCAGTCCCAACACCCTTTTCAAATCTCTAAGGACATTCATAAGAATTTTAATAGATATAAAATCCCCACTTGAGAATAGCATAAGATGAGAATGTTGGACTAATGGAGGTCGGCAAATTTAATCATTCTATGTTTTGATAATAATAAAACTTAAGAAATGGTTAAGAAATAATTTCAGGTTAACTGGATCAAAAGGAAGTTAATAAAAATAGAACACTAGTCGACTGAAGGTTTGCACAAGTCGATTATCATGCTGATGAAGATTTGTTCAAAGAAAATGATTTTGACTAATAATGGTCAAAGATGAAAAGCGCATATTTTGACTCGGTGATTGATTAGTTGATTAAATTGCACTAATCGACTAATAAGTATCAAAAAAATAAAAACATAGATTTTATATGATGATTTTGCATGAGGATTTTGCGCATGTATCTTGACAGTCAAAGATTAGATAATTGATCAGATCTTTTGGTTGGAGAACTTGACAAGTTGACTACCATTTTTTTAAGTCGACTATTCGAGGTACATAATTGAAGACTCGTATAGAAGAGTGTTGATAGTCAACTATCACTTAGAAGATAAGTTGACTATTACATATCGACCAGTAGCTTATCAGGTACAGCTGAACAGACTTTGAATTTGTCAAACGAATTTAAATGGGAGCAAAATTTTCTACAATGGCCAGGAGCATCCAGGAATATCTTGAAGCCTATAAATAGAGGTCTTCACTTGAGAAGAATTAACCAACAAGCGCTTAAAAGAAGCATACATTCTATTGTGCTAAAATTATTCTCTCATTGCTCTTATATTGCTTACGTAGCATATCATGATTCTCTTCAGCTGTACTTAGCTTTATCATTTCATTACTATCCTTGTTATTATTGTGAGTTGAGTGATTAGAGAATAATCACTTGAGAGGTAGGATTTGTGCTGAGAAAACAAATTATTTGTAAGGTATAACTTGAGTCGGAAGTCAAGTTGATTGGAAGAATTCACACTAAACTAAAAAGTGTGGAGTAAAGAGTTTTGACAAAATCCTAAGTGAGAACTTAGATAGATAATGTAGGTCTATGCACCAAACCTCTATATATATTGTATTTGCCTCTCCTCTAAACTCTTTTACATTATATTTTGATTTGTTTTTGTTTTGCCTTGTATACTTTAATTTTTTTTTGGAGCACTTTGCTAAAAGATTTGGAAAAACTTAAAAGATCTATGTAACCCTCTTCTAAATCGTTTTCAATTGACATCAGAGCGGGCTACTTATAAAAATTCAAGGATGACACTAAACTTGACACATAACAATATAGCGAAAGAAGGTAACACAAATAATCACTCTCCGTTTTTCAATGTTATTAACTACTCTTCTTGGAAAAATTTTATGAAGTACCACATCATGAGTGAGGGCTTGGAGTATTGGAAGATCATAATCTTCGGTCCAAACGTTCCTTTGAATGAAATTGGCGAGGTAAAAACGAAGTTGGAATATGATGAAAATGATTGGAAGAAAGCCTTTATCAACGCAAAAGCCATGAAGTTGATATATTGCACTCTTACCGTTGAGGAGAGAAATCGAGTGAACTCATGCACTAATGCTTAAGAAATGTGGGACAGACTACGAATTACTCACAAAGGAACCAACTAAGTTTGAGAAACAAAGATCAACATGCTTCTCCGTGATTATGAAATATTGGTCATGAAGGAAGGTGGGTCCATTTCTACTATGTTTGATCGTTTTGCAAAAATTATCAATAGATTAGGCAACCTTGGAAAGCATATGACGGATAGCAAGAAGGTGAAAAAGATTCGTTGTTCATTGCCAAAAGAATAAGACTCACAAGTGACAGTTATTATAGAATCCAAAGACCTCAACAAATTAGAATTCAATGCCTTGGTGGGATTACTCATAAACTATGAGATCATTCTCAAATCAAGAGGAGGAAGAGGTAAGTGACAAAAGCCAATTGATTTAAAAGCTAATATTTCTTCTCTTCATGAAAGTGATCAAGAGTTAGATGAAGAAGAAGATGATGAAGAACTAACACTTTATGCTAGAAATTTAAGAATGTTTAAAGATCAACTTAAAAATAGAAAAAAAAAATATGTGGTGGTAGAAATGAAAAAGAAAGAAGATCACCATGGAGAGAAGAACCAAAAGATATGAAGAAAAGAAAAGCAATGAAGAATGCTGGAAATGTGGAAAAAGAGGACATCATACTAGAGAGTGTAAAAACTCATCCTCATCCTCAAAATTTTAGAAAAATAATAAGTATGACAAAAGAAAGAAGAAAATTAGTCTTGTAGCCACTTGAAGTGATGATAAGGAAGCATAACTAAGTAATGATAAGAGCAACTTGGCTCTTATAGTAAATAGTGCTTTGTCAAGTGATAATGAAGATGAGGTAATGATCATTGACCAAGATCTTAAAGATTCATTTACTGCATTGCAAATTGATTTTGAAGAAGCTATTAAAATAAACAAGAAATTGAGAAAGAAACTAAGAGATCTTGAAGCTGAAAATAATGATTTGCATGAAATAATTGATGACTTAGAATGCATTAAGAAAGATCACTCTATATGCAATGTTGAAAAAGAAAACTTAACTTGTGAATTTGATAGACTTAGAAGAGAGTTTTCTTATGTGGTTGGAAAGTTTGCTAATGAAAATGATAAATTTGAAAAGATGTTGTCTTTACAAAGATATTCCATATCTAAACATAGTTTAAGGTATGACTCTTTTGATAGAGATTATTCTTTAATTTTTAAATTTACTAAAGATGGAAAAGTTGCTAAATGTGCTAAATGCTTAAGAGATGGTCATATAGAAATTGCATGTAAAAATATTAAGAGATGTATTAATGTGAAGAAAGTTTGGGTAGTAAAAGGAACTAAACTTCCTAATATGGTTTATATGACTAACCAAAATGGACCCAAAATGGCTTGGGTACCAATAAGAAGAAAGAATGTTTCTTTTGTAGGTACAAGCAAGGAATGAAAATTCACCAAGTATATGGTACATTGATAGTAGATGCTCAAGGCATATGAGTGGAGGTAAGAACCTATTTGTAGAAATCAAACCAAAGAATCAAGACTTTGTCATATTTGGAGACAATAACAAAGATAAAGTCATTAGTGTTGGTAAAGTGGGTAAGGAACCTTTGCCTACCATTGACAATGTTATACTATTTGATAGTTTGAAACATAGTTTGCTAAGTATTTCTCAATTATGTGATATGGATTTTAATATAAAATTTGAATCATCTCATTGTATGGTTAAGAAAGATGAAAATGTTGCTTTCATTGATTTGAGACATGGAAATGCTTATATTGTTAATTTGCATGATGATAGTTCATTAAGTGGTTTAGTAAGAATATCAGCCAATTTATCACTTGTACAGATATGTTTCAAACAAATATCACCTTTCAAACAATGATCACGTATGAAATGATACCTAATCTCAATATATTTTATTTTACTATGTAAAATTGAATTTTTACTTAAGCAAATTGCACTTGTATTATCATAATATATTGGAACATTTTTAACAATAATATTATAATCAAGTAATTAATGCTTAAGTCAAAGAACTTGTGCACATGAACTTCCAGCTGCTATATATTCAGATCAGCAATAGAAATAGCTACACTTGTTTTTTACTAACTCATGAAATCAAAGATGAATATAAGAAATGATAAAGACCACTAGTGCTTTTTCTATCTATCTTAGAATCAGCATTATCAGCATCATTATATGCATGCAAATCAAAAGAATCACAATTAAGATATCATAATCTATGATTAATTGTTTTGTTAAGATATCTAAAAATTCTTTTGCAAGTACTTAAATAAGCAATCTTAGGACAAGATTGAAATCTAGTACAAAGACAAGTAGCAAACATTATATCCGGCCTAGACGCGGTTAAATGTAAAAGAGAGCCGGTCATATCTCTATAAAGCTTTTGATCAACATCTTCTTTATACTCAAACTTTTCCTAAACCAGATTTGTTGTTATAGGTGTTTTTGCATCTTTGCATCCTTCCATGTTGAATTTTTTTAGAAACTCTTTTGTGTACTTGAATTAGTAGATGAAGATGCTATCTTTGAATTGCTTAATTTGTAACCCAAGAAAGAACTTGAGTTCTCCCATCATACTCATTTCAAATTCGCCTTGCATCAAATCATTAAATTCTTTGCACAAAGATTCATTAGTAGCACCAAATACAATATCATCATCATAAATTTGACAAACTAGTATATCATGATCAACATGTTTTATAAACAAGGTTTTATCAACTTTAGCACGAACGTAATCATTTTGGATTAGAAAAGTACTTAACTTTTCATACCATGCCTTAGATGCTTGGTTTAATCCATATAGCGCCTTCTTGAGCTTGTAGACATAATCTGGATATTTATGATTTTCAAAATCAGGAGGTTGTTTGACATAAACTTCTTCTTAAATGTAGCCATTAAAAATGTACTTTTAACGTCCATTTGATTAAGCTTGATCTTTTTATGAGAAACAAAAGCACATAGCAATTTAATTGCTTCTAATCAAGCCACCAGTGCATATATTTCATTATAATCAAGACCTTCTTCTTGATGGAATCCTTGAGCTACTAATCTAGATTTGTTCTTGATAGCATCATCATTTTCATCAAATTTTATCCTATTTACCCACTTGACTCTAATGATGGTTTTGTCTTTTGATGGAGCTACCAAATCTCATACATTATTTCTCTTGAATTAGTTAAGCTCCTTTTACATTGCTATTAACCAATGTTCATCTTCAAGAGCCTCTTTTATGTTTTTGGGTTCCACCAATGATATGAAAGTTGAATTGCTCATGTGTTCATACGTTTTCCTCCTTATTCTTAAACCATCATCCAAGCTGCCAATTACTTGCTCCATAGGATGATTATTAGCTTTTGCTGAAGTTGTAGTGCTAGGAACATGATCTTCTTCATCCAATTTTGCTTCTTCAATTTTGGATTCAATTTCTTTAACTCCATTGTCTAAATTTTATGCATCATCATCAAAACAAACCTTTCTCGGAGGTGAAATTGTATCATCAAATTTAACATGAATATTTTCTTCAACACACTTAGTTCTATTATTATAAACTCTAAATGCCTTACTAATTAGTGAATAACTTAGAAACATACCTACATCAGATTTTGAATCAAAATTTTCTAAGTTATTCTTTCTATTATTATGAATAAACATTTTATAACCAAAAGGATGAAAATATGATATATTTGATTTCTTACCTTTCAATAACTCATATGGTGTCTTGTTCTTGTCTTTTCTTAGATGCACTCTATTGAAGACATAACAAGCGGTATTGATTGCCTCCGTCCAAAACGATTTAGGTATACTATATTCATTCAACATTGTTCTACTCATTTCTTCAAGTGAACGATTTTTTCTTTTTACTACACCATTTTGTTGTGGAGTTCTTGGTGACGAGAAATTGTGCTCCACTCCATATTTGTCACAAAGTCTTTCAAATGGCTCACCTCCATGATGGGTTCTTATAGCAACTATTGTCAAGTTCTTTTTATTTTGAACTAACCTACACCACTTAGCAAACTCGTTAAAAGCATCTAGCTTTTTAAAAATGACTTTGTAAGAGGTTTGCCTAAGATAAAGTTTGTTAAAAACCATTTATGTGAATCTTGTTTGAAAGGTAAATATGTTAGAGAATCATTAAATCCAAAGAAAGAAATATGCACATTTAGAATTTTTAAACTTGTTCATATGGATTTAATTGAACCATCTAGGCGTGCAAGTTTAAGTGGTAAACTATATGTTCTTGTTATTGTTGATGACTTTTCTAAATTCACTTGGATGAGATTTCTTGCAAATAAAAGTGATGCTTTTAACGAGTTTGCTAAGTGGTTATATGATAGATAGAAAAAGCACTAGTGGTCTCTGTCATTTCTTAGGTTCATCTTTAATTTCACGAGCTAGTAAAAGAAAGTAAGTGTGGCTATTTTTACTGCTGAATCTGAATATGTAGCAGTTGGAAGTGCCTGTGCACAAATTCTTTGGCTTAAGCATCAATTACTTGATTATGGTATTATTGTTAAAAATGTTCCAATCTATTGTGATAATACAAGTGCAATTTGCTTAAGTAAAAATCTAATTTTACATAGTAGAACAAAACATATTGAGATTAGGTATCATTTCATATGTGATCATTATTTGAAAGGTGATATTTGTTTGAAATATGTTTCTACAAGTGATTAATTGGCTGATATTCTTACCAAACCACTTAATAAAGGTGTGTTTGTAAATATAAAATTGAAACTTGGTAAGTGTGATTTGAATTCAATTGGATGATTGCGTACTTGTTTGAAATTGTTTGCATACACTTCTATAGCAAAATGATCAAATTATTAGGTGAATATGCAATTTCATTGAAGAAAATATCAACATTGATCTATATTCGGTTTTAGAAAATGATTTGTCTTGATTTTGGAGATTTTCAGTCGACTAATTGGAGTCTAAGTCGATTGATGTTAAGGTAACGGTCGAGTATCTTTGATTTACACATCGACTAATGCATCTGGAGAGAAATTGGCTAAGTGTTTTTGAGGCTCTCTAGTCGACTATTATAGTGTTAAGTCAACTAATTGTTATTGATATGATATTGCACAGATTTTTACCCTCGAATAATTGACTATTCATTTCATTCTGGTCGACTAAAATTCTCATACCTGATGGTTTCAAAAATCTGTATTTATTTAAGTTGACTAATAACTCTTCCAGTCGACTAACCCACAGACCAAATTTGTTCCGAGGTTACTATTTTTATTTTTCACACAACCAGTCGACTAATACGCCTACCAGTCGACTATCCGACATCCCCTGCACATAAAATCCCTCAATTGTTTCACAAACTTTCAAAAGCTCATAACATTCAAACTCAAAATCCTATCATTCAGTCGACTACTCTCTTCGAAAATCACCAAATCTACACCTACCATCATCATTCTTCATCTGAAACACTAAACTCCTTTATCAAATCATCAAAACATTATTCCCTTATGTCAAAACCTCTTCATCTTCATAAAAACCCTAACAAAACTCCAATCCACAAATCCTTCCAAATGGCACCAAAGAAAGCAAGTGAAAAGGAAAAGCAACCAGAAATTGCCACCAAAACTCACCAAACCCGAGTTAAAGAGTCTTTTTCGAGAGGTAAAGTTGAAAGGGAGAATGAGGTTCTTAAACCTAGATTCACTTCAATGGAGGCTCAACACCTTTATTATAAGGTACTAAAATCAGAAGTTTTGATTCTTTCCATGCGATTTTATTGGGTTGAGCTAGAACATAGTGAATTCAAGGATTTGTTTGATGAAATAAGGTGTTTAGGATTGAAGAAATTTTTGGGTTTTAAGGATGATATATATGAGGATTTAGTTAGAGACTTCTATGCTAATCTACTTGTGACTAGAAGTAATGTTGATAGTGGTGTTCGTTTGAAGTCTTGTATTCAAGGGAAAGACATTTACATTTGTGAGGAAAATTTGAGTATTTGGTTAAAGTTGCCTAAAGGAGGAATTAGGCCTAGAGCTTCCTTACTTGATTCAAATATATTGAAAAATGAGGATGGAGATACGGATGAGGAAGTCGAAGAGAATTATGGTTATGATGAAATGAAAAGAGATTAATTGCTAGGAAGTATTTGCATTAGACATTTATCCCAATATGAAGCCATGGATTTGTCCTTGAACTACAGGTTGTTGCATTATGCAATAAATGGTTATTTATCCTAAGAAGGCTAGTAACAATCATATCACCTCATTGGATAAAAAAATAATATGACATTTGGAAGAAGGTAAGAATATTAATTTTCCAAATTTGATCATCCAAATGATGAGGAGAAAGACAAACTTGTTGAGAGGAGAGCTTAAAGGGAAAACTACCAAGCATAAAGGTATGCCTTATGGAGCTTTGATTACTTTTATCTTAAAATTGCAAAAGTGTAATTTGAGTTCTTATGAACATTACCCATACCCAACAAATTGGAGGTTTACACATTATAATATAAGAAGTATGAAAATGATGAAAACAAATGAGAAAGATTGGGTGTATGCATATCATGTGGAAAAGCTTGATTTAACTTTAGAAAGTGGTCCACAAGTGCCTAAAAGACAAGGGTCAAAAAGAGCAAGTGAAAGGCCAAGTAATTCAAGGCCAAGTAATGCAAGGAGAAGTGAAGTATCCCAAGAAGAGCTTCAAGGAATAAAAGATCAAATTGAAGAAATCAATGTTTGAATGGATCTTCAACAAGGGATTCTAATTTACTTGGAGAAAAGCATCAAGAAAATATTTAACAAACTTGGTTGTAAACATGACGATGTTTTTCCACCTTGATGGCCATTTCATTTCACCTAGACCGGCATTTCATCATTTCTCATTCATGTTGCTTTATCATTTGTTGTTTTTTTTAACTTGAAAGTTTAAGACAATATTTGTTTGATTTGACTATATTTGTGAATGTTTTGTTTCATTTCTTCTTCATTTATTTTTTCCTTTTGATTTGTGTTCTTTACATTTTTTGATTATAATAAAAAGGGGGGGACAAATTAACCAAAAACACAAGAAAAAAATGAGAAAAATAGGGAGGTATAAAAATGTTAATACATTGATTGAGGGGGAGACAAACTAACCAAAAAGACAAAGGCATAAAAACCTTGATCATCTTGTCTTTGTTTTTAATTTCTTAAACAATTTCTAAATATTTTGTCATTATCAAAAAGGGGGAGATTGTTTGACCAATGGCGGTTGACAAATTTAATCCTTTTATGTTTTGATAATAATAAAACTTAAGAAATGATTAAGAAATAATTTCAAGTTAATTAGATCAAAAGGAAGTTAATAAAAAATGAAACACTAGTCGACTGAAGGCTTGCACAAGTCGACTATCGTGCTGATAAAGATTTGTTCAAACAAAATGATTTTGACTAATGACGGTCAGAGATGAAAAACGCATATTTTGACTCGGTGATTGATTAGTTGATCAAATTGCACTACTCAACTAATGACTATCAGAAAAATAAAAACGTGGATTTCATGTGAAGATTTTGCATGAGGATTTTGCTCATGTATCTCGACAGTCAAAGATTGGAGAATTGATCAGATCTGTTGGTTGGAGAACTTGACAAGTTGACTATCATTCTTTTAAGTCGACTATTCGAGGTACAGAGCTGAAGACTCATATAGAAGAGTGTTGCTAGTCAACTATCATTTGGAAGACAAGTCGACTATGATGTATTAGTCGACTATTACATATCGACCAGTAGACTATCAGGTACAACTGAACAGACTTTGAATTTATCAAACGAATTCAAATGGGAGCAAAATTTTCTACAACAGCCAGGAATGTCCGGGAACGTCTTGAAGCTTATAAATAGAGGTCTTCACTTCGGAAGAATAAACCAACAAGCTCTTAAAAGAAACATACATTCTATTGTGCTAAAATTATTCTCTCATTGCTCTTATATTGCTTACATAACATACCTTGATTCTCTTCAGCTGTACTTAGCTTTATCATTTCATTACTATCCTTATTATTATTATGAGTTAAGTGATTAGAGAAGAATCAATTCAAAAGTAGGATTTGTGCTGAGAAACAAATTATTTGTAAGGTATAACTTGAGCCGGAAGTGAAGTTGATTGGAAGAGTTCACATTAAACTAAAAAGTGCGGAGTAAAGAGCTTTGACAAAATCCTAAGTGAGAACTTAGGTAGAGGATGTAGGTCTCTGCATCGAACCTCTATACATATTGTGTTTGCCTCTCTTCTCTACTCTTTTACATTATTTTTGATTTGTTTTTGTTTTGCCTTGTGTGTTTTAATTTTTTTGTTTTGTAGTACTTCGCTAAAAGAGTTGGAAAAACTTAAAAGATCTATTCAACCCCACTTCTAAATCATTTTCAGAGAATAATATAAGATCATCAGTAAAAGCAATGTGCGTAATACCAAGTTTATTACACTTTGGGTGATAGTTAAAATGAGAGTTTATGGTTGTCATTTTAAGCAACCTAGAAAGTCACTCCAAACATAGAATGAACAAAGTAGGAGTCTTGAGATCACCTTGTCTCAAACCTCGTTGTCCTCTGAACATATCATGCCAAACACTATTAATGGATATGGAGAAAGATGCTGCAGTGACATATTCCATAATCCATCCTACAAATTGTACTTTTATTGCGAGAAAGTAGATTTGTATGGTTTCATGGTGGATCCAGGATATAAAGAATGATACAAATCTTTCGATTATGAATGTCTCCAAAAGGTTTTCATGCACAAGTTTTGTATTTGTACGACCAACAATCTTTTTTCCTTCAGGACTAGATATTTTTCAGAATCTCGGAAAGGACACCCTCCTCCACTTGGGGAGGGCTTACTATCAGATGATGGAATGTTTGTGTGTAAGCCTACTAGTCTTCCCCACTCTATGTCAGACACGCACTTCTCTACCTCTCTCAGTTGAATGCTGATATGAAAAGAGTTGGGAAATTCTTATCAACTTTCCTCGATGAGCATATCTATGGAATTGAGTGTGTTACGTACAGGAAAGCATTAAATGACTGGTACCAAAGGTTGTAATCATATTGTTTATTGAAGAGGTTTTTGATTAAACATGTCTTCGTGTGAAAAGATTCTTTATTGTGTTTTTCATTAGCTTATCAAAATCCATTCCCCCGTGAGAGCTAATCCAAAGCTTGCCTCGGAGAAATTGTTAAGGTATCTGATCAATATTAGGTTCTTAAATTCTGCATTTATTAGAAGCTGCTCTATTATCTGTATTATCCCTCTTTTATATATATATATATATATTATTTGCAGGAGGGCAGAAGCAGGATCCGAAGACTCACTTCGTGCCTGTTCCGTTAGACAGAAGCTAGCTAAAAGAAAGTTTTCAACAGTTTGGAGTTCCCGAAAGCCTGCTCTTGATCATCAAAAGAACAACAATTTATCCACTGGAGCAGAGTCCTGGGCACGGTTTGCTCCAAATGATTGAAGCTTTAAGGCACCAGACTTACAGAAAGTCAGTCTAGTGGATTAGCAACTCGAACGACCATCAGGCGAAAGGTTGCAGCAGGGAGCTTCGAACGATGATTTTGACGACTGAGAGACCCTTTCTTGGAGCTTTGAAATTATGTTTTCTTCTTCAAAGTCTTCGGCTTTTGTATACATTTTCATAATATTACTTTTCTCTTTGTCAAGTTTATATTAAGTTCGTTATTTTTTTTTGTAATGATTGAAAATTGTAATCACTAATATTTATGTATTGAATAAATTATAATAAGATAATATGTCTAAATGCGTATAATCTTTTAGGTTTTTTTTAATTTAATATTTAACTTTTTAGAGAATTTTAGTCAATATTTTAAAAATCAAATCGATAAAACAAAAGGTTTAAAGTTTAAAAGATTCAATTAATATTATACTGTCATAAAATCGGCTAAAAATTGAATAAAATAAACAAAATTTAAATATAATTGAAAAACAATGTTCTTATCTATCAAAGAATAAAAATGTCAATAGATCAGGTCGGGTCTGAGTCGCACTTGGCCTGACCCGACTCAGCGTCAGGCCATATCGGTCTATGACCTAGCAGGCCGAAATGGTTCAGTAGCAACTCGAGCTATGGCCAACTCGCCATTTATTTTTTAAAGCAAAAATTACCTAAAACGAAGTCATTTTGTCAAGTAAGGAGCCGGACTACGGGCGAACCATAAGTCGCTTTTGACATATCTATCAAAATATTTAAAATTTAATTATAAATAAAATTATTAAATAAAATTTTATTTATTTATTTATTTTATAAAAGCCGATTAATTAAGCAGCGAATGTGTCATTTTCCATATCTTCGTCAAATAATTCTTTCTTTTTTGGAAAAGCAAAGAAAGCAAACTAACGATAACACGACAATTGTCGTTTCGTCCCTTGTGATGTCGTTTAACTCTCCTTCCTTCCATTTATGGGTCTCTAAACGATAGCTATCGTCACCCTAATTGCGGACGACACGTGTCAAACACCCACTTGACCTCCGCAGTCTCCTTCTTCGCAGCGAGAACTCACTCCACTCTCTTCGAATTCCTCTTCCACCTCTCTCCCTCTCTCTTCGTCTCTCTCTCTCTCTCTCTCTCTCTATTTATATATATCTATAGATATACGTGTAGAGACATTTAGGAACCCTAAAAGGAAGCTAGAAACATTTTTTAGATCTTGAATTCTTGATATTGTCGTCATACATGGCGGAGACACAGCCACCGGAGGGTCAGTTTGACGGCTTTGGAGGTGGTTCAAACACCGTCACTTCCTCGGAAGCCGTCGGTTCAAAACGACAGCGTAGACCTAGCGTTCGATTGGGAGAAATCGGCGGCGACCATATCTACGACGGAGTTCATGCTCGAAGAACTATGGGAAGCAGACAGTGGAAGCATAACAACAACCTATCTCTTGATCATAGTAAGAAAGATTCAGGTAAAGGTTCAAAGACTCGAGTTTTAACAAATTTAACTACCACCGGCGAGTTCGTCGAAACCCTAGATGATGATAGAGAGCCTAACTTGGACACAGTTGCACTTGCGAGTTGGAGGGTGAAAGATTCAAAGAAAAGAGCGTCGAATGCCAGCACGAAGAGGGTCCGATCCAATTGGGTCGCGAAAATTGACGACGGAGGTGGAGACTTTGCCGGCGGAAATGTGGACGGAGATGAGAAGTATAGTGGTGGTGAGGATATGGAAAATAGTTACAGGGAATTTGGTTTGGAGAATTCGGAGAGTCCATTGAAAGAAGATAGCCCGCTTCATTCTCCTGAGAATTTGGGTGATGGGAACGAGAGAAATGACAGGGAATTGTTTTACAATACAAGGGGAGTTAGGGCAAGAAACAATAACCATAATCGTCATCTTGAAGGTGTCGAATTGTCCGGACCGTCAGATAACGATGCAAGGGATTATAGGAATGATGGTGTGAGAATTTGGCTGAATAGTATAGGGTTAGGGAGGTATGCACCGGTTTTCGAAATTCATGAGGTTGATGATGAGGTTTTACCAATGCTGACACTGGAGGATTTGAAGGATATGGGGATTAATGCTGTCGGGTCAAGAAGAAAGATGTTTTGTGCGATTCAGAAGCTCGGAAAAGGGTTTTCGTGAATGGTTTTCGACGTGATGATCTCGTAGATTTTGGTTTTCAAGAAAGGACTATATCTCAGCCGTGGTAATTCCAAGTTGCATCATGGTCTGAAGGTAGTTTGAGCTACTTTGTTCTTGATCTCATAGTATTAGAAATAATTATATTTTTTTTCCCTTGAACTTGGGTTAGGATATCTTGATTAGTGCTTTTGTTGCACTTTATGAATGCATTTTTAAGTTCGGTGCAATGCAATGTTCAGGTATATGGCATTCAGATGATTTTTATTTATTACTTGTGTCTTAAAGCTGTTGAGGCCTGTAATACCTGGTTGGAAAGGGAAATGCTTTACTTTGCCTAAGGTGAATAAAATTGTTCAAAACCTAAGTTCAAGCTATATGATCTGATGATGCTCTTTAGTTTTGAATATTTATTTTATGTCATGAAGCCAACTATTACTTCAATTGGAAGTTTTATACTTAACGATAATTATGTATTGCTTGTTCTGTTAAGCATCTATATGGCGTTTCGATTGATAGTGTTGCTTTTGTGAGCATTTTGGTTCTAAACTTGTATTATATTCCAAACTGTTGAGAACGGGTTAATTATGATTTGAGTTTTTCTTCTGTTAGTACACCCTGTCAGTGGTGGTGTTTTGGGAACCATTAGATCTCATTTTCTGGAACAGCCATTGGATTGTTTCAAGAGCTCAAAGTACATGGTAACCCGTCTTGTTATCAAATCTTGGCCGTTTGTTGAACTATTCAAATAGTGTTTGGTAATCTTGTGAGTAATGGGTTATGGTGTGATTTATCAAGATAAAACGACCATCTCATGAAGTAACAAAGCTAGTACAGATTTGGATTAAAAAGGAGCATATCAACAGATGAAGCAGTAAGCACATTTGGTCGCTCCTTTAGAGTCATTATAACCATTTTCAATCAAGAAATTGAACCAAACATATGAAATCTCGGAATTTTACAGCCAGAATAAGTTTTAGGTTTGCATGCAACTATTTACACAACATGGATTGGCCAGTCATACCGATAAACAAGCAAAATTGCTATACCCCGAAAGACAACTAATTTTTAGTTCTAGGCGGAAACCATACTGAAGGAATTGGGTTTGTTTCTCTACATTCCCAGCCCCTCGTTGCACTTGGAGAATAACGTTGACTATAGGCATATCTTAACACACTGATTCTCGGAGAAATATTATGAGACGGTGGTCAACCAACAACCCAACCCAATACTTCCTTCGATCAAGTCTCAAAGTTGCTCCTGGATCCTAAACCATTTTCGAATAATCTATTTAATCCAACTTCATTCCACTCTGATCCTGGTCTTGATACTGATCCTGCTTATTGGGTTCAGCAGGGAAGTACTTTATGCCCACCAAGTCACCTACTTGACTGATTACCTGTCAAAAAGAAAACAACTCTGAATTAGTTTTATTTTCCGAAAAAAACTTTGAATTAGTTTCTCATTGTTTACAAATCAATTCTCGCTCGGGTATAACATTGATCGAAGATGACATATCTTAGCCAAGTTGGTGTTCGGGTCTATTCGTCATCAAAGGCTTTGAATTTTAATGTCACATGTCCAAAACTGATTAGCCCTCTACACACTGTTTTCAGAATACATGCTGCAACTGCAGGTATTGAAAATTTCAAGCAAAGATATACATACTTGGATGAGCAAGCTTAAACAGCATAAAAATTTTACTTGATTTTCTTGGCAACTGTCAGACTTCATCTTTTTCCTTTTATATGAATCCTCAATCATTGGAATGACTATCCAATAAAGAGATATTTTCACTCACAGACATGAGAATGATACTGAATACCAAATAAAAAAGTTTTATGCACAAAGCCCATTCCTGTCTTTAGCAAAAGTAACATAATGCAAAAACACCAAATAATAATAATAATAATAATCACAAATTAGACGTGCATACCTCCAAAGCTCTGATAAGATCTTCCCTGGAATGTGAAGCAGATATGCAAATACGTGCCCTGGCCAAAAGTAGAGGGGTAGCTGGAAAAGCAACTGTCACAATGGCTACCTGTAAAGAAACCACAAAAACAGTAAAATGCGCAGCAACCAACCCTCCACTTATACATGAAAAGACGAATCTTAATACAAGTTGCTGCTATATTAACTGCAAGCTTACCTTTTGTCTCAGACACTCCCGGGAAAATGCAGGAATTTTTGCAGGATTGTAAAGCATTATAGGCATCACAGGAGAGTCATTATCTCCAATGACTTCAAAACCCATTTTCTGCAGCTCTGACCTGAAAAAGTTGCTATTTTCACGTATTCTTGCAAGTTTTTGAGCCCCTAGAAACATGTAAAAGAATCGTAAGTCGTTGGGAAATTAAGCTGGAATCTAAAGTTGGATCCATGCAATTGAAGCAAAGAAATGACTGATTTTTTTTTTCTACAATGGATAAAAACAAATGAAAAATAAGGGAGAGCACCTATTACCTCTACATGAACCATCTTCCCCAAGAATAACCTTTATGGCAGATATGATTTGTTGTGTAGCTGGTGGAGATATTGATGTTGCATATAGATGAGCTGGACATGTGTACTTGAGATATTGAATAAGCTCCTGAAAGCAACAAGTAAATCAGAGCCTCAGCCCACTTATGGTGTCAATTACTTAGTTAATCCAATATATTTGGCATATAAAAATGCATGTAAAGGAATCGAAGATGAAAATCGACTGTCAAGCTCTATAACTCGTCACCATACCTAGTATACCCATAGAACTACTGAAAACTTGTACTAAAGTAAATTGGCAAATCATTTAGAGGGGCTGTAATGACCATCGAGAATGACAATTGTCATACAGTGACTTTCATGCCATTGTAGAAAGGAATATTACAGAAAATGGAGTAGAGTCTTCATGGCAGATAGGAGAAAGTGAACTTCTAACCTTCTACATGCTAAAAAGAAGTTGCAGTAGAGGATCGTGATCAAACGAACTTCAATTTTATAAAGTGATAAGAATAATTCTGATCCAAATTTACTACATATAAATGTTGTTAAAGACATATAACGGTAAAGTAGAATCATGGTCAAGGTAGAACGAAAATGATAACGTTTGTTCTCATGTTGAAATAATTCTCTTATTAATGGAAATGAGGAAAAGAAATTAGTGAGAAATAAAGATAAGCACCTATCTTTTCTACACAATCCAAAGGTTCGTAATAAAACTAATAATAGTTGCATAACTAAAACCTTGGATCCAGCAATATAACCGCCACATGATCCAAATGATTTTGTAAAAGTTCCCATCATAACATCCACGTCAGCAGTATCCACTCCTAAGAGTTCACAAACACCTCTTCCTGTTTTTCCAACAGCTCCAATACTGTGAGCCTCATCCAAGTAAACATAGGCCTACAAAGCACAGAATAACAATAGACATGTCATTCTAGTAAGTGAAAATCAAGGATTAAGCTATGAAATGTGTCTATGAAAAACAGAATAAAAGCACAAGATATAACATATATTTTTACATACCATTTATGTCCTTAATAACACCAAATTCAACTTATTTTGATCACTAGTTACCTGAAAGGACACTTCTTAAAAGTATTTAATCTTTTTTGTTATGTAATTTGCTACTCACAAAGAGACAACTCAAACACTTCCTAGGTAAAAGCTGACTGCAAAGATGACACATAATGAATTGTGTATGAGAACGTAGAAGTTTGACCTTGTATTTTTTGCATATTGCAACAATCTCTGGAAGTTTGCAGAGTTCACCTTCCATGCTATAGATACCCTCCACAATAACAATTATCTTCTTCCATGGTCTATGTGTTCTTGGTCGCCCCTCAGCAATCTGTTCTCTTAACACTTTCTCCAAGTGAGATGGTGCTGAAGCAGAGAAAGTTAACAGATTAATAAGCAGAAGATATGATTTATTATGGAGAAATAAGTTGCCATTATTCAGAACTCACTATTATGTTGAAAAACACGTATTGTGGCTCCTGATCCCCGAGCACCATTGACAATTGAGTTGTGATTCAATGAGTCACTAATGATGAGCCCTCCCTGTTAATAAATAACAGAAAGGGAAATTCGTTTACGATTTCGAAAGAGCAACATAAGCAAAACATGAATTGATGTGCATATACCTTCCCAATCAAGACAGGAAGGATGGCGGAGTTTGTCACATATCCCATACCAAAGACTATAGCTGCCGGCTTTTTGACAAAATCAGCGACGCGCTCCTCCAGTTCATTATGCAAAGTAGTAGTCCCTAAGAAAAATATGCATCAGAAAAGCAGATAACAGAGGAGCTAGCAACAAAGAAACATCTTGCAAGTTGGCTGCTCACCTCCATCCACTCGAGGACTGCAAGTACTTGGTGAAAACCTCTTCAATGACTCGATAACACGAGGTGTACAATATTCATCAGCTGCTGCAAAGCCAAGATAATTGTATGATCCCAAGTTTAGGCACCTAGTAATATTCGTAGTCCGTCTGCATGTTGTGATACCAATTATCCACAAAGCATTAGCAATTCCATATCAGGTTACTACAGATTTCAACTGATAAAACCACAAACTGCAAGCAAACTAACAAAAGACTAACTTCAATGTCTTGTTATTGTCATTGGAATAACGCTCAACTACATCAAACCAAGCATCAGGTGCACTCGCGATCGGTCGTCCAAAGCAGTCCTGCATGATGGTACCAAAATAAGAGATCTAAACCACTAACCAAAACACTCATACCAACCCACCGTCATGCCACAATAACAATGCTAAGACCATTGAACTAACATCACCTATAAGGAAAAGCGCCTTAAAAAAATCAAATCAATCCACCTCAAGTACATCAAAACTAGCAATAAAACACAAGAGTCCATGCAGAATCATCAAGATCCAGTAAATTTAGTTCATAATACCAGGCAATCATCTAAACTCGCAAAAACAATAGCAGCAAACTCTATACAAAGAGATTTACTCCGATAACCAAAAAATAAAAAAAACAAAAACAAAAACTTCGCCGAAGGAATAAAAGTGCGTACCTGAATTCGCAGATACAAACGACGAATATAGAAGTCCTCTAGTCCCAAACAGATCGGTGCATATCCCTGAGAAATAACATCATTATCTCAACAAAATCCAAAAACAAAAGAAAAATCATTAAAAAAAGCGACAAAAAACCTGGAGATTGTTCGTCTTCCACCAATCGACGAACTTCCTGAAAAAATCACGCAATTGGCCAAACGCAAAGAGAAGACCGTAGCTGAAGTAGGTCGATAAAGCGGTCAAATACGGTATCGTTATCATTTTCTCCTCTCTCTCTCTCTCTGGCTCTCTGTAACCGCTCCTCCCAAGCGTTTGTTAGATCTGATAATTATTTGCTTGGTTTTTTATTAATAACAACAATAATAATACCCTTCTCGTCCTCCTCCTTCTTCTCCTTCTTCTTGTACTTATTATTATTATTATCTGGTGCTTGTTTGGCTTTCTCAGAGAAAACGAATCCTGCGTGCGAGCTTCCAGTGAAGGAGCAGAAGATTCAAATCTTCCGCAGTCGGCGATTGGTCAATGCAAATCCTTTCTTCCCAATTATCTTTTTATTTTGACTTATTTATTATGATTTTTATTTGTTAAAAAATCCACCATCGCATGTGTCTCGATCTCTATGATTAGGCCATATGAGCCGTTTTTTCATATGTTTTTTTGGGTCCATTAATTCCTAAATTTGGAGTTAGTTCCATCATAAATAAATGTAACCCATCACAAAATAAAATAAAAATTTCCCAAAAAATTAAAAACTTATAATTAATTAATTAATTTGAAGTTATTGCAAATTATAATATACATATATAAATTATTGTACAGATATAATGGCCCCTAGGGGGTAGTCGAGTTAGTAGAATGGAGGGCATGAGATCAAAAGGATCAGTTTGAATCCTCCTACTTATACATTCTCGATTAAGTCTGTCATACAAGGCTTGTCTGATGTAGAGTACCCGATTGACGTGATTTGCACGCTATTGAGACAATTTAAAAGTTTATTCAGTGTACATTTAAAAGATAGCAGCTGCGATTCTTCCGGTAAAAAAAAAAAGAGTATATATATATAATGATTTATTCAATACACAAAAAATAATAAACAAATGCCAATTCTATCATTATAAAAATAAAAAGATTGAAAAAGATGGGACTTGTAATAATGTACCTTAAATTGACAATCT